>CM074443.1:9228715-9828715 GCA_037101425.1 Elopichthys bambusa
ATAACAACTGATGTACACTCAACAGCTAGAGAGTACCCATAATACACTGGGGGTTGTGCCGAATGAATTGTAGCGTCTGACCAGAAGATGGCGCCCGCAGCTGAATCATCCATCCATCCATTTTCCAAACCACACTGGTCCAATGTGGTTACAGCGTAATATCATACAGGTATAAATTCCTTTTTAATTGATTATTAAATTTTTTAATTAAGATTTATTCATGCTAGTTTTCAAGAGTTCAAGATAAATCTTCATCTAATTACTGGAGATGCCATATTGCTAATTTACAAATGATTATTAAACTATGGAAAAGTGGCAGCCCTTCTGGAGCACTCAGTGAACGAATTCACTCACTCGTTTTCATTCACTGCCTCAAGTGGACTATACTAGTGGAGTAATGTAGGGAATAGTGAATGAGAGTATAGGGGGTGATTTCAGCTTTTCTCTGTTTTGATGTTTGATTAACATTAATGACATAGACAGCAGCAGGTATATTAGGCTGCCGTCACTTTAAGATCGAATGCACAGATCCAATACGCTGTTACACATGCATTTTCTTTCTCAACAGTTCACTAAGACATAAATGACTGTGTTTACAAAGATACTTGCAAAGACAGCATTTTCACACTTAAGCATGTGTATTTAACCGCCAAAGCCCAATTATGCAGCAAAAATAACTTAGTTCAGTACTCATGCGCTTTATGAGCAAAGGGTTTATGTCAGCGCATCCTTTAGACAGTGCATGCATATAGTGAAAGGAGTTCTCTGTTGCTGCTTATTGTGCTTAAACAGTATAAAATCACTTTTTAAAATGCAATGCTTAAAAAGGCATGTAAACAATAAACTTTTGTGACCATGCTACATAACGTCACGTGAGCTTAACCACGATAGAGATGATAGTCCAAAATCTCTTCCGGCTGACAAATTTCTGTACCGGTTAAACGTGTCTACCGGTATATCGCCCAGCCCTACCTGAAATCATTCTTTACTGTAAATAGATAATTGCGCATTAGAACGGGTGAGCACATATGGCTTGAGTTTGACTAAGTAGGTGGTGTTTTTTATAAAATTCTCCTCTATGACACCCTTTCCTACTTCCGCTTCCTTTAATCAGGGTTGACCTCTAGATTAATGAGTCTGTTTAGCCCACCCTCTCTCTGCAGACGCAGGGGGGCTGTCTAATTGAGGGAGAAATGCAAACTTGTTTATGCCCTTATAACTTTTAATGACCGCAGCTATTGCATGCACTTGATAAAACACTTGGAGTTTCTCATTACTGAATAATTCAAAGCCACTCAGCATGGAACTAATTAAAGTCATTGAAAGCACATCCAGCTGTCATTGTGCTGGGAGATAAAAGAAAGCGCCTATTCGCTAATGAGCTTGTTTCTGATTATTAAAGGTTTGCCATATTGCAATGCAGTGTTGAGCAAGTCAAGCGCTTTCAAGCGACAGCCCATGTGAAGGAAAACTCAACAAGAATGAGATGTTAAAAATTGCCCTGCATATTTCACTGAAGCTCTCTGAACACAGCATCTGTGATTTCTCATTATATCACAAAGAAAGAAAAAAAAAAAGAAAAGAAAAAAAAACTCTTGCTGACCTGGAACTCGCCTTGTCTGTCTCCAGCAGTTGGCAGTGACTGTTCAGGTCAGACTTGAGCTCAACCTGCACTCCTCTCCAGACAAGCTTGTTCAACAATACAGACTTGTTTTTTCTCTGATGGCCCAATAAATTAAACACATCCAGCATAATAAATGAAAATAAATAAGTTAATAAATATATATATAATAAATTATATATATAAACAATGGCTCTATTTTCTAACAATATATGCTTCTATTTTAATACATAAATACTTTAATGGTAGGGTAGACAATTTTGGAGAGGCTAGCAATAGCAAGCTAGCTTTGAAAGCATGAGATCCCACCCTCCCTTCAGAGCGCTCTCCAAAGCCACGCCTCCTTCAAAACACATGAACACACATAGCAGAGTTTGCAAAGCGCCACGAGACAACGTTAAATTACGTCATGTCTCAAAGCACATAACATTATAATAATAAAGAATGTAAACAACTTACAGAGCTCTTAATTTTTAGGGAAAATTAAGAACTTAATTTTCAAAAAAGAACGTTTAAAACTTGAAAATGGCGGAAGGCTTCGGCTCCTCCCCATCTTGTCTGCGTTATTCACCGAGTTCTTCAGCATTACAAGCAGAGGTGTGTGCATTTACTGATAGATTTTGCATCTGTGCAGTTCTTTGTCATAAATGTAGTTTACATAATGTGTTGCGGAAGCAATAAAACACTGTTTCCCATCCACTGTAAAGTGCTGCGTTCACCCCTCATCACACTGCTATGGAAGCTTTCTGCCATGGAATAATTGACAGATAATTGCATATTTTTATCTCACAATTATAACTATTTTCTTACAATTTCTTTTCTCACAATTATATTTTTTTCTTACAATTGCGCATTTACATTTTGCAATTTTAATTATTTTTTTTCTCAGAACTGTGTGATATAAACTCACAACTGTGAGAAAAATGTCAGAATTGAGACAAAAAGCCGCAATCACCTTTTAAAAAAATATATTTTTTTTTCAGTGGCGGAAACAAATTTCCATACACTACAGTTGTTTTTCTCCAGCGAAAATGAAACATGAAGACATACTTCAGAAAATGTTATTTTCATTTCAAAATTAAATTTTTTAATTAGGGTTTTATTGTGGGTGTGGCATTAGATTTACATCATGCACAGAAATGATCAAAAATACAAATCACACTGTAAACATGATTTGTTGGTTTAACTTAATGTAAGTAGCCTAACCTGGTTACCTCACAATTTTAAGTTCATTTAAACTAAAAATCTGAGTTGATACAAAGAAAGATTCATTCGATTATTCAACAGAAACTCAAAATAGTATGTTATCTGAACAACGTTCAGACTGATTTGACAAAAGTTTTGTGAAAAGTTGTGATAAATCATGCATTTTTATTATTTATTTATTTATTTATTTTTACAGTGCAGTGCCAGTGACAGACAGCTCTCCCTCTGAATGACAGAGAAACACCATGTGAAGTTATTTCGTTCTACTAAATAATGATGACCCAGCAGCTGATTTTGACATTTATAGCCCTAGAGTAAAGGCATTTGTGGTTTTTGGTGTCACACTGAATTATAGACATGGCAAATTGATAGATTCATGTGCTGTCATTTTTTTCTTTTTTTTTTTTTTCTCCTCAGATAAAAACAAAAAACAAAAAAAAGGAGTGGTTTACTACAGGACTGTTTAAACATACTGCCAATCCAGACAATTATGGTATAGTATAAGGTTTGTATATATTCTAAATTATATATTCTATTAATGAATATGATATGGTTAACTAAAATGATTTGAAATAAAATCAATATTTAGGGGTTGACTTGATTGGTAGTGTAGAACCTATTGTATGTATTGTTCCTGCCTAACCTAGTATACAAAAAATATATTAAATATTTTTAATCATACCCTCATTGGGGGCAGAGCACCTCTAATACTGAAATCCTAGAATCACCCCTGCACCTGACTGCTGCAGATTCATTTCGCCATTGATAGTGTTGACACAGAAACGCATAAATCCGAGTCTGAGGACATGAACCGCTCCGGGTAGAATGTCACAGGTTGCCATCTTGTAATTATGGTTATGACATGGCATAAACGCAGCATATGCTCGTTGTTATGGTTCAGGAGGAACTGTAAAAGGCGACTGCTGTTTGTTTGTGGCGCCCAGTGACTGTCTGTCTACAACTCTGCATAGCCTCATTGAACGTGCTGATAACGTGTGATGTCTGCATGAGCAGGTGTGTGGAGGTATGGAAATCCATATGTTGACAGGCAGGTAGGACAATGAATACAATGATACAATGATTGGATTTTTTGGTCCTGAGACTTCCACAGAAGATCTATGTTCTAACACTTGTTTTAACATTTAGACCACTTCTATTATTGATTGCAATCAGGATGTGAAGAGACTTTCAACCAGTATAAAAAAAAAGTGTTTATAAAACAAATTGTCTACCCTGAAAATATACAGCAAACCATTAAAAAAACTGATAATTTCATCTCTAAAAAAGCTGTTCAGATTACTTCTGTAAAGGAAAATTTTACATTCAATGATAAATATTTTCTTAAGAAAATAATTTATTTGTTGCAACTTGAACTTATTTGAACATTTAATAAAAAACAAATGATTTACTAAGTATTTAATTTGCAATAAAAAAAATTGCTGAAACTGAAAACTGAAAATTATGCAAGCTATATCTCATGTCAATGACAGCTCTACATTTATAAAACACACTTTCCCAGACTATGTTTTATTTATAATTTTAAAGCCATTCTACTGGATGTTTCCAAGACCATACCAAATCATTTGAAATTCAGACAAAACCTCTCTCTAAGCCAACTAGATAACTGGGCAAGCAGTAGTTTCATCAACTCTGTTACTGAGCAATTGGAGGCAGACAAATAACCAGATGTCCAGACTTTCAGCCAAATTCCATTTAAAAAAAACAAAAAAACAAAACTTCAATTTCATGCAACATCCAGAGCTGTATCTGCGATAATCATCAAAAATAAACTGGGGGAAGTTCCACAGAAGTACACACATAATTCACTGTTAACCCTGATAACAACTTCCTTTCCTAAAATTAATGACCTGATATCAGGCATTACATCATTTTCTTGTCTAATGCGTCAAACTGGAAATTATGGCTAGATCAGAAGTTAAATTTGTCCACGTAAAAAACACACGTCTATTTTAAGGATTTGGGAATCTTTTAGTTTGATATTCCGGTTGGCTTTTATTTTGAAAGCCTGGTTCATGTTCTTGGCTTTGTTTTATTTGTTGTTTGGAACTTCTTGGAACACTGCAAAATTATTTTTTTCTTCAGCTTTGTCAGGATGCAGATGAATGACATCATGCGAACATGGCAGAACCCAGGAAGAGGTGCATATAGTTAATTATAAACATTTGTTTTTATGCATACAACACATAAATCAGTCGAAGTTCTGATATCACATGATTCAAAATTCTGTTTGGTGCAAAACCTGACAGGTGCATTACACATGGTGACTGATAATCATACAAAACAAACGGCAGCATTGCATCACCACATCATTTATTTTCCACAGTTTGGTTGCCAAAAGACAGCTGTGTTGTCAATAAACACCTGCCAAGCTAGCCATAGCATTGCCATTTTGTTTCTATACACATCATCTTCCAAGCATTGTGCCGGTTTTATAGTCTGCGTCTGAAAGCTTAAAAACGCTCCAATGTAGGAAGGCATAAAGGCCTTTTTAATTTTTAAATTAAAACTTTATATATATATATATATATATATATATATATATATATATATATATATATATATTTTTTTTTTTTTTTTTCCATAATAGATGTATCCTTCTCTGCCTATGATATCCCACACTGCATATGCATTCCATACTGTGACAGTTGAAAAAAATATGATGGCATCTAAAAGTTGCGGTTGGTGTGTACACATGTATGTTTTTGACCAACATTTTCCACTTCTGATGTCATTTCTAATGAAAAATTAGTATTGTAGTAATTAAATATTCACTTAGTTATCACTAAAGCTTGCTCTATTAAACAGTTATGCTGCCTCAGAAGTCTGTCCGAAATCAGTTTTGTGCGCAAGCACTGCCTGCAAAGGCATTGCCTGCTAGGACACAGAGTCAACAAGTCAGCAGCCTAAGTTTTGAGATGCAGCCATCATATAAAATCTCATATTTGACTATAGAAGGCAATATGAATACTCTATAACTAATGAGGACACACCTGGATTCAATCAGGACTGGGCTAGAGAACAAAGACAAGACAACAACATAAAAAAAGAGGTTCAAAATAAAGTCAGAAAAGAGATGCCCAGTCCATTCCACAATCAGACCCTAATCAAACCCATTTCACCCTCTGATGGACAGACACGAGAGCTAAATTCACTCTCAAAGTAGAAAACACAGCCGTCACCTCCATAAGAAGTTAATAGGATGGAGGGTTTTGACATAAGCTGTTGTTTAGAGATGAATTACACTACAGGTGATTATCCTTTAGCCTCAGGAAAACAGCTGCTCTAATCCCTAAAAGAGTCTGTTCTGTCGCAGGTGAAGCGTAATTGATCTTATTTATTAAAAACTATTCATTTACTGTGAATAAGTGTGAAGTATTTATATGTATTTATGTATACATAAATATTTATAAATGTATATATTATATACACTACCATTTAAAAATTTAAAAAGTTTAAAAAATAATAATTCACACTTTTATTCAGCAAGGATGCATTAAACTGATAAAAAAAGTGACATTTGTAATGTTATTATGTTCATCAAAGAATCCTGAAAAATGTATCATGGGTTCCACAACTGTTTTCATCATTGATAATAAGAAATGTTTCTTGAGCAGCAAATCAGCATATTAGAATGATTTCTGAAGAATCATGTGACACTGAAGATTGGAGTAATGATGCTGAAAATTCAGCTTTATATCACAGGAATAAATAACATTTTAAAATATATTAAATCAGAAAACAGTTCTTTTAATTGTAATAATGTTTCACAATATTACTGTTTTTACTGTATTTTTGATACAAATGTTATAAATAACTGTATAAATGTTGGCTTGGTGAGCCTTGGTGACTCAAATAATATATATATATATATATATATATATATATATATACATACAAACATTCAAGTGTGATGCAATAGGAAACAGAAACACGGTATATGAATAGTTAAAGAACAGAATTTTTTCGTTTAAAGTATGAACGGAATGTTAATTGTTTTAACCAAAGTGAAAAGTACTAAAGTACTATTGAACATAAACCAACTGTTGACGTCTTTTACGATCCTTCTCAGTAATGGTACTTAACCAGATTAGGAAAAAAGCCTCAATTAGAGGCCTGCATGTGTTTGCAAGGAGTGTAAATTTACCTTCCAGCACATTATCCCACCTCACAGGTGTTAGAAATTAAGGCGGAGGTGGGGAACAGCAGACTCTACGTTTGATTAACAACAGAGCAAAAGGACAGACTTTCTGTATTGCTGAAGCCTAGACAGCAAGGTAGCCAATGACAGATATATTACATGTAGTACAATTGCAATGAAAACAATTGAGATGTATGTACTGTACATAATGAATTTTCAAAATTAATATTGAATGTTTTGAGTGAATATGGAGTAAAATGCTCATTATGAAATATCTGAAAACAGAAGATGTATCTTATCCATTGACAAGGCAGATGATTTTGAAAATGACGCTGATTTAACTAGCACCTCTCTTAATTCACCAGTGGGTAACATTAACCCTAACCTCAAAATGGCCAAATATCAACCAGTTAATTTGTCCTGGCCGATATACCAACCACCTACTACTATTAAAAACTATTGTACAGAACAAATTATGAAACTACTTTTATCAAAATTTCAACAATGTTGATGGACCTAGTGGTTCTAAACTGGTTGCTTCAGGACCCACAATCAGTACCAAAATTGTATATTGTTATAAAGGTCCTAATAAATATTAAATATAATAAAAATAAAACATTTAAAATGTATTAATAGTACTATTACTGCCCAACAATTTGACTAATTATATAAATAATTTTGTAAATGTACATTTTTTTTTTTTACGTTGATAAGTTATATAAGTTGGTCTATTTTTTTCCCTCTCCTAACTATACACAAATATAGTTGCATCCCAATTCGCATACTTATGCACGATTCTATTACATTTTGTAATACAAATACTGCAAATAGAAAAAGTGCACTTTAAATACTCGGATGATTTACTTAATGAATTGAAAAAACAAAGTGTGGAATGTTGGATGCTTTACGCATTTAACTGTCGCAGCTTTAGTTATATAGCGGAGGTGAAGGGGCTCCGATGCAAAATAACCACATAAAATGTATACAATACACAGTTGAGTACACAGTGCATAAGTACATATCGCATACGTGGGACACAACTTACGACTTTTTTTTTCAATATTTGCATTGTTTTCCCCTCTGCAGTATCAGAACAGACCTGCGACTCATTTATGGGTCATCACCCAGTTGAGAACTACTGACACTTTTGCATTTGCATTCTGTTTTGGTTTCATACCACAGCAAAGCTGTATTGCATCTTTAGAGAGATGATCTCAAACTTTCCATAAACAATGGAGAATAATGAAAAGTTATAATTTAAAAAAGGTAAAATACCTACTGTTGCCACGTTACTGCGTCAACCACAGAACCACCGTTTTTCATAAACCTGTAAAAGAGAGAAAAATTCAGTATTGTTCAAGTCAGTAGGGAAGGTTATTATTGCACTGGAAAAACGGATGACACTTCAGTAATTTTAGTCTGCTCCACCATCATAAATGACTCTCACAAAAAACACACATGCTGCATGGCTAACAGGAGGTGTCTGTTTATTTCACTGGTGACACTGATCTCTCATGCTGTGAGTAAATTTGTGTGGAAAGGATAGTTTACCGGGGAGCTGAGTAATCTTAATCAAACAGAGGGAACAAAACTCCTTATAAGGAGCGACGTTTCTAAACAGTTATTCGTGTGAGGGCAAAGCAAAGTTCTGCATAGAGAAATAGCGACCACCCTTCCAAAACTCCATGCCGTCCCATAATTCCCCTCTCGTCTCTCTCTCTTTTCCTCTGTCTGTCTGCTGAGTTAAAACTGCATTTATCATTTCCATCTGAACTAGACTGGTAGCAGCAAGGGGTGGCGTCTCATTCTGAGGAAGACCTTCGACAAAGCACTTGTGGTTGTAATACCAAGTTTCATTTCAGCCTGCCAAAGTTATGACTGCTCAAAAGCCCCCACAGGAAAACATAAGGCAGCTTGTGGCAGAAAGTAATGGGGCGCACCTACACTGCACAGTACAAATCACACGGAGCAGAAAAACTTATGCAAAAATGATAGATAGCTCAAGTAGAACAAGTGCTGAGAATTTTAGGCATCCTTGTGGGCCCAGGTTTTCCTTATTGAAATATAATTTACTTGAGAAGCAACAATGTTAGACAATGTGACACTTAGTTAGGGGTGGGTATCATGACCAAAAATCTTATGTCACGATACGAGTCATTGTATTATTTATATAGTAATTTGTTTTATTATTTATATAAAATAATATATTCATATAAGAGTTATATATAAGAGTTATTTCTTTAATAGAACCCTAGATTGTTGCAATGCCAAAATTTTAGATGGCATTGAAAACGTGCAGTTATACATTCTGCACAATACTAGCCTAACTAATACAAGTAAAAAAGAAAAAAATTCAAGCTTACTGAAAACAAGTACACAAAAAGATTTAATTGCAAGCAATAAAAGCAGAATTACCGCAATTGCAAGCAATAAAAGCAGAATTACCGCAATTGCAAGCAATAAAATCACAATGCAATTAGCTTTTATTTTTTACTGAGGCAGAAATGGGCTTCTATAGCAATCAGTCATTATTTTTCCTTATTAAAAAGAAATTAAAATGGTACATTTGATATATACACTACCAGTCAAAAGTTTGGAAATGGTAAGATTTTTAATGTTTTTAAAAGAAGTTTCACCTGCTCACCGAGGCTACATTTATTTAATTAAAAATACAGTAAAAACAGTAATATTGTGAAATATTATTACAATTTAAAAAAAACTGTTTTCTGTTTGAATATATTTTATAAAGTAATTTATTTCTGTGATGCAATGCTGAATTTTCAGCATCATTACTCCAGTCTTAAGTGTCACATGATCCTTCAGAAATCATTCTCATTCTAATATGCTGATCTTCTGCTCAAGAAACATTTATTGTGTACAATTGTACAAAATATTTGTGTACAATATTTTTTTTCAGGATTCTTTGATGAATAGAAAGTTTAGCATTATTAAATAGCATTTATTTGAAATATAATCTTTTGTAACATTATAAATGTCTTTACTGTCACTTTTGATCGATTTAATGCATCCGAATAAAAGTATTAATTTCTTTAATTTATTATTTTTTTTAAATAAATAAATAAAAATTCTTACTGACCCCAAACCTTTGAACGGTAGTGTATAATGTTAAAAAAGCTTTGTATTTCAGATAAATGCTGTTCTTTTGAACTTTCTATTCATCAAGGAATCCTGAAAAAAAAGTACACAACTGTTTTCAACATTGATAATAATAAGAAATGTTTCTTGAGCAGAAGATCAGCATATTCATATTCAGCATAGATTTCTGAAGGATCATGTGACACTGAAGACTGGAGTAATGATGCTGAAAATTCAGCTTTATATCACAGGAATAAATTACATTGTAAAATATAATCAAGTAAAAAACAGTTATTTTAAATTGTAATAATATTTCACAATTTTACTGTTTTTACTGTATTTTTAATTAAATGAATGCAGCCTTGGTGGCAGATAAACATCTTTTAAAAACATTAAAAATCTTACTGTTTCCAAATGTGTGACTGGTAGTGTATGTATATCCTAAATACACACACACACACACACACACACAGGCATAACATTATGACCACCTTCCTAATAATGTGTTGGTCCCCTTTTGCTGCCAAAACAGCCCTGACCCGTTGAGGCATGGACTCCACTAGACTCCTGAAGGTGTGCTGTGGTATCTGGCACCAAGATGTTCGCAGCAGATCCTTTAAGTCCTGTAAGTTGTGAGGTGGGGCCTCCATGGATCAGACTTGTTTGTTCAACACATCCTACAAATGCTCGATTGGATTGAGATCTGGGGAATTTGGAGGCCAAGTCAACACCTCAAACTCATTGTTGTGCTCCTCAAACCATTCCCGATCCATTTTTGCTTTGTGGCAGGGCGCATTATCCTGCTGAAAGAGGCCACAGCCACCAGGGAATACCGTTTCCATGAAAGGATGTACATGATCTGCAACAGTGCTTAGGTAGGTGGTACGTGTCAAAGTAACATCCACATGGATGGCAGGACCCAAGGTTTCCCAGCAGAACATTGCCCAAAGCATCACACTGCCTCCGCCGGCTTGCCTTCTTCCCATAGTGCATCCTGGTGTCCATGTGTTCCCCAGGTAAGCGACGCACCACACTCGACCATCAATGTGATGTAAAAGAAAACATTCATCAAACCAGGCCACCTTCTTTCATTGCTCTGTGGTCCAGTTCTAATGCTCACCTGCCCACTGTTGCTGCTTTCACTGGTGGACGAGGGTCAGCATGGGCAATCTGACTGGTCTGCGGCTATGCAGCCCCATACGCAACAAACTGCGATGCACTGTGTATTCTGACACCTTTCTATCAGAACCAGCATTAACTTCTTGAGCAATTTGAGATTCAGTAGCTCGTCTGTTGGATCGGACCACACGAGCCAGCCTTGGCTCCCCTCAGTGAGCCTTGACCGCCCATGACCCTGTCGCCGGTTCACCACTGTTCCTTCCTTGGACCACTTTTGATAGACACTGACCACTGCAGACCGGGAACATCCCACAAGAGCTGCAGTTTTGGAGATGCTCTGACCCAGTACTCTAGCCATCACAATTTTTTTTTATTTCAGTGTGTATGTGAGAGAGAGAGAGAGAGAGAGAGAGAGAGAGAGAGAGAGAGAGAGAGAGAGAGAGAGAGAGAGAGAGAGAGAGTGCTTGTTTTCATGATTTATGAGGACACAAATTTATATAATGACATGTGTATTACACTGGTATTACGAAGTAAACATGTTTTATGAGGACATTTCATGAGTCCTCATATTTAAAATAGCTTTAAAAACATACTAAACAATGTTTTATTAAAAATGTAAAAATGCAGAATGTTTTCTGTGATGGGTAGGTTTAGGTGTAGAGGTAGTGTAGGGGGATAGAATATACAGTTTGTACAGTATAAAAACCATTACGCCTATGGAATGTCCTCACTAAGATAGAAAAACAAACCTGTGTGTGTGTGTGTGTGTGTGGTCCTGGTAAACCCTACGTTATAGGGTACAAAATATCCCCACAAAGATGGCAATACCAAAAAACTTTGACCTTATGGGGACATTTTTCGGTCCCCATAAGGAAAATAGCTAATTATTCATACAAAATGTAAAAATGCGGAAACTTTTCTGTGATGGGTTGGTTCAGGTGTAGGGTTAGTGTAGGGGGATAGAATATACAGTTTATACAACGTAAAAATCATTATGTCTATGGAACGTCCCCATAAAACATGAAAACGCAACGTGTGTGTTTGTTAGTGGAGGTGTAGACAGGGCCTGCTGGTTGCAAGAATGAGGAAGCTCTAGACAGGCATTGATAAATTTATGTCTGGCTCTGTCACACAGGAATTACAACCAATCAGTATCCACTCGCAAAAGCCATTATTCTACAAAACCAGTTTTTGATGAACAGCACAAAAGCACAAACAATGTTAAATGAATACTCACAAATGAAACCCAGAGGTATTTATCTCAGATGTCATTACAAGAACAGAATTTGAAAAATCTGGTCTTAATACTAAGCACATCAACACTGGCACTGCTTTAATAAGCTTCTGTCATATAAAATATATATGTTTAGAAGCACAAGGTTGGCAGTGTTGCTCAAATCCCTTTTTTTAAAACCACAGACTAAACGATTGAGACATGATTCCCATTTCAAAGGGAATTCAGTAATGGGGGTTTCCATTAATTATTTGTCCTTTATAGAAACAATGCATTTAAAAAAAAAAATCTGCTAGCAGTTTTTGAACATCTTTATTCTTCTGCACTGTAATTCACAAACAAATGATTTTTTTATGAATCATTAAGAAATACTCAATGCCCAATGACGCTCCCTAAATCCATCTGAATGGTTCTTGATTTACTGACTGCAAGTTCTTTCTTTTATAATGTCTTACTGGAATTAAATTCTGTTAATATGTTGCACTTTATGCTCAAAATTGAGAGCTGCAATATTGAAGTCTCTGCGCTCTTGCAGGAGAGAGTGGGAGGAACAAGCAACATGCAGGTGGAACATTGCTCTGTCACGCCATTAATAGAGTGACACTTTATTTATCTGACGGTAAGTTTCAATGGCGCTACAGGCCCCTGGACTAACAATCCACATGGAGCAACATAAACACGACTCAGCTACGTGCTTCTCCAGGCAGGCGGACGGTACCGTGCTCTCTTAAACAATGTGCTCTGGAGATCTCTTATACGAGCCATTAAAACTAGTCACAAATCAGATAAGCCCTTCTGCCAACATCATGCATGAACAGTCACAATGCCTTTCTGCACTGAAAGCACAAAATGCCGCGTGATGTGACAATCACAGCCAATCAGAACATATTTGAGACACCCATTATAGTAGTTGTCACACTGCTGCTCATCTACAAAGTTAAACTGCTTCAAGGATTAGTTCACTTCAGAATTAAAATTTCCTGAAAATTTACTCACCCCCATGTCATCCAAGATGTTCATGTCTTTCTTTCTTCAGTCGAAAAGAAATGAAGGTTTTTGAGGAAAAAATTCCAGGATTTTTCTCCATATAGTGGACCAATAGGGACCAACAGGTTGAAGGTTCAAACTGCAGTTCCAGTGCAGCTTCAAAGGGCTCTAGACAAGGAATAAGAGTCTTATCTAGCAAAACGATCATAAAAAAAAAAAAAAATATATATATATATATATATATATATATATATTTATATATAAATATATATATATATATACTTTTTAACCACAAATGCTCATCTTGCACTAGGTCTGCGATGCACCACACATTACACAATCGCGTTAGGAAGGTCACGCGTGACGTAGGTGAAAGTCCCACGGTAGGGCGAAAAACTCTCATTTTCTCCTCCAACTTCAAAATTGTCCAACATCTTTGTTTTACCTTTTTTTGAAAAGGCCTTTTGACTTAGTCTTTGCATGTTTGCTTTGTAAACACTTGCTCGGTATTTCCGCCTACGTCACACGTGACCTTTCCAATGTGATTACACAATGTGTGGCACATCGCAGAGCTAGTGCCAGATGAGCATTTGTGATTAAAAAGTTTATTTATTTATTTATTTATTTTTTAAGTAAATGACCAATCGTTTAACTAGATAAGACCCTTATTCCTCGTCTGGGATCGTGTAGAGTTCTTTGAAGCTGCACTGAAACTGCAATTTGGAACCTGAACCTGTTGGTCCCCATTGATGTCCACTATATGGAGAAGAATCCTGGAATGTTTTCCTCAAAAATTTTAATATATTTTAAAATGTGATTTATTCCTGTGATGGCAAAGCTGAATTTTCAGCATCATTACTCCAGTCTTGAGTGTCACATGATCCCTCAGAAATCATTCTAATATGCTGATTTGCTTCTCAATACATTTTTATTATTATTATCAATTTTGAAAACAGTTGTTCTGCTTAATATTTTTGTGATACATTTTTTTCAGGATTCTTTAATGAATAGAAAGAACAAAAGAACAGCATTTATTTGAAATAGATATCTATGTAACATGTCTTTACAGTCACATTTGATCAATTTAAGCATCCTTGATTTTTTTTTTAAACTGACCCCAAACAGTAGTTTATATTTTTTTAATCCATTCTTCCAGAAAGAGTGTAAATGCATACATCTACTGAAAGCTTCAAAGCTAGAAAATGACTAAAAGCAACACTCAAAATGTCATATTTAGTACTATGTTCAAATGTAGTCAAATGTGTTAAACAAAGGTGAAAGTACAATACTCTTATTGATATCTGACAGCATCATCAAAACAGCCAAAATATCCTATACTTAAAAACATGTGGAGCTTCCTGCACAGTTCTGCAGGAACACATTTATTTTTTTTAAAACATTTTTTTTTTTTTTTTTGTATATTTTAAAATGTAATTTACTCCTGTGATGGTAAAGCTGAATCTTCAGCAGCTATTACTCCAGTTTCCAAATGTCAATTGAAAAGCAATTAAAAAACAGCCAAAATATCCTATCCCCCAAAACCTGTGGAATTTCCTGCACAGTTCTGCAGAAACAGATTTGGTTTTTATAACTTATCACTCTTCACATATGTCAAACAAGTAAATAAGTGCATGCAGGGAGGCTACAATATTTCTAAACAAATGACAGTGATACTCACCCATCTAGTAACAGGACTGCGTTTTTACGAGGACGGCCGATGTTGGGCCCATAGAGGTTAGCTCGGCTGTAGAAACGCACCGACTGCAGTAACGTCCTCAGAAGAGTGTAATCCTGAGCCAGACGAGAGCTGTTGACTGAACGAGCAGCCATTGTGCGGTAACTGTTGGGCTCTGTGTGCGTGGAAATAAAAGAAAAAATACATGATGAGACTTAAGGATGAATTAATTTAAAAGGGAATTTGTTCAAAAGTTTGGGGTTTGGGATTTTTGGTCTCTTATGAAAGTCTCTTATGCTCACCACTGCATTTATTTGATCAAAAATACAATAAATTAATAAACAATTGTAATATTATGAAATATTATTACAATTTAAAATAACTTTTTATTTGAATATATTTTAAAATGTAATTTATTCCTGTGAGGGCAAAGCTGGATTTTCAGCATCATTACTCCAGTCTTCAGTGTCACATGATCCTTCAGAAATCATTCTAATTGACTTGATCCTCAAGAAACATTTTTAACATTATCAACGTTGAAAACAGTTGTGCTGCATAATATTTATGTGGAAACTGTTACAGGATTCTTTCAACTTTTTCTTTATAAAAGTTCAAAAGAACAGTATTCATTTGAATTTTAATGTAAAATTCCACTTGATCAATTTAATGCATTCTTGTTAAATATTATTATTATTAATAATATTTAAATCTTACTGACCCCAAACTTTTGAAAAATGTAGTGTATATATTTTGATTTTTTTCTTTGGAGCTTGACAATTGTGGCAAGCAAAAACTGCATTTTTGGGTGAACTATCCCTTTAAGACTTTTGAGGCAAGCGAACATTCAAACTGCCTTTGAATTACGACCTATATTGTGGTCAGCACTTTGTAAACTATTTAAACAAGGCAACACTTGTGGGAGGTGCACACTTGAAATCACAGCGAGGACGATACAGAAGTCAAGTGGCGAACTTTATAAACATCACAGCCTGTGTGAGTGTGTGTTTGTGTAGGGAGAGAAACACAGAAATGCTGAGCTGTTGTGTCAATACAGTACCGGGCCAGACCGAGGCCAGTGGAAAATATGAGACATTATTATTATTATCCATTAAAATATTATCCAGATCCTATCATTTAGAAAAAGCACAAATAACACATTCATGAAATACAGTCCTGAAATAAATCATCACAGTGCCCTTACATCAAAACTTTGTGTCACGCTGGCACGACCCACTCAATAAACATCCACCCACAGCTGAAAATATTTCCCTTTGTTTCATTTGGACTCTTTGTTTGCTTGAAAGTGTTTGTTTTTGAATTAACAGCTTCGCAAAATCTGATTTTGCAAGTTATCCCTAACAGCTTTTCATCGGACGTGGTTATTGTTACAGTTGAAGCCAGAAAGACAACCATCCAAATGGCTGTTCCAGTAATAACATGCTTTTATTAGAATTAGTTAAATGGAAAGATTCAGCACTAATCCAGATTGTAATCCAGTATTACATGACAGATATTAAAATATGATATTATATAATTAATTTTTGTATGAATTTCACATTCAGTATGAGCAGACAGATTGCTCTCTGTGAGCGTTCTGCTTCCTTCGGTCTTATATGACAATCTAAGAGCAAAAGCAGCAATCTGCTGTATGCCTGCAGTTTTTCTATGCCGACAGCTAGTAACGTTTTGACACATGCAAACTGTAGCCAATAAACAAACGATTAAGACAATATATGGTTTGTGTACATTCTTAAAGCAGTCTCTGGTATTTTTATAGGTTTAGTGTTTAGTATGGAAAATACAAAAGTGTGCAATACTACAAGCTGCACATGCTGTCAATAACAGCTTTTATATATATATATATATATATATATATATATATATATATATATATATATATATATATATATATATATATACACATACACATATATACACACACAGTTTTATGATAGGAACCTATTATCATCATAAGATCATAATTATTCAAGTTTAAAGTTTGATGTTTTGATGTTTTTAGAGAGACATTTAATACAAGGGTATCATGAATGGGGCAATTTGCAGCATGTCCGGCACAGAACAAAAGATGAATGAGTGCTTAGAGCAGATTACAAAGTCACCAGGTGTCCTTTTGGATTCTGCTTTGTGAATTTATCTCCTGACATAAGCCCTATTCGAATAGGATTAGTTTTATATGAAAAGGTGGGGTAATGTAATAATGACCAGAGCTTCTTGAATTGGCCATGTCAGTAATTTTTCCAGACTGCACAATATTGTACCGGTAAAGACTGCTTCTATAAAATATCCTCAGCTTATCCAGCTGACACTTTCCCAGCCTGTGTGCCATTGTACATCAAGCACTTCAAGGGTCTCAAGTGGATGGTGGTCAATGAGAGGTTAGCAGAAAAAGAGAAAATGCTTGTTGAGTATGGATTTATGGGCCTTCTCTCAAATGTAGCATTTTTTTCTCAAACATTTTTGCACGATCATTTCGAGAGAGACCAAGAACAGAAAGAGACAAAGGACAAGGATGAATAAAGTTTTACCAATTGATTCACGCTTTATTTTGCTTGTTTTAGTAAATTAAATTAATTTAATTTCTCCTACTAATCCCATCATGTTTAATGTTTCCAGCATATATAATTATCTAAGCAAAATGCTTATCACGATTGGTCAGTTACTGTGACAACAATGTATAAATGTAGTACATACCTACTTTATCATTTTCTACATACTTAAGAGTTGATCCTGTGTGAATGTACAAAGATTTAAGAAATCCTTAAGGGTGAATTCAAGTTGATTGGGACACTTTTTCCCAGTCATCTCAATGGCAAAATATGTCCCAATCAACCTGAATTCACCCCTAATTACTTTAAAAACATATATTCTGAACTATTTTTGAGATAAACCCTTTGAAATAGGGCTAAAGTCTTAGAAAATGTTTCACAATACCTAAATACAAACACTTTTAGAATCAAATTTACCTTAATGCATTTCCAAACGCGACGACAAATTGCTTTTGTTTCTCTTTTGTAAAAGTTGTCAAAACTGAACTTGAGTTAAAGTCCCTCCTGCGGTCAATAATTGTATCCCTTAAAACTCATCTTTGATAATCAAAATGACATATTAAACATTTTTTTCCTGTGAAAATTTCTTCATGCTTTAAAATAGCTTGAATGTAACTCTACACCCTAGCTTCATTTCACAGGCTATATGTGGAACCATGAATATGCAAATTAGTCCCGCCTCCACTCAATCACACCATCTTGGACTACCTGATCCACTCAGTCAGCTGTAGTAAACGCTACACAATGGCATGTGGAAATATTGCTTTAATTCACTGTAAACCAGAAACCGATTCAGAAGAAGAAGAAAGAGAGCGAATTATACAGGCTACAAGTTGATGTATCAGAATGGTAATGCTTTTCTATCGACAGACACATAACGGTATATGATATGATTTGCCTTTGGCTTAACAGACTATGTCATTAAACAGCTAATATTGTGCTGCTAATGTTACACAAACCATGTTCCCGTTCACCATCTCGGAGTCAGACAGCTGCGTTCTAAAAAACAGCATCCTTGATGCACGTTGGCGGGATTGGTTACATGTTTGTGACAGGAGTAAACAGGGGCGGTTTAAAACTTCTTTGGTCTTTGGTTCACTGCAGTTTTAAGGAGAAAATACTCAGCAATGGTGTTGACTGATGATTTCGCACATGGTTTTCCTTAAAGCATATTAAAAAACACCACAGACATACAGTATAAACAACTTGATTTTTACCACAGGGGGGACTTTTAGTGTCTTGCTCAAGAATTCCACATTGCAAGGTTCAAACCTGCAACTTTTTTAGTTATACACACTCCCACAATAATCACTGCTATAGCAATAATCACATCTATAGATGGATGCTTTTTTCTTTCGTAGGTGCATGAATGATGTATGTCATTCCACGTCACAGAATGACATGTCAAAGATAACTCTAAAGATCATTTTTGAATCTGCACTAGAGAGGACTCACCATTGCCGAGCTCCCAGGAGATGTTGTATTTTTTGCCGGCGCTGTATTTGAGCAAACTCAGAGCACTGGAGGCGTTCCATGAGTTGTCAGGGTTTCTGTGCAAGGCATTCAACCCAAAGATCAGGTGCAGTCCCGCGCAGTCGGCAAAGTTGTAGAGTTTGTCTAAAGACCTGGCTGGGAAAAAGCCAGACAAAGCTGTAACATTGATACTTGCATTTTTTATCATAACCATTTTACATTTTAGTTCTTTTAAATGTTAAAATTCCCTTGTTCTATTGCAGGGTTTCTCAACCAGTGGGTCACGGAGTGTGTAGTCAAAGAAACAACAACAAAAAACTTCATTCTTAATGATTTACTAATGCGAGACTTTTATTTTGAAAGACGTGAAAGCTGTTGACTCTTCTGTCAGATGCAGTTTAAGTAAAGTGCCTAAGAAAAAAAGTTGTCAGGATATATGTCAGTGTCATTATTCTAACATTATTTTCGTAACTTGTTACAAAATAAAAAGTCACCTCAAAAAAGCAAACTTTCATGTCAGGTCAGATACGCTGTTCTCGTGGTCATGCATACTTCAAATGCAGAGGCGTATATCACTTCACTATATATAAAGAGCAAAAGAAATGACGAGTATGCAATGTTGCATTTACATTGTCAATTAATAAATCATGAAATTTCCAAAAAGTACCAATAGATTAAGTAGCTGGTATGGGAAGGATTTGCCTGCAGTACCATATTTATCAGGGGTGCATATGAGTGGTACGCAGGTGTGCATGCGTGGTAAAAAAAAATAAACGATGCGCACCAGAAAACATGGAGGGAAGCGCTTCTGAATACCAACATTTTTAAGGACCGGTTCACAGGGATACGTTTACTTACTGGAGTAGGATTTTTCTCCATCTCTGGTAAGATAGCAATCATGATGATAAGTGTATTCATTAATTATTAGGTGTGCAACGGATCGCAGTTAATCCGTGATCCGTACAGATAAGGCCCAATGGTTCGGCATGCATGTGACTTGCGGACTAACTGCTAAATTTAACCATCATAGAGTGAAAGTTTATCATTTGGACGTGTTTTGTCTCGCCAGTTAACACATTCAAACAAGTTTAAAGCGGAAGAAGAGGCGAAAATCGGGACTCGCAAGCTGTTATCTGTGCGCACAGCCTCACACCCCCGACACATGCGCACACAGAAAGAAAGAGAGAGAGAGAGAGAGAGAGAGAGCGAGAGCGCTGGAAAACCAAATTAATTGCTCTTTCGCGTTTACTTGCGCTTGAACGAACACATACACACAAAATTGTGTCAAAATACCTGTCTCGGTAAGTATTCTCTTGGTTATGTCATAAGTGATCAGTTGTGCGTCGTATCAGTTATTCGGTCTGTGCTTTCCTTCCTAAAATGACAGCAGCCTAATATTCTTGCTGTTGTTTGTCATTAATAGTTAGTTAAAAAAATAAAAAAAAATCATTATCTTCATTTGTTGATTTTGTTATACTTCATAATATTTCTTTAATATTCCAGGACTAAAAAAATAATATAATATAATAAAACTATTATTATTAATTACTACCTATATTATTATTATTATTAATTTATTTGTAGTAAAATAAAAACAATTTAATTAAAAAACAAAACTTAAATTTGAACTTTTTTAACTTTAAAACAAGGAAACTCATAACTTGAATTTGGGAAAACTTGCTCTTTTGCTGCACAGAGCATAAGCAAACATAACATGCAAAGTAAATAGAGCAAATTAAAGTAAATAAAAAACAGAAATGCATTAAATAATGTATTCAAATTTTAAATCTGCCAGGCAGACATACATACATTTTGCTAATGGACAGCCTTTGGCTAATGTTTGGAAATTCTATCTGTTAAGAGTGGCAAAAATAAACACAAATATTTCAGTACCCTTTGACTTCATTTCCTGTGTTTAAAAAGAAGCAGATGAAACCAAGAGAGACGCACAGGGAGCCCCATCTTGTCAGTAATGAGAGATTTTGTGCTAAGGGTCATTTACTGTATAAGAAGTGGATACTCTATTTTATGTTGGCAACCATTCCTTTGGTTAATTTCAATGTTGAATCAGCTATTTCACTTTAAGAAGACTAGAACAATTTCCAAGTTCCATCATTCACAAAGTTCCCACACCCTTTCTGTCTGTTTATTAAATATATTTTCTAATTTGATTACACATTCAGTTACCAATAAGAGTGTAGTTAAATCCTTTCCACAGATTTCCCACCAAAATCAGCACAGAAAATGCGAAGTAGGTTTGCAGATTCTTCCTTGACATAGGTACAAACGGCTAACATCATAAGGCAGTCTTGGCATTAGAAGCCCCTAGTTGCTATTACATCTGTTCAGAGATTTCATTTATTCTATTCTTTGACTGCAACATGGGCAGAAGTTATATTCCTCTCATCAGGATTTTTGGGTAGATTTGAATCCTCAGAGAAAAGCAAGAACGCAAAAGGCAGAAAATCAGTCAGCATGGCTGGTAATTTAAAGGCAGAAATGCACACTGGCGTGACTGCTAAACTTCAGTTTAATTGTGTAGTCATCTTTATAGCTTTCAACACAACATCACCACCAACGGCAAAGTGTTGGTTCGTAAATAGCCTACGTAAATATTCTAATCACTTAGACAGACGTACAAAATCTCGTAAAAAGATCCAACACACAGCTTCCCTGGGTACCAAACTATAAAAGCTGGTCTTTTAAATCAGCACTTTAAAGCAGCAGGGAAATGTTCCAATTACAGACTCGTTAAAATATTACCATAATGAGGTCAAGATTATGCTTAATTCAAACAAGCAGTGAAACACCAATGAGAGACCTTTTATCACTCTTACTTAGCAAGCTTTAAGACATCAAACAAATGCAGTTATATGGACTTGTTTACTAGAATTAAAAGGCCTTTATACAGCACATCATATTATATATATATATATATATATATATATATATATATATATATATATATATATATATATATATATATATATATATATATATATATACACACACACATTTATGTGTGTCTATGGAGTATTGTAGGAGTTCTGCTTGTTGTGTAGTCTTTAGCACTGCGAGTCGTGCGAGGTTATTAAAACAGCGCAATATATCAAAGACAGGTGGATGGAAAACATGCAGGACTATGCTGTCAGGGCAGAGGAGGAAACAGATCCAGATGTAATTTTGTTCCTCAGGTAACCCACAATTTCCCTCTTCACTGCACTCTGGATCAGGTAGAAAACCAGCACAGGAACCATGCTAAATGTGCCTAATTTATAAACACATGCCTAGATTTTTTTTTTTTTTAATATTATTAACTACTATCACACAAGCAAGATTTTTGTTGTTCTGAATATCAGCACAACATAAAATCTGTCATGCAGTTCTGTAAACAAGAAGTAAACAAGTTAAATAAAAAAAGATAGAACGACAGAGTGATATAACGACAGACAGAAAGAAAGATAGAATAAAAAAACAATAGAACGATAGGCCGATAGACAGACAGACAGATCATGTTACAGTTCTACACAGTTACTACCTTTCAGTAGTTTGCATTTTTTTCTGTAAGGGTTAAATCTTATTGATGGAACAGCTAGTTTTCCTAAAAGCACCTAGTTTGATCAGTTCCTTATTGCTGAGCTACAGTAATAAGGTAATTAGTGTGAAAGCAGCATGCTGAGCCAAACGCTCCCTAGAGCTCTGGATGATGAAGAACAACAGAGAACTCAAGTATTTCCAGAGACATCAGCTCTTTTGCTCTTTCTTTATCCCTCACTTTCTCTGGCTCTCTCATCCTCTCTTGTTTTTCTCCTTATCACTGATAAAATTAAATGATGACAAATGTCAAAAACCAAAGCCAAAGCCAAAGAAAAATAATGTTGTTGACTTTGGACAACGTTTAAGTTTCTCTCACAGGTTAGCTTGTCACCTGTAATTCATATATATTATTTTATCAGTAAATTACAATAAGAATAAATGATGAATAAAATGATGCTAATTGTGAATGAGCATGCATGTGCACTATTTTAAAAATGATTAGAATATGATTCATTAAAGTGCCCCTATTACGCTGTTTTAAATGTTCCTAATTTAGTTTTTTAGGTCTCCTACAATAGGTTTACATGCATCCTACAATATAAACACCACCTTTCAGAGAGCCTGCTCTGCTCTGATTGGTCATATGGCCTAGTGTGTTGTGATTGGTTTACCACTTATAGTCAGAAACAAAATGCATATTACCATACCTGAATTTCAGGTCTGGAGGCTTCCTCAGCACGGGATACACAGTGATACAAACAGTAACAATCACGTCTGTTACAGTATCAATTTGAGTCCTTTAGAAGTGCATGCAAAGTGCAATAAATTGCAAAAAAACATGTCTCAACGTAACGAAAACCTGAATCAAACTCTTCCAGTCTCAGCTACAACTACCCCTAAGAAGGCATGGCCGTGGTAAGGGAGAGGAGGCAGTTATGGAGGCAGACGAGGAGCAGGTGAAGGACTGGTAGAAGGAGGGCTGGTAGGCCGGAGAGACCAAGGAGGAACAGGAGGTGGTAGAAGCCAAGGATGTGATGGATGACAGGGTGAATTCCAGAAGCCCGTCCAGATAGTGCCCCACGGCGACGCTGCAGGAGGGAGGACAGAGACGTTGCCAATGGGGAAGGAGTCCTGGGCACAGGCGGAGGGTTGATGGATCTGTACAAAACCGCAGGCTTCGGAGGCCTTCCATGATGACCCCCGATGTAGAACTGGAGATCCAGAGGCCTGTGGCAGACCCTGCGCAACTGAGGACTGTTGCTGAGCCTGAGGGAGGGCGGAGCTAGACTGAGCCGCAGGGGTGGAGAGCTGGAAGATAGCAGCAGGCGCGCAAGTCCATGGCGAAAGGCCAGCAATGTCCGACCCAGTCAGAGCTTACAGGTCGAGGGAGCCCGGTGACATCACAGGCCCAACGGTCGACGGTGGAGCTGAGGGAGGAAGGAGTGGTGGCGGAGAAGTTAGGGCGAAGGGCCGAGGACAGCGGCCAGAAGAGGAGCCAGAGAATCCCCCAACCTGGTTCATGGTTCCTCAAGGATGGTTCATGAAATGCCCCAGGTGAGTTCTTGACGCAGTAAGGATGTAAAGGGTGAACAATGGAGCAGACAGGAGGTGATGATGACAGAGCTGAAACTAGAGGTGGTGGTAGAAGAGGGTGGTTAGGTGGGACCAACATACCAATCTCCCAGTTCAGCACAAACTCACTCACTACGGCGAGGTTGTGGGAGAGGAACTCCTCTATTCCCTTAAACTCCAGTAGTATTTTCCTCTGTCACGAGCTTGGTGGCCGGCTTGCACACCAGGTCAGACATAAGAGGTTCAGGCTCCGGTGCGATGGCAGCCTCATCCGCTTCTCTTGGCGTTGGCAGCTCCATTGTGGCAGGCCTGGAACTCCATCTGCTCGGGGCTCTGGCTGTCAGTCCGTGTCGCAGGGTGGCAGTGGGCTGGGCTGGGATGGATTCGGGGTAGAGCCTTTCAAGTCATCGCAGTATGGTCTCCCCCCAGTCGAGTCCTTGGGTGTCTGGGAGGTTAGTTATATAAATCTTGGCCTCTCCTGGCCAACGCAGCGAATGCTGCTGCATAAAATTCAGTTTTAGGTCTGTTGTTCTGTCACAATTGATGTTGGCATTATGAAAATGGGTTACATAGGTATATAACGGAAAGTCAGACTGGAATTGCTGAGGAACCATTTCAGCAGTTCAGAATCACTTCTTTTTTTGGGAGACAACAACTCCATTTATCGTGCAGTTTGATCTTTAAAACTTTGTAGACCTTTTATATTCACATGAAAGGTAATATTTGAAAAAGTATAATGGGGCACTTTAACATACACATATTTAACTATCAAATCTGAGGTTTATGAATCAGTTGTGAATCCGAAGGAGAGTTTTCAGGAAGGTCCATTTTACATGCTATTTACGTAATTTTTTTCATATATTTATAAAAGTTAGTGACTAGTGCACTTCATCAGCATAAAAAAATAAATAAATACTCACACCTAGCCTGTGCACCTCTGCTACACAGCACTGTGTGAATATTGTAGTTTGATAATATGGGTTCCAAAATAAATATACACTACATACACTGCTTTCATGTGCAGTGTAAAACAGGCACCAAGAAGCTCTTCGATAACTTTAGCTAAAGTGTACTATGAGTATGAATGCACAGATGTAATTAAAAAAAATTGGTGCCTTTGAACTCTCTTGGAGTCGACTTTCTGAACTTTTGTAGCAAGTTCAGCAAATGCTGAACCCAATGAGTAGAACTAAAGTGCCGGATCTCCCCTCTCCCAATGTAATGGAAACAGAAAGGGGTCTGGATATTGTCAGGGTAGCTATCTGATCACAGACATAAGACTCCCATAACAAACTGGACTGCACCAGAGCGCTACGGCTCATTTCTGAGCCAGCTTATTTCCATTTATGACACGTGATTACCTACATCAACTATCAGGACATGTACACTCAAATTCTAAGAAAAAAAAAACAGAGATCAAAGCACTTCCATACCAGGAAAACATCTCTAAATCCATGTCTATGTGCTCTTATACAGACATTGTTTTTTTTTTTTGCATCTTATTCCAGAAGTGTGAAAAAGCTATACCGAGAGGGTCCAAAAGTCTGAGACCCCTTTTGAAAATGCATCTATTTTCTATTTTTCTAATTGAAATTATATTTTGATTTTGCAACGTAGCATCAGACGTTTGGACCCCCCTATATGATTAAAGCCAAACTATATGTGGTCTATATATTTAAAGAGATTTATTTCTTAAAATGAATTTTAAAAAGGCCAGATTGCTTTAATAATCATACACCACATGTACATACTGTTCGCATTCCTCACCATGTAATCAATTCTAATTGCATGCAAGCCCCCTCACAGAATCCCATTACATGGGATGCAATTACATTAATTACATGGGATGCATTCTTCAGCGTTCATATCAAAAGGACAGTGGAGAAGTCATGTGGGCTCATATTACACCTAAACAAAGGAAGTGTACACTACTGAACACTTCAGAGCAAATGATTAAGCTGTTTTTAAGTGCCAAAAAGAGCAATGCAAACTAATTTATCAATGTGGATTTTGACTACAGATAACCAGTGTAGTCAGATTACCAACATAATCAGATTACTTTTTCAAGTAACTAGTAAAGTAACACATTACTTTTTCAATTTACAACAAAATCTCTAAGTTACTTTTTCATATAAGTAACACAAGTTACTGACTGACAGCTCTCCTGTACCAATGTTGAGAGAAATAAAGGTGTTGTGTGCGCTGTGTGAACATGACAGTTGTGAACATGCATTTACTCATCTCACTTGCACAAAAACATTCAGGATTCCTCAAAATGAATAAAAACAATGAAATGCAATCTCATAATTTTACACAAACGTAATAATTAACTATATTAAATTACACAAAAATACTTTATTTAATCTCACTTTATTAACCAGTGTCTTTGCTGCTGACCTTCAGTGATCTAATTCAACCATATAATAAGCAAAAATGACTTTAGATTAGATTTAAATAAGAGTGTTGAACTTCCTTCTTCTGTATCCTGTTCTTCTTTAATCTAGAATGGCAGCACAGCTGAAAGGTTTGTTTGAGCTGTGTCCTCTACTGTACAGACGTAAATATGCATTTCCTTCAGCCTGAGGCTTATTCATTTCACTTCTGGTGTGAAAGGGCCTTAACATTTGCCAAAATGTTGTTATTAAAGAAATAAACAAGTAAGCCCAGCCCAGGTGAGAAAAAGTAACAGCAATACTTAAGAAAATAATTACAAAAGATTATAATTCTTTGCTGACATAAAAAAAAACAATAAAGGGTTTACAACAAAACCCCCTAATTTACAAAAAACTGAAAACAAAGTGAATTAACTCAAATCGATCAATCGCTTTTTAATCTGTTTATTTACATTCAACCATCTGAATTCACTAGAATGAATCTGACTTTCCAGTGTATTTTGGATTCATCCAAATGACCCGAATCGTTGAATCCGTTCACCCCAAAATTTGTTCACTGATTCGTTCAGTCATACATTACATCGTTACGTCAGTAGGTGGTGACAAGAGTCTTATAAAAACATTTTTCTTAAGAGCAAGTTGATCATATCATTAGCCAATTAAAATTTATGTCTACAAAATCTAGAGACTCAAAAAGGTATTTGCATCATACACTTTTTAGTAGGCTACAAATTACAACGAAGCAAACTATAAAAAAAAAAAAAAAAAAAAAAAAATTCTAAATACTATAATTCAATAAAACACATACCTCATTTTAATTGTGCATGGTGATGACGCATTTAGGGCACTGATATCTGCTTCAAAAAGTGATTTTGGTTAACAAAATATGAAATATAGAAGTCAACAAAAAGGATTTAAATTTTAAAATTTAGACTTCAAAAGTTATTTTTCAGGCAGTAAGCAACCACATAGTAAAGCCATATAGCTACCAGTCAGAACACCCTATAAAAAAAAAAAACACTAAGAACACCTAAAAACGTAAAACGTTTTATGCATTTTGCCCGTACATTTAGACGACAGCTGTGTTTTGGGAGCCTGAATAAGTAAACTTTTGAAAACGGGTTTCACAGTGCAAGTTATTGTCAAATTTGTGAAAACGACGATGTCATGCGTATTACGTGTTCAGTCTATCGGCGTGTAGTGACATCGCCAACTACTGGCCTGGCAGCATAATACAGCATTTTTAATCGTTTTTGCGGATGTGAACAGGGATCGTTTTGACAATGTTGTCGTCTGTACATGAAAAACTTTTCAGTTTTTAGTACATCGTTGTGGTATTCAAGTACACTTAGAAACTGCATAGCAACAGCCTGGCAACCGCAAACAATATGCTAGCATCATGGCAACAAATCTGCAGAGCCAAACACCACTTACATTTCTTCATACAAGGAAAAAAAAAAAAAAGTTAGTTTCACGTGACGTGTTGCTAAACTGTGCATAGACTGTGTGAGAAAGCTTTCCAGTCATTGGAAGTTAATGCTATTATTTAGCCTATTTTAATTCCCAGCTCTCTTTAAAGCAATTTCAAGTTTAATCGTTCAATTGCAGTGGAAAAATAACCAGGGCTAATTATGACTAATGACTACGGATGCCGGACAAATCCTCTGTTTCTGAAGAGGACGGATACTGACCCTTCATCAACACTCATTTCTAGCAAAAGAAAACAACACATCACAATGTGCAATAGTTAGAGTAGTTTTAAACCATTACAAATACGACCTTCTAAGTAACTAAAACGTTAAACAACAAGTAATATCCTGTTAAATCATAATGAATGGCTTCTGAATTCACTTTCCATTCAATTTTTCAACCACACACAAGCTTGCTGTTATTCCAGCACTTAGGAGCAAATCTCAATCCCACCGCACATCAGTTTTGGAGGGATCAGTTTGAGGCATTTCAGAGACCCCCATTCAAAGTGTTCCTGTGATGTACGACAGGCTTCCCTTCAAAGTAAGTGCCAGGAAAACGGGTGAAAATATGGTTTCAATATTTCAGCTATGCCTGTGGTAGTCTGTAGCACACGGTATGTGTCACACAAACCCAAGTGCACTTGTGTTTATAAATACAAAATTACACTGGGACCCTGGTTTGATAGGGCTCTATACACACTCAAAACTGCTCAGGTCAAACCACTTTTGTGTTTGGGAAGAATGCAAACTATGAAGACACCTGTTTATAATTCAGTATGGCTAGCTTGGACTGCATGTGTATTTATCTATGTGTTTTATGTCTGTATTTTCGTGTGGTTAGTTGTTATCGTGCATTAATATCCACCGATGTAACTTGCGCACAGAAGGCCACATTATTTTATGTGGCTCTGTTTGTGAGCATACACATACATACATGCGTGAGTATATACATGTCTGTGCGTGTATGTGTACATGTGTCTGGCCATGTGGTTGGCAGTGAAGGAGAGCAAGAGCTGACTGATATGTTAACATCTCAGAACACACTCTGGTGTATAAACATCCACACACGTTTGTGTACACTAATTAATCTTCCCCGTGAGGCTGCCTCATGCACAAGCACATGGTTCGGGCAGCGCAGGACTGCCGCACTGGACTTTGATTTCCTGCTAGTGTCAACAGTCCTGGGTGCAGGACTGATTGGAGCTGCATTTGATGAATTCAAAGACGAGCGTGTGTGCCAAATTACATCAACCGCTTTAAAATGTCTTATATAAGATCCAAATTCAAACTAAAACCACTTGTGGGGGCAAAGTTGACCAAGAGACTGAACCAAGAGTTTCTAAACATGTCCTTCAAGTATTACTGCTGAAATGCATTATTGTGACATGAAATCAGACCTGCGATAAGAATCATAAGCTGAAACCAAAAAAAATGTAAATATCTTGTCTTCCAATTTGAATCTTTCACAATGAGTTTTTTTTTTCTCTGATGTGAAATACTTCTACTGCCTTCAAGTCCACCTGGGGAGTTTATACTTATGAACTTGAAAGTCATATATACAATATATATAGTTTGGGTCTGTGAGATATGAGAATATTATTGAAAGAAGTATATTATGCTCACCAAGGTTGCATTTATTTGATCAAGATTACAGAAAAAACGGAAAATTACAGAAATTATTGTGGAATAATACTACAATTTGAGAAAAAGACTGTTCGAGTCTATTTTAAAATGTAATTTATTCCTGTGATGGCAAAGCTGAATTTTCAGCATCATTACTCCAGTCTTTAGTGTCACATGATCCTTCAGAAATCAATCTAATATGCTGATTTGCTGCTCAAGAAACATTTCTTATTATTAATGTTGAAAACAGTTTTTGTAAAAAAAAAAAAAAAAAAACATTATTTAAAAAAAGAAATTTATTTGAATTAGAAATCTTTTGTAATGTTATAAATAATGTCTTTAGCTTTATCAAGTAATGCATTTTCACTGAAAAAGTAAAATAATAGCTTCCCAACTTCCCCAAAAAATCCCAAACTTGTGGTAGTGTTTCATCCTTACATGACTTACAGGCAGCAGCATAATTCAGACACGATAAGTACGGAGACATGTGAAGATCTGTCTACCATTGAGTCTCTGCATAGAAATTATGAGGTGAGCATTGATGAGCCACTGGCAACAACTTCAGCAACTGCTTTTGATGAAAAATTGCATTACATCTTCTGCAATACGGCAGAATCAAATCATGACATATCTGATGCTTAAAGGGGTCATGACATTTGCCTGGATCTTTTGACAAGAGGTCTTTGTACCATTAAAATGTCCTGCAAGTTTTATAGCTGAAAACATCCTCCACATTATAAACAAAACATTTATTAAATCAAGCTCCAAAAATGGCTTGTTTGGATATTGTAGGATTTGTAACATCACATGGGCAAATACATTTGCATATGCCTGCTCCAGAGCAAGACATCGACGAATAGTTGGCCCACCCAACAGCATTCAGTCGCTTAACAGCTGACACTTGCCTACACTGGATGTTTCGTCGCGTCAAAATCAAATAGAACCCATTATAATCACTGACACTGTCTACACAGCATACAGATGCCCGTTTCTTCACTTTCTGACTTATCCATGAGTTTGAGTCGACCACAGGACAAATGGAAAAGTATGGTAATGTTTGCTTTGATGTGTCCAGTTCAAACAGCTTGTTTGTTCATTTCTGTAGAGACCTCAGAAGGATATCAGCATCAAGAACAAGTGAAATGTATGTTTTTCATGGCATCATGGATCGCGTCTCAGAATTATATGTTTGTTCGGAGAATTTGACTTAGATTGCTTTGTAAACAAAGCGCAGTGTAATGGAGAGTTTGCAAAAAAACTTTTTTAACAGATGAAGCAGTCAGCTGTATTGGATCTGACAGCAGCTACACTGCAAACTTAAGTAAACATAATGCTTTCATAATGCTTTGTTTGTAAATGACATTTTATATGGATAATGCTTTCAAAACACTTACTCGCATGCAATAGCGAGTGGGCGTTGATACTGTTTCTATGCAATGACATTAACCAATCACAAAGTGGCTGTTTACTGACAAGCCTTGAAGGGGCCCCCCTTAAAAATGTATCATTTTAGAATGAGTGTTAAAAATAATCTTTATATGTATATTATATATATATATTTTTTTTTTTTTGCAAAAAAGCTTTATTTACATTATAAATGAACCTCAAGGAACATATTTAAATAATAATAAAAAATAAAAATAAAAAAATCATGGCATGACCCCTTTAAAGGAAACAGTTAAGTCTAACCCTTTGCTTTGTACATTTTTTCATATCTAACATTTTTAACCATGGTAGAATTACTAATGCATGGTCTTGAGTGGCTTACTGCTTTTATGAAATGATAGGAATAACAGAATGATTAAAAACTCCAATGTTCAATACCCATTTCATTAAAATAATTATAATAATTATAATGAACAATCCCTCCTCCAAGTAATATAGTTTAATAGCCTACCTGCAGAATGTTTATGGCTGCGGCAAGCATGAATATAGCGCTCATGCATCGTAAAAAGTACAGAATGGCACTAGAAATAACACCAAAGTCATGGGTTTGATTCCCAGGGAACTAAAAGAAAAATGAATCCATCACCATCACCAAAAGGGAAAAAAGTTACTTCATTAATCCAGTTCACAGGAGCAGCACAATATATTTATCTTGTCAACCGTGTGCTAAAACATTTCCACTGGCCACTCTCATTTCATTAGAGGACTGAGCAGCTCCTTTCACATACCTGCCAAAATGATCCTAATTACCTACTAATGCCATAATTGCACCATGATCTCTTTAAAGAGACAGCACAGATAAGAAGGGTGAGGCACTGGAAAGCCCTTGAGCTGTTTTACAGCACCTCTTCAAAGCATTTCCTTCCTCAGACAACAGAATTAGCCCATCCTTCACGGAAAACATACAGATCGCAAAATACACACCAGCTTTCGTCTTTTAGCTCTGTCGGAGCTACAGGAATGGTTCCATTTACACGCAAGCCACTCTCACACAAAAGGAACTCCTGTGACATGTTTGTTTGTGTTTTTCAGCTCTAAGTGACAGGATGTTTCATGAATCGTCTTTTGGCAGTAAATCATCGTCTGGGAACGTAAGTGCTTGTAATAATGTGAAGTTTATAGATTTGAGGGGGGTAAAAAAACATCTGTCCAGTTAGCCTGACTGGTCCTTTCCAAATAAAACGGTCGGAGCTGACCCGAGATATGAAGCGTGAAGCATGAGAGAATCATGATCTCTATTATTAATAATTAAAAAAAATTGTGATTCTCAATTTATCCAGAATCGTGCAGCTCTAGAGTGAGTTTGATTCTTTTCGGTGAATAATCAAACAATCCATATCAAGTGAATAGGTTCAAAACTTGCCATTATTCAGAATTTGAGGCATTTAAAAAAATGTTTCAGTGCATATGTTAAATAAAACTTTTTATTGTTAAACTAATGCATATAAATACAATATATTAATATTACTTGTTCTACTGTATTCTTGCAGTAAACATTCTTGGTTACATGGCTTTTTTTTCTAATTGAAAATTTTATATTTTATTACATTTCAGAGCAAATAAATACTGAGATGCACTACAGTTCAAACAATTTTTCTTTAAATAAATGAAAACGTTTATTCAGTAAGGATGCATTAAATTGATCAAATTGATGTATTATCAAGTATTATCAACTGTGACTATAATGAGAAATGTTTCTTGAGCAGCAAATCAGCATATTAGAATGATTTTTGAAGGATCATGTGACACTGAAGACTGGAGTAATGATTGCTAAAAATCCAGCTTTGTTATAATTTCTCCATTTCTGTCACCTCATGGTTCCTTGCCACGGTCACCTTTTGCTTGCTTAGTTGGGGTTTAAAAGACACTTAATATTCAGTAATACTGCAATATTAATGTGATTGCACTGACAGCTGCTTTATAGCTAAATTGACTTTGCTTCAAAATTGATTCATTTTGCAACATTGACACTGTTATTGAACTGAACTGACTTGGGCTGAATAATGACACTGCTGTCTTCTGTAGAGCTGTTTTACAGCAGAATTTTAATTTGTTTCACATCATTGATTGTTATTTTTCTGTTTATCTTTCAAACAAACTTTGAAACAAACTTCTTTGAAATAAACACAGGTGAATTGTATTTATGGTATTTCTTGTCTTACTGTATTTTTGATCAAATAAATGCAGCCGTGGTGAGAATAAGACTTTTTTTTTTAATCATTAAAAAAACTTTTGAGCAGTAGTGTATGTAGAATAACATCAAAAGGCTTTAAAATATCAAGATATTTTATAACACTAATCATGAACAAATTTCTTTATGTTTCACATAATTTCTAAAGAATCATAATTAAAACTATTGTCCATGCAAATATTTACACCCCTACTGATTGCAGTTTTGTCACGGGTTGGCTGAAGAATAAACCAAAAGACGATGTGGGACTCAGAATGAACAATAAAATGACTAATAAACACACAGAGAGAGATCTACAAACACAATCTAGAAATGTTAACTGAAGACTGAGGGCTTAAATACACAGAGGGAAGATAATCAACAGAACAGGGAACAGGTGTGACACTAATCAGGGACTATGGCAACTAATGAATGAACTAGAACTCAAAACAGACAATGAAGATTATTACTAAAACTAAAGACAAGAACTAAACATGACTGTGACATAACAGGAGGAGCAGGAGAATGACCCAGAGCCATGTCATGAAGTTCCACTTTAGAGCCGATAGAGAAAGAAGCAGTGGTGGATAAAGTACTCGAAAGCCATACTTGAGTAAAAGTATAGATATCTTACCAGAAAATGACTTTGGTAGAAGTTAAAGTCACTGTTTAGAATATTATGTGAATAAACGTTTTAAAGTATGTGATATTTTTTGTGCTTAGGTATGAAAAGTATTTTTTTGATATTAAACGTACTTAAGTATTGAAAGTAAAAGTAAAATACAAAAGGAGCAAAAAAATATTATTAAAAATTGTTCTATACACAGTTTGAGCAGCAAAACTCTGTTCAGCTTTAACTCTCTTACATTTTTTTCTTTGAATAAAAAAAATGGTAAAATGTTTATTGTAAGTTTTAAATATAAAAAATACTATTATATTAATTACACACTGATCATTCATATTAATTCATAGTGCATTATAACTAATGTAAGAGACAACTTTAAAATGTTAAAATGTAAATGTTGAAATAAACAATGAACAATACTTTTATTAACCTTATTTAATGTTACAAGACTCTTATTGTAAAGTGTTACCATTTCATATAAATCCAAACAGTCATGCTTAAAAATTTCCATCTTTACACACAAAGTCATAGCATAGGTCTATTATATGTATACTTTCACACATTATTTGGCTCTACTTTAGAAAACTTGATGATTATCTAATCAAAATATGTTACAGTGCCAATAAAAAAAAAAGAACTGAAATCGAATACATTTCTGATTTATGTTTCTGTCGCTGCATGATGAGAATACAGTTTAAATATGCAACTTCGCTGGATAACGAATGCATAACAGCGAACAAATGGATATAAACTAATACAAATGAATGGTAACAATCATGACATTAAACAGTTGGTGTTTTTGTCACATTGTTTTAACCGCTTGAGGTACTACTAATATTAGCATCCTCTCAGCCTCAACATACTAACGTTACTGTTCTCCACTAATGCAGCATCTAGTCAACAAACTAATATAATGATATGAAAACATGTACTGTAGTGTACACTGTATAACATACCGTTTTGTTGTCTATGTTTTAAATCAGAAGTGTCCCACTCTGTGCAGCGCGCAGCCTCACATCACGTGTCAAAACAAACTCTACAAGGCATCAGTGATAGTTTTATTTCGCCTCTAGAGGTCGCTCTCGTACTGTATAATGACAGCACACTCTTCTCAGCAATGGACGCAACGCGGGAAATGAAACCAACCGTGGTTGTGAGAGCACTTGTTTGCACATGCTTGCTTGCAGTCTGTGTTCCTCTGACTTTATTTTGTAGTAAGTTACGAAAATGCTTTGGGAAAATGTATCGGAGTAAAAGTATAAATTTTATTTAGGAAATGTAGTGGAGTAAAAGTAAAAGTTGACAGAAATATAAAAACTCAAGTAAAGTACAGATTCTCCCAAAAAAATACTCAAGTACTGTAACGAAGTATTATTAGTTCTTTACATTACACCACTGGGAAGAAGCCATGGTGGAGCCTTTGTAGAGGGACCAGACAGAACCAGGGAGACGACTGACTGAGGTAGAGATGGTAAAGGTGGAGACCAAGGTGGAGCCGAAGAGCCAGGGTGATGGCAAAGTGGAGCTGCAGGAGGGTGTGACTGAGGCATGGACTTGGCAGACCAGGGCAAAGACGGTGGGAGTGAAGACAATGGAGGAACCAGAGGGATGGAGGGAGGTGTAGCAGCTGACTCGGAAGTCCGAGGCCCAAGGTGCAGCCAAAGGGATGAGGGAGCCTGAGGAATGACAGTCCAGGGTGGAGCCGAGGAAGCGTTGATTCAAGGTGGAGCCAGTGGGTCAGAGGGCCGAGGTGAAGTCCAAGGCTTGGAGGGTTGAGATGGAGCTGTGGGATCCACGGGCCAAGGTGTAGCTGATGACTGAAAAGCCCCTGGTGGATTGTGCAGCAAAATGGAACAATTTAAGAAACTGAGGGGCTGAAGGGAGACAGCGGAAACAAGGCTGCGGAGCTGAATGGTTTTGGCAGTGGAGGAGGAAGAGGGAGGCTGGGCAGGACCTTCCATGATGAAGGGTACTTGGTGCTGGGCTTAACCAGTGATAACATGGAGCTGCGGTTAACCAGCGACGACTTGGAAATTATCCAGGGATGACTTTGAGGACTTGGAAATGAATGAGACAAGCGGTGACTGAAGATCAGCAACCCAACTTACTGCACTAACCTCAGTGGTGGGAGTGTGGGCGGGGATCCAATTCAGTCCAACAAACTCCACCAATATGCCCTTGACGACGTATGATGTTGCCAGCTCACACACCTTGGTAGACTCAGGCTCAGAATCAGCGGTGGGCTCTGGCATTCCCACAGCGTGCATGGCTGATGGCGGCTGGGCTCTGGGATTAGAGTTGGGCTGGCAATGTCCTCAATTGTGATGAAAACAGTACAGGGAGAGTTTTGTACCAGCACCCACTCCATAAACTCAGTGAATGCGTCTCGAGGACCATCACTTGTTCAGGCTACCCAGAAAAAAAAAAAAAACACACACAGGGAATGATTGGGAAAATGCATCAAGCGCTAGATCTAAAAAGTTACTGTAAGTAAGTGTGGTCCTCGAGGGATCGATGCTCCTGCTCCAAACTGAGCATTTGGACTGCTGATATATCCATTTTCAAATGTTTGCCAAAAATAATTATTTCTGTGGTCTTGTGTTCGTTCATGGGTTGGCTGTAGTGTAATCCAAAAGACGATGCTTGACGCAGAGTGAACAATAAAAAAAAAAAAAAAAGAGTTTAATAAACACACAGAGAGAGATCTGCAAACACAATCTAGAAACCTTAACACAAAACAATGAGTAGAAGAAAACTGAGGGCTTAACTACAGAGAGAAGATAATCAACAGAACAGGGAACAGGTGTGACACTAATCAAGGACTATGGTAACTAATAAATGAACTAGACAATAAAAACTAAGACTAAAACTAGACAAGACAAGACAAGACACACAGTGTACGAGTCAAAACACCAAATTCACCACTGACCAAAACTAGGGATGCCATTTTTTAAGGACCGAGTACGAGTACCGATACTTTTTTTCTGGTCCTCGCTGATACCGATGCCTATACATTTATTAATTTCTCTCTCTCTCTCTTTTTTTTTTTTGGTGATGTTGCAGTTTCCAAGCACAATACAGTGAGACTAATGAATGTAGGACAGCTTCTTTATTATTACTCTAATGAAAAAAGTAATATTTTTATGTGCTTGTCACAAACTTTCACAAAAATTTCACAGTGTCCAATAACCTTCAAAGGGTATAATTACCGATATATATATATAATTGTTGTTATATAAAAAGTAATTTACAAACAATACAACAAATACTATAGAGATACAAATTAAATAAACTTGTTTTTCAGATACAGTAGGTTTATTTACCATGTATACATTTATTTACCATCTTTTGTTGTTTTATTAACATTAATGACTGATATAGGCTATGGTCCCTTTAAGACCGAATCCATGGATACTGACACATATCCTGTTTTCACCCAAATGGTTACATCGACTTAAGCCATAACCGACTGTATTTACGTGAGATACTCCACATAATGGACATTTTGACAAATATGTGTGCATTTGACCATTCAGGCGCAAGGAGAATTGATCGCGTGCAAGAAAGAGAGAGCGCACACGCGAGAGAGAGCGCTTCTGGTCTGTGTCATTCAGCGCGATTCCGCCTATCCCGCCTTCAGTAATCGATAATGATTGAAAGCATGCAATTCGCAATGTGTGGGTTGTCATCATTAATTTTGAAGTATTTCCACACCTCTGAGGCTGACATTGTTTCTGCTGCTGCCGTTGGTGTCTCTGTGCACGGAAAATTCTGTCAGTTACGTCATGCGAGGTATCGGTCTTTGGTATCGGGGGTATTTTTACGAGTACGAGTACAAGTACACAAGCTTGTCTGGAATTATTCCTCCATATACGTGGACATTAAAAGGATGAGTTACCATAATGACTCATCTCATGAGATAAGGCCCCTCAGTACATAGTTCAGTCGCTGGCCTCAGCTCCACATCAGAGGTGCAGACGTAAAGAAGAGTTAGGTCTCTGTAGTAACCGTGTCTGACAGCACTGTAATAGACTTCAGTACTGCATTGCATGTTTCCACCAGATGCTCTCTGGAAGGTATTTATTGAGATAAAATGCTTGGAAAAAATGCTCTGTTCTTTTCAAAGATACAAGCCATCAAAACATTAGTCTTGGGTTCCCATTGTAAATTCTCAAGTAGACAGATCACGCTTACCCTAGTCAAACATGTCAGCCTCCTGAAACAGACATCAGCACGCCTGAGTCTGTTAAAACGTCTGTTGAACCTTCAAAAACAACCTAGAAGCAGTTTCACAACAACTTGTTCTCACAGACCTCAACAACTCTATTTATCTACCTCTATATATCTAATGTGCAATATCAAGGTGATCTCATTCATATTTGTAGGTATACATATTCACAGTGTACGCATACATTTTTGAACATTTAGACATACTGAAAGGTGCAATATCTGCATTTTGACAGTATCTAAAACACAAAGTAGACCGTTTTAGGTAACCCAATCTCATGACAAAAGTAACTATTTTACGAGGTGATGATTCTTACCTAAACAAACGATTTTTAGAAGAAAAAAAAAAGTATTCGTAAGGGTCCACCCCCTAAACTGATCCCATGAGGAAAAAATAACTGTTTTGCAAGGTGACAATTCTGTATGAATTTGCATGTGATTTATACAAAAAGTGTCATTTTTAGAATAAAGCATGCATGAGGGTCCACCCCTAACCTTATCTCTAAACCTAACCATTAGTAGGGCATAAGCAGATTATACGAAACTGTACACATGAGATTGTACAAATTCAGAATAATTTGTGAACTGCCATGAGAATGCGTTGGACCAAGTATAATGTTTGTGCAAGAATGTGCTATGCGATAATATACAACAAATAAATGGGATTCTCTAACTTTATTATAAATATAATAAAATGTTTCTGTGCATTCAATAATCTACAAACCTGAAATGATTTATAAACATAAAGTTCAACATATGCAAAAGCGTTTCCATTTCAAAAGTGTTAGTATTGCATGTAACAGTGTCTATCCAAGCATTTTTTACATTTTGTACGAATACCTCCTAACAGCAATGAGGTCACATTGATGTTATTATTATTAAAATGTTTAGCACTATAAGCAGCTGCCAATTGTGCTAATAACATTAGCATAATGGGACACTAGCACAGTGCAGTATTAGCCTTACCGTGCCCAGTCAACAGCAGTCACCATCTGCTTTTGCTTAGAGCCGTCAGGTCTTGTCACTCAAGTTTAAAGGGAACAAAATAAAGCAGAGGGGTTTTGGTTAGCCCCTCCTAACGGACCTGTTTTAAAGCACTCCAGTCTGCCACAGAAAACTCAATTTCACTTTTCCTGCCCATGTTCCCTAGACCAGAGCAAATTTCATTACATGTTTATGGACTTATAAAATTCCTTTCAGAATACAGCTTTCTTCACACGCGGTTTTCAAAACTTACTGAATCTGAGGTGCAGGGAGGTCTCAGCACCGTTGCTGCAGTGTTGACATTCATCCACATATTTTTATTTCACCCAGTTCAGTTCAATTCAAAGCCTGATAGAGTTCAGCTTTCTAATAGTGCACCCTGACAGGAAACAGATCAACCATCACAAATGTGGTGAAAGATCTGGGCTGCTAACCCAAAGGTTAGTGGAAGGGACTTCATGGCCTCCAATATTCTGTTTTGTAACTTACTCACCTTTGTGTCTTTTCAACACTACATGACTTTTCTTTATTCTGTGGAGCACAAAAGGAGATATTCAGAAGAATTTACAATCTGCGTTTTTCCATACAATGAAAGTAAATGGTGACCACAACTGGGACTGTTCACTTTCACTGTATGGGAAAAGAGTAAGTAAGTCAAAAAAAAAAAAGCTTTGGATCAACATGAAGGTGAGTAAATTATGACAGAATTTTCATTTTAAGCAACTATTCTTTTACCTTAATGCTTTTCATATAAAAAGTTCATTTTTTTCTTTTTCAAAAGCTATTCCCTTAGAAAAACAACTTCATTGCACTATACTGGGGAAAAGTTGTTGTTTTTGCAATAATTTTAATTTATGTTTCAGTCATAACATGACACAAACATATTGTACATACTGTTCAGGAACAACTTTTATTCCAAATCTTTAGTGATTTTGGGAACACCCTCTCCCACTCTCTCCTTAACACACACATACCCACACACAAAGACGCACAGTTCTGTTTGTATGGTTAGTTTGAGCAGCAATAGTTCTGCATTCCACATGTCAATATTCAGGCTTCTGGCAAATCCTCTAGATTTACAAATAAACAAATAGCTGGGCAGGAATGGGAAAAATTGGAGACAGCAAATGAATTTAATTTCATGTTCTTTCAACTAAAAATAGAATCCACTTTTCTAATGCTGCATGTAATGTATACAACATTATTTGTCATCTAACAAATGAGACTTTTCATGGAAAAACAATAGAAATGAAAGCATTTTTGGCTGTTCCTCACAGTAGATCCTAGATTTCCAAACATACGCTTGGCATCACACTCTCTGAGAAACTATAAACAGTGTCAAAGAGCAAAACTTTGGAAATGTTTTTTGGAGGGACACCTTCCTGTCGTTCTTATCAATGGTTATATCTAGGAATTGTGCAATGACCTCATTTGGCCTTGGCACACTAGTGTTTAAGCATGTTCTCAGTCTCAGACGCCACACCCACAGTCCACTCAATAATCCATACTGCAAACAAAAAAATATATGGCAAGAGCTTGGCTGACTTTACACAACTTTCAGAAGCCACACAAAGTCATTTTGCACTTTTTCTGTAAAACATTTAGTAAATTGTAAACACTACTTTTAAAAGGTACTATATAAATAAAGCTTTACTTACTTAGAGGCAGAATTAATCACTAGTTTTGCAAACGTTTCCAAGTTGGAGACATCAAATCTCACAGCAGCGTGTGTATGTATTGGCAGTAGCAAGTCCCGTACTTGCTCTGCAGCAGCAGTAACCAACAGTAGCAGCAATAAAACAGCAGCATCAGCATAGCAGATCTATTCCACCAAGACCAGACATACCAACATTGTCATATCCACTATCATGCCAAACACTCCAAGAGTTGTCATGACAGAACTAACAATTAAAGGATTAGTTCACTTTCAGATGAAAATTACCCCAAGCTTTACTCACCCTCAAGCCATTCTAGGTGTATATGACTTTCTTCTTTCTGATGAACACAATCAGAGAAATATTAAGTATCCTGACGCATCCGAGCTTTATAATGGCAGTAAGCGAGTATGAGCTGAAGAAAGTGTCTTCCATCCATCATAAACGTACTCCACATGGCTCCAGGGGGGTTAATAAAGGCCTTCTAAAGTGAAGCGATGCATTTGTGTAAAAAAAAAATATCCATATTTAACAAGTTATGAAGTAAAATATCTAGCTTCCGCCAGACCGTATTCTACTTACGAAGAAAGTGCAGCAGTTCAAAAAGCTTACGCTACGTCCTACGCCATCCCTATTCAACTTACAGAAAAAGTGTAACTGACGCGACGCCAGTTTACACTTTCTTCGTAACTTGAATATGGAAGGCGGTCAGGCGGAAGCTAGATATTTTACTTCATAACTTGTTACATTTTTTTACACAAACGCATTGTTTTGCTTCAGAAGGCATTTATTAACCTCCGGAGCCGTGTGGAATATGTTTATGATGGATGGATGTGGATGGAGACACTTTCTTCAGCTCATACTCCTTTGGTAACGCTTACTGCCATTATAAAGCTCAGATGCCTCAGGATATTTATTAATATTTCTCTGATTGTGTTCATCAGAAAGAAGAAAGTCATATACACCTAGGATGGCTTGGGGGTGAGTAAAGCTTGGGCTAATTTTCATTTAAAAGTGAACTAATCCTTTAATGTCAATTTGAGTGTTAAATGTGAGTTAGTTTTCATTCAATTACATACAGTATAGCTTTTAAATGCTAGCATCTCTGAGCCAGCAATTCGGATCACTATGCAAATGCGTTTAGGTTTTATGGGCATTACTAAAGCTAATTATCATTCATATATATGGAAAACTCAAGAGAAGCTGTCTGGTTCAGTACAAATGCGATTACACTAATAAGTATTTGCTCTTGCGTCCAGTTTATATTGTTTTTTCTCATGTGTGATGTCCCGGCTGCCAAAACATGGTTGCGGTTCTGGCCTCAGTATTGATCTTGGGACAAAAGATCACACATGAGGATTATAATCAAAAATGACCTCAGTGGGAAGCATCTGAATGATTAATGATCCCTGACAGGTGTTGCAGGAGCAAAACAACTACTGACAAAGAAAATAAAAATGAATAATACCCTCTTCACAGGTGGTAACATCTAGATCTAGCCAGCTCCTCACATAATTCGCATATCTTTAGGCAGTTTTAATAAATTTCTGCAGCAGACCCACTGAGCTTGGGGTCTCTGATCGGGTCTGAATAGTCCAGAGAAGAGTTCAGCAGCTGTGCTATTAAAAAAAATACTCCAGAAGAAAAGAGAAACCTGATACACGTTGGAGTGAGAGCACAAATCAGATGAGACGTTCATGAGCCACAAATCTCTCCTGTGTCTGAAACATCACAGAACCGCGCATGATGGCGTGGAGGACAGAGCCAGCAGCCTGTGATCAGCCAGAATATGAAAATAGCAGACTGACATACACTTACTTTCCTGAACTATGACCTGTATTGGATCAGATCTCCAAGCAGAATACAATCCACACCATCTTATCCTACTCTGAAATGCAATATCAAAATTAAAGGAATACAATAAAATACGTTTTAGTGAGGTAAAATTCTGTAATATAATGCGGTCGCTACCAAAACATTACCGTCATTACCGAAGTCACGACCGAAACATGGGATGTTTTGTCAAAATTAAAGTATACTGAATTATCAACTACAATGTTATTATAGTGTTTGGTTCAATGTATATTCAAACTAATGAATTCTTGATAAACTTTATGCTTTTTACAAAGAAAAATTGAATTCAAAATACAACAAATCTCATAAATTACACTTGAAATATTGTTAAAATTGTAATTGTTTAAAAACTTTTTTTTTTTTTTAAATATAATTACAAGGCAGATGTAAACAAAATCTTAATAGGTCAATGTAACCCTTCTTATTAAATTATTTATTAATGTGTTCCAGTAATGACAAATTTGGGGAGAGGAAAAGTATTCCAAAACTTTCTGAAAATACAATGAGAATTAACTGCACAATTACTAGAAATGTGTACCTTGGATATTATACAATTTGCATAAATACAAAATTTGTGGAAAAATACCTTTATTTTCAAGACGTTTCCAACTCAGACTTTGTACCAATTCTGTAGAATGGCCCCTTTATAACCTTGTATACTTTTTGTTTGCCAATAAAATAGTTCCAAAAAAGCCAAAGCATTAAACAAATACATATTGTAATGTTATTCATATTAATTATTATTGTTATATTAAATATTTAGTGGATGTTTGGCCAGATGAAAAAGTGTAGAATGATGTTTGCAAATATGAAAGTACCCAATACGTTGTGTATATCTTAACATGTTTAAAGCATAATTATTTACATATTATAATTCTTCATCCTGTTTTTTGTTTCAATTCAAATTCAGGAACTGAAGTAGCACTCTCAATGTCTTAAATCTCAATGGCACATTCTTCAAAATGGCACACTGACTTCAATGCATATGTAATTCTCCTAGAGAAAGTTCAACATTTAGGGTGAACTCATGGAGAAGCCAGATGGTCCTTGGAACATTAAAACTATTTATATCAATGTCTAACCAGGCTGAGAGTACTGAAGTTGCCAGGTGAAATCACTACGGCAATATATAACCAGACTTCACCTCACATAACGCCAAGCTGCCACAACAATCACTTCCTTTAGTCTTTGTGATGTCGGCTATTAACAAAATGTCCAACAGTGCTAATTCCTTAAAAAACAGTGAATATAATTGTGCACTTGGGCAAGCCTGTGAATAAGGACTGACAGCTTAATTAGGGAATTGCTACAAGTCTGTAAGTAATGAAGGACGTATGTTCTGAACAAGGATTTGAAGACCAACGAAGGGAAACACAAGATTGGTTGTTATCTTGTGTTTGTGAAGGAAGTGTGATTAATGAAAGATGTTTGTTTTGGATGATGTGGGCAAGCACAAGACTGAAGACAAATGAAAGCAAACCAATTTCGTGTTCAAAACATACGTCCTTCATTAAAGTTAAAGTGCACATTTCAGAGCACACTTCTTAAACAGAGATTTATTTATTATTTGATTATATTAGCTCAAGTTCCAAATTATAAGTCCCGGATGTGTATAATTTGCAAGGTGTGTACTTATATGGCAATTTGGAACTTGACATAATAAGAACAAAAATAAGTGCATTTTAGTGTGGAATGGGAAATCCGTTGGGCCTCAGTCATGAAACACAAGCAGAACGAATCTCTTTGTAAAACATTCATAAATCCAACTGAATTAAATGCGGTAATTTGCATTGCAATGGTTTTTGCAAAGAAATTTGCTCTGCTCGCGTTTCCTGAATGAAGCCCCTTTGAGATTTTGCGATTGCTACGGTGATTTTGTTACAGCATTTCATGCAATTACATTCTTTATTGATTTTTAATAAAGGTTTTAGTCATGTCAGCACTTGAAACGTATGTGGTAAGAACACAGATGACTTTGGGAATCGTAGCTGTTTAATATTTGTTTATGAAGGGGTGGTATTAAACTACCTGCAGCTGCTCCAGTGCAGTTCTCATGCACAATGACTAATTTAAAAACCACTATCAAATGAATGAATCAAATGAAAAGGAAACTTCAAAGACTGAACGCTTAGGGCTTTATAACAATCACAAGAAAGGGAACTCCTTTGCTTGGATTATCTTGGATTAATATTTGGTATTTTGTGTTGCTTGGTAAGGCCAAGCAAATAACTCCAATATGTGTGACTTGGTAAAACCACTAAAGAGATGTAGATTAATGTATCATGTCATCTTTCATTTCCTAGATTTTGATGCTAAAGGGAACTGATGCAAAAGTGTAAAATTTGGCCCTTCCAAATCCCACAAACTCCTGGCTCAGAATTTGTAGAAATATTACCTCCAAAACAAAAATGAAACAAAATCTCCTGGCCCACCTCATATTTCAGAAAACAGACTTTGAATAAAATGATATATGTTGCTGATCACAGTATGCTTCCAAAAAGTAACAGTTTCATCTCCACAAAGATCTTCTGAATTACAACAGATTGACAAACAATAACAGAATCATTAGCATTGCTTCTGTTAGTCTACTTTGTAAAACCTAAAAAAACCATCTTCATTCATTTCAATAACAATTATATTATCCACACTTGGACCATACGATATTTTCAAAAAGTGTAACTCATTTTTTAAGGCATTTAAGATCTGAAACTCCATTTTAAACACATCAGATAATTTTGACGCTAACATCATTATTAGATTGCGTTTGTGTACCCAGCAGGGAATTTCGGCTCCTTCCTAGCATTGTAAACATCTGTTTTCTCTTAACATTTGGTCACAGTTTATTTTCATTATTTTGAAAACTGTAAATATGCTGCTATTATCTGTTTCTACTTGCAAATTCATTTGAAGGCTAGTTTATCACTTCATTTGGCAAATTGAACAGCGATATATAGTGCAGTCTGAGTCTGACAGCTCCTTGTTACATTTACGAGATGTCTAGAGTCCACTCTGTCTTCATAACCTTCTGTTGTGGCACATTTTATTTTTCTAGTTCAGTTGTTGTTTTATGGTCGTTTAGAAGAGCAAGGCCTTGAGTAATGGGCAACGTGGAAACATTCTGAAGAGTCTGTTATACGTATTAGTGTCTCATTTATTTACAGTTCTGTTCACTCATGCCACACACTGAGATTGTAAATGTTCACGTCATGTTTGCCAACATCTCTCTCTCTCTCTCTCTCCAACTTTCTCTTTATAGTTGTAAAAAAATGATAATAATGAGTGAAAAATAAAATAAGCTCTGCCTTATTTTGTTTTATTTGTATTATAGTGACAACCATTTTATAGAAATTAAACAGACAATTTTGCTGTATGCTATACATTTTTATGCTTATCAGAATATTGTTCATTAGCTTTTCAACATGCAAAAGGACAATTCATTTGTGCACTATTTGTATGACCTACAGATATTCAGCTTTTGAAAGGGATAGTTGACTCAAATAGAGATAGCTTTCATTTACTCACACTCATGCCATTCCAAACCCATAAGACTTTCGTTAATCTTCAAAAGACAAATTAAGATATTTTAATGAAATCTGACTGATTTCTGTCCCTCTATTCACCTAAAACTCTTAATGAAGAGACCGTAAAATAAATCCATATGAATTGTTTAATCCAGGTCTTCTGAAGAGACAGGGTTGCTTTATATGATAAACAGATTTAAAGGGATAGTTCACCCAGAAATGAAAACTGTCATAATTTACTCACCCTCAAGTTCAAATCCGTATGAGTTTCTTTCTTCTGTTGACGGTAGCCACCGACTTCCATAGTAGGAAAAAAAATACTATGGAAGTCTTTGGCTACCGTTAACTGTCTGGTTACCAGCATTCTTCAAAATATCTTCTTTTGTGTTCAACAAAAGAAAAAAACTCATACAGGTTTGGAACAACTTGAGGGTGAGTACATGATGACCATTTTAATTTCTGGGTGAACTATCCCTTTAATTGAGGCTTTTATTAACAATGATTTTTTTAATAACATTATTAACATTGATCAGTGAATGTTTATATAGCACTCAAATATGGTAAACCACACTTGATTGACGTGCAAGAACCAATGAGGTTTATTCTCACATGTCACACAAGAATGGCTGAGCATCTCTTTACAATATTTGAGTGCTATATGTATGTTTGCTGATCAGTGTTTATATGTGAATAGTAGCTTAAATTAAATCTGTTCATCCTATAAAGTGATTGTGTCTCTTCAGAAGACTTGAATTCATCTCTTTATGAACATTTAAGCATCAGAGTTTTGGGTGAATAGGTTTTCAATAGAGGGACAGAAATCTCTCACATTTCATTAAAACATCTTAATTTTTCTTTCGAAGATGAATGAAAGTCTTATGGGTTTGGAACGACATGAGAGTGAGTAAATGATGAAAGAATTTTTCTTTAATTTTTGGGTGAACTATCCCTTTAACTCTTCTGGAGAATATTATGCATGTGTGTGTATCTGCTTAATGTCTCAGATATAGAAAAAAAAAATCGTGTTTTCTTTCACAGGCAGAAACATCTGTCAGAGCCTCAGATCTATCATTAGCACACTATTCTACGTGCACTCACTGTGTTTGTGTTGAGTGCACACATGTGTGTTTTCACTGCTGCTGGGGGAGGAGGAAAAAGACTCTAAACTCTTTGTGTCACATTGAGCACAGTCAGACAAGAAGAGAGAAGAGGACAGGAAGACTGTTCGATGACTGACAAATCAAATTCTGCCATGCGGTATTCATCAAAATACTCCAGCAATCATTTCAATGAAATAACAGCCCAACTCTGGAGCAAACGTTTTTAACTGGACAAATATCTGGGCTCCACAAGCCAAAAAACAATACTGAACAACATGGGCATGTTACCCACACTTGTAGAAGGAAAACAAATGACGCAGTGTTGTGAAATGGCACAACCTCACTCCAGACAGCATCTGGTCAAAGCCACTCCTCATTTTCTCAGATTTAAGAATTTATTTTATGCAGAAAGATTACAGGAGGTTTCTTCACCACTAGCCCATTTTCATAACATTTCCTTACTTTTTAATGACTATTTGAGGACCAAAAACTCAAGCAGTTACTGCCGTCAACGAAAATGAGAGGCTAAAGGCTAACCGTCAACTAGCTAATACTCACTGGACAACTTCCTGTCATTTGTCTTAGTGCAAACAGGCAGGAAATAGCTTTGAATATAGCATTTTAACATGCTAGCATCACACAGAGAGACTCCCTCGTGTCTTTAAGTGGACGTAGGAGAACAGTTTTGAACTAAAGAACGCAAGAGAGCGAATGCAAGCAAATTCGTGTGATTTAAAGAGACAGTTATTTATGATGAATGATCTAAAGTGCACCGTGACCTCAGACATGCTGAGAATCACACGATGACAACTATAGAGCCCTCTACAGCCGAGCTCTGAGCACATGATGGAATTTACCTTCACCACATTTAGCTACATATCAGTTGACACTTCACTCAATGCATGTGGAAGAGAGAAGTTTCCAGGAACGGGTTACGAACAAAGGACGCATAAGTCATTTAGAGAGGTGTACTGTGGATATTTATCATATTTAATATGTCTGCTTGTACTGAATGATATACACATCTGTAGTGGGGTTATGAATCCACTACTCTATCAGTACTTCAAACTAACACACTGATGAAATGTACAATGTCCAACAAATCCAACAAGTCTTTGAAGTTATGTTACACTGGACATTACTAGTCAATTCAGCAATGCACTTGATTGATTTTTCACAAACATTCTGGTCTGGGTTTGTTTTAAATCCCCAACTCTAAGTATTCAATTTATGCAAACAAATCAGCCCTTACATATAGACTCTATTCCAACCTTGTGTTGTCATTTCAGCTTTGGGTGTGCAATTCAGGTTTTTAAATGAAATGTTTTTATTAACATTAAAACCTCTCATTATATTGTAATCTATATAATCACAGGTTTTAATGTTAAAAAACATTTAGCAGACAACTAAATTGAATTGCACACCTAAGCCTGAAATGACCTGGACAAGATTCACCATTTAAAATGTAACCAAAAATGACCAACCAATCATCCTAAAGCAACCATCATAGTGACATTGTCCTAATATTTGCTAAATGAAAGTCTGTTAATATTCACTAAATTTATAGATGTCTTCTAAATAAATAAAATGCCATTTTGAGGGCAATTTTTTTGGTTATCTTTGTCTATTTGCCTACTAAATCTTTTCTTTCCTGCATCTACCAAGTTACCAAATTGTGTAGTGTGTAGATTCTCGTGCAAAGTTTATCGAAAATGAAACATTCTTACATCAATAAAACACCAAGGATGGAGCATTTTGTTTAGCCACAACCAAAGCATTCAACTCTAAAGGTGCCCTCGGTAATTGAAAGACATTGTTACACAAAAAATGCTGAGTTAAAAACAACCCAAGTTGTGTTGAAAATGGACAAACCCAGCAATTGGGTTGTTTTAACCCAGCTGTTGGGTTAAATGTTTGCCCAACCTGCTGGGTAGTTTTATTTAACCCAACTATTGTTTAAAAATTACTGTACTGCTTGCCTTAAATGAACCCAAAGTATGTTGGAAATTAACATTTATTAATATGTTTCATTGAATAATTTAATGAATATTAATTAAACAATAAACATTTATTAAATTGCTTATTAATAAATGTTCACCTTTTGGTTATTATTGTTGCGTCTAGTTATTATATGTCTAATTTTTTATTTCCAACCTATTTTGGATTCATTTTAAGCCAGCCATATTATAATTTTTAAACAATATTTGGGTTAAATAAAACTACCCAGCACGTTTGGCAAAACGTTCAAAAGATCAAAAGATCTCAACATGGCGGCTCATCACTTAACCCTGTAAAGCCATACATATATATAAAAAAAAAAAAATGTTTTTAAATGGAACTGTTTATTAAACTGTTAGATGAAATCTAAAAAAAAAAAAAAAAAAATGCATATGGGTTTTTGTTGAGTAGCATATTTGATACATCAGGCTTTTATGGCTCATAGTGTGATATAATGAGAATATGGATCTCAAAGAGGAAAAAACACTTCAATATCATTAAGAGGCCCAAACTGAGCAATAATATGCAATTTGGTGCAGTTGCTGATATTTATATGGCCAAAAAGTAAGATGAAATTCTGATAGCTTGCAATGTAAATCAGTGAAATTGGTATAATTGGTACAACATACTACTTACATACACCAGTTGTCAGTATATATCTCCCAATAACGTCTTAGCAAGATGATTCATAAAAATGCCTAGTTTCACGATCAGAGCTTTGTAGTTTATGTTGTGTAGGGCTTTCAAAAGCCTGAAAAAAGTATTCATCTTAAAATATAACTACCAAAATATAATTATATAAAATATAATAATCTAAGTAAAGATTTCACAGCAAAAAAAATAAAATAAAAGAGTGTACCACGACCTGGAATTGGGCGTGTTTAGAATTATACTTAAAAGCATTTTACTTGCTAAAAAGTATCAAAAACTATCAAAAGGCTTGTAGTAGATTGTGTACAAAAGGTTTTTCAGAAAAATTTTGGTAAAAAAAAAAAAAAAAAACTCACTTTACCAGACACTGTTTTTTAAATGTATTTATTTATAAACTTATTCAAAACTACTGAGTTCACCTTTAACACTGTTCTTTTCCTTACAAGCATAAATACAGAAAATGCAAGTCTTTTATAATGCTACATTCAATTGTAAGAAACTAACAATGACTGAATTTCGGAGAAAGCAGTGAAAGAGGAGCTCAAACAACAGGCAGCATCATGAAACGTAAAAGCAACGTGGAACTGTAACAACTTAAGAAATTTCAAGCGCCCTGACCTCGACTTGGTCTCAGATGGTTTGCTTTAACTAAACTGGACTAAACTGTAGCTAGTTTGACCTTGGGCTTGTCTCACCACGGTTTGTTTTAACTGGCAGGGGGCTTTCGCGCCTATTACTGATAGCTGTAATGAGAAAGGGTCAGAAAAGCTGACCTGTGCCAAGTGGAAATGGATGGGGCAGGACATCTTACTGCAATTCCCCTGCCACCTGCCAGTGACTGCGCAGGGGGCGTCCTGATTGCTAACAGACCCGTCTATGCCATACACCCAGGTGTCTTCATTCTCACCAATCAGTCATGTACACGACGGGATTTTTGCTACAGCACACATGCTGAGATCCACGGAGAGAGAGATTCCTTTGCTAAGTGTGTTTAGTCCTAATTCCTCTTACAGCCGCCCTGTCAAACGCAGATGTGCGTAAAAAGATGTTTGGAAAATACGGGTGAAAGTTAGAAGAGTGCTTTTTGCTGTATCTGGCATGAAGACGATAACGGTTTAGATATGAATGAACAACATTCGGGTCTATTTGACGCCAAGAGCAGTTCAGAAATTCTCATCTGAGCTTGTATATCAATATTAATAAGAAAACATGCAGCGTGACCTGCACTGGAACTCGCACAGTGCCTGACATAAATTTTAGTACAATCTTTCCACAGTAAATCTGCTTTAAACAAATAATCTCGCTCCGGTTGACTGTACCTGATAGTGATTTGAGTTTACATTGAGATTACTGCAACGATTATAATAATAAAACAATGAAAAAAGCGAGTCTATCAAGGAAAACCCCCCAGAAAATTGTCCCTTAAAGGATTAGTTCACTCCAGAATTAAAGGGCCAGTTTCACAGACAGGGCTTAGACTCAGCCAGGATTAGTTCAATTAGGGCATTTAATTAGCTTTTATAATCGTACCCTAGAAAGAAAAAAAAACATTACTGGTGTGCATCTTGAGACAAAACAATGGCAATAACCTATTTTAAGAGATGTCAGTACAAGTTACTTTCATTTAAAACAGCTCATACATGCATTTTAGTTTAGGACTAGCTTAAGCTTTGTCTGTGAAACTGGGGGAAAATGTCCTAATAATTTACTCACCCCCATGTCATGTTCATGTCTTTCTTTCTTCAGTCGAAAAGAAATTAAGGTTTTTGAGGAAAAAATTCCAGGATTTTTCTCCATGCAGTGGACTTTAATGGGGACCAACGGGTTGAAGGTCCAAATTGCAGTTTCAGTGCAGCTTCAAAGAGCTCTACACGATCCTGCCAAGGAATAAGAGTCTTATCTAGCAAAACGATCAATCATTTTCTTAAAAAAAAAAAAAAAGTATATACTTTTTAACCACAAATACTCGTCTTGCACTAGCTCTGCGATGCGCGTCCACGACTTCACACATTACATAATCACGTTGGAAAGGTCACACATGATGTAGGCGGAAGTACCGACCCAGTGTTTAAAAGGTAGGGTAGGGCGAAAAACTCCATCTCATTTTCTCCTCCAAATTCAAACTCATCCAACATCGTTGTTTTACCTTTACCATTTTTACCTTTCCAACGTGATTACGTAATGTGTGAAGTTGAGGACGCGCATCACAGAGCTAGTGCAAGACGAGCATTTGTGATTAAATAGTATATACATTTTTATTTTTTTAGAACGTTTCGCTAGACAAGACCCTTTTTCCTCGCCTGGGATCGCGTAGAACCCTTTGAAGCTGCTTTGAAAATGCAATTTGGACCTTCAACTCATTGGTCCCCATTGAAGTCCACTATATGGAGAAAAATCCTGGAATGTTTTCCTCAAAAACCTTAATTTCTTTTCGACTGAAGAAAGAAAGACATCAACATTCTGGATGACATAGGGGTGAGTAAATTATCAGGAAATTTTAATTCTGTAGTGAACTAATCCTTTAATTCCATTCATGGAGTGTTGGAACAGAATTAAATTATTAACAACAGTGTCTCTGCAACAGAAATCACTGCAAAGTTCAAATGCAGCCCATCAATGTATAACGCAGAACAAAATATCACACCTGATCCAACCAAAACATCTTTTACAACATACTCTTTAGTTAATCATCCTCATTAATATGCCCACAAAAGATTACTGACCGGATTCAAATTGCATGCAAAAACTGCTCTTCTTCCCAGAACTACAGCGGGTGCTTTTACAAAGTGTCATTTTCTGAAATTATTGTCAGCTGTTTCCACTGGTCTTTTGTATATGTCATCATTCAGCTTCATTCTATCCTTGATCTGACATTTTCAGTACTACAAAGGTCTCTGACAGGTCCTCTGAGATTTCCTCCTTTCAAACAATTATTCGCCCTACAATGATCTGAACATTTGGGACAGTGTCTGTGTGTGTGACTATGAAATCTGAAATTGGACACTGGATTTACAAACAGGCAAAGCACAGCTGTTGAAAGTGATCAATAAAACCATATGCCTGGTTGATTGTGCGCTGAACCGTCTCATCATTTTAAACCAATGCATTTCTGGAACAAGCAGCAACTATTACATCACTGTACCAATGGACGTCAATGAGACAAAACAACAACATAGTTCAGACAAGCTCAAACAACATAAACACAGAACGCACCTGCGATATTAGCTACATCAAACCATCTACAGGACTAGAGATTCCTACTGATCAATACTAACATTATGCACCATTCAATACATTTGTTAAAAACCTAAATATTTTGTGAAACTCTGAGTCTAACCCAATATACACTGTATTAGCTCAGTATCTCCATGTTGCTGTAATCTCCTACCTGTTAATGTAACATCGCTGTAGATGTTGGAGAGCTGTTCTTTCAACAAGACCTGTTGCATCTGAGCCGCTTTCTCCCGCTGCAGTTCCAGCATCATGTCTGGGTGGCTGGCCAGCTTGCAACCCTTTTGTTTGTCCAGGGCGAAGTCACTGCGCACTATGTCTGCATGGAAACCGCGAGAATGTTTTTGGAGTTATTTTTTGTGTATATCTGGCCATCAAGAGGACAAACTAACCACTAAAAGAGCAATGTATGAATGTGGTTTGCATTGTGCGCATGTTTACCAGATACTCAGAATATATTTCTTTCTGTTCTGTGTTTATTTATAATTAAAAAGCCATTTCTTTTCTAGAAGCGTGTACTGAATAAATGAAATGCATCAATATTTATTCAGATATATTTTAGGTTTATGCATGCACATTTGTCCACATAGTATGGAATGGCACATGCAGCTTTAAAGGGTTAGTTCACCTAAAAATTATAATTCTGTCATTAATTACTCACCCTCATGTCGTTCCACACCCGTAAGACATTCGTTCATCTTCAGAACACAAGTGAAGATATTTTTAATGAAATCTGAGAGATTTCTGTCCATTGACATCTACACAACTACCACTTTGATACTTCAAAAAGTTCATAAAGAGATCGTAAAACTAATCCATATGAATTGAGCGGTTTAGTCCAGATTTTCTGAAGAGACTCGATCACTTTATATGATGAACAGATTGAATTTAGGCTTTTTTTCACATATAAACATTCATCAACTCACACGTCAGTTGTGGTAAACAGAAGCTCAAGCAGGTTTGCTTGATGTGTGTGAGAACCAGTGAGGTTCATTCTCGTGTGTTACGCAGCATGTTTGAGCTTCCGCAAGTGGTTTGTTCTCGTGCTTCAAGCAGGTTCGGTCGAGCTTCTGTTTATGTTTGCTGTTCAATGTTTATATGTAAATAAAAACCTAAATTCATCTGTTCATCATACTGTATAAAGCAATTGAGTCTCTTCAGAAAATTTGAACTAAACTGCTCAATTCATATGGATTAGTTTTACGATCTCTTTATGAACTTTTTGAAGCATCAAAGTGATAGTTATGTAGATGTCAATGGACAGAAATCTCTCAGATTTCATTAAAAATATCTTCATTTGTGTTCTGAAGATGAACGAAAGTCTTAATGATGACAGAATTTTCATTTTTGGGTGAACTATACCTATCATGGAATATAATTTCCATAGTTTAATGTTTTTTCTTCATCAAGTTTTCTGAGGTAAAAAAATTGTTTCTTCATCTCAATAATATATGCAAAATACCTGCCTAACTGAAAATTACCAAATTAGACCTCACCATCTTCATAGTTTTTGAGGTAATAGTCCGGTCCAGGCCCTCTAAACTTTGCAAGATTCTTCAGGTTATGAAACTGAAGAAAGTCAGTCCGTTTGCCCCCAAACCTCAAATAAGCTGGAGAGAGTCCCCGTGCCAGAGTGACTAACCGCTTGGAGCTGTGGATACAGAAAGATGTAGATCACAGATCCAGCTATTCTCAGAGAAACCCGTAGGGCTACTACAGAATCACTGTGAACACAACTACACTGTAAAACTTAAAAATGAGCAGTGCTTACGTTAAGGAGTTATTTCTGCATTACAGGACCCTTAAAAATGACTTTCATGTGTGCAGCCTAAAGTAGTCTTTCTGATTCAGTCATAGTAAGCAGTCACCATATAAAGCAAGTTATTTAGGTTACCTGATTCAACATATTGAATAGTGCATAAAATCATGAAGATTTACTTCATGATATTAGAACATTAGAGGGAACATGTACAATAAACTGAATAAATGCATTCATTTCTTCTTTAAGGCTATAGTTAATATAGATCTTTACCCTTTTAAATTATATAAAGACACAAAAATATTATATAACACACACACATATATATATATATAGCCTATACGTTATGTGCTACACTGTGTCTTATTTCATTTGACGATATAAAGTCTGTAATGCCGGCATGAGAAAAAAGGATCATTTTACAACAATAATATCTCAAAGCTCATAATTAATTATAAACTTATTTTTATACCATTTATTTGATATGATATTTATTTGTCTGTAGTGACCTGGTTGTCGCCATTAGAGTAGTGCTTTAACTTTCTTTCGGAAACTCACAGCAGGACTGAAATTCATGAGATTTAGTCTATGATTGTGTTTCAGGCCGCAGTGCTGATTATTTCACACATAGCTGTAGTCTGTGGTGCTACACGCTAGTTTCTTTGTAAATAAATAAATACAAGCTTCTTTTTAGTGCTTTCCTAAATAATGAGACATAATACGGTACCAGTCGTAAAAAGAGGAGCTGTAAAAGGTACACATAAAAGAAGGCCTATAAATTGCGCAAATATTCCGCTTATGAGAGCCCAGAACTTAAACAACAACAGATAAAATAAAAGAATAATAAAATAAAATGGTAGTGAAATAAAATAAAATATAGGCCTATTATGTGAATTGTTTTATATTCTTTGGTAAAACAGAAAACAAGCTAAATTGCCACAAATAATCGGTGAAGCCTGTGTTGTGGTCGGTGGGCCGAAACTGATTTTTTTTAAAAATATACTTTGGAGACAGACAGAAAACGAGCAAGTAGCGGCATAAACACTCACATTTCGCTCATCTGCTGTCACGTCCAATAATGTGAATTAATACTTTTAATCAGACCGAGCATGAAGCGTGAATAATGTTATTTTGGGACTACAATTTAACAGTTTAAAAGAAAAATAATATTAGTGCAACGTACGGCAGAATAATGGCGACAATAACTGCAATACATTTAGATATAAATACATAACATTATGGGTATTATTGTTACCTATAGCATTAACATTATGAAAACCTGATTTTGAACGTGTGCATGTGCATATCATGAGCTAAACATTAGGCTACAAATAGGCTACCACTATTCAAATCTGTTGCGAGGTGGTTTTCAAACCAAATAAGATGGGGGGAAAAATAATATAAATCTTAAAGTTGTGGGTGAGTGTCCTATAGTAAAGTCAAATTACGCTTTTATTTGGTCCTGGTTTTATTCCATACATATAATGAAACGAAGTAGGCTACGCAAAATGTAAAACCCAAAGGCTATAGCCTACCACATAAATCTGCTGTAACGTGCACTGTACACGACAGAAAACGAACAATAATGCCACGACAGCAGATTGGGGTTCAGATTTATGTGGGCCACTTCTTAAATTCCTTTGATTATATTTATTCCAACACCTCATCCTGACTATAATATTAATTATTCGATTACATATCGGGAGTAAACACTAGGCTATATCGATACTCAAACCTGTTAGGGTCTATAAAAGACACTTACATTTCGGTTCTCCGTATGTTTTTGTGTCTTTTCTCCTCTGGGGGCTGGGACACTCATATTCACTTCCAGGTCAAGCCCTGGTGTGCAAATTATCACAACCATTCAAATCTGCGCGTATGTATATTCAGGGTTCACGCTCTGATATACAATTCTTATTCGCACGTCGAGTAGATCCCTTCAGAGAGATATCACGGACTAACATCATCCCACAACACTGTTTCATTGGGATTAAACAGATGTTGTTCTAAGCATCGCGAGTAAACATGTTAAATTCTACTCTACGTGTAAAATTAATGTCCATGAGTGCGAAAACGCGTGGTGTTTTACATGATAACATTATAAACTGCACAGAAATGCTAATTTTCTAAAGAGTGCGACCAAATATGTAAGTTTAAACATCTAATAAGAGCAAAAGGGGTTGGTAACCTACTTTTAGAAAAATACTGGGTTGTGTAGCCTACTAAGGGAGCGGTTGATAGATTAAAAAGTAGTATGCTATTAGATATCAGTAGCCTATTAGGTGTTTGAGAAGTTAGTATGTTATTGGAAAGATTTACTGATAATGACTAGTTGTGTTCCTGTTGGAAAATCCAGTTTAAGCCGGGTAGCTGTGGTTGGAACATGGAAGATGGTTTCTAGCTGGTCATTATCTGGTCAAGCTTGACCACTTTAAGATTGTATGTTGCTAGTCCGATATGGTCTACCAGTTTTAAACCATGCAGCTACCGTGTTCCAAAACAAATCTGGCTTCTCCAACAGGCAATTCTGGTCTTCCTTAAATCAACACAAACACATCAGCATCACCAAAGCATCACCAGGCGGGGGATGTGATTGCAAAACTGCATTACCTTAAGAAGTCCAGCCAGCCATCCTTTATGATAGATGGGTCCAACTGCAGCGAGAGGAAGTTGTCATTCAAAACTTTCACCGGGCTTCGAGTATTCACGTCCAGTAAAATCAAGGTTCTCTCCAGAAAGCTCTGTCTCTTCCCTCCGGACACTGGTCTCCTGTAGGTAGCGGCGGAGGAAATGAGAGACTGGAGTATCAGTGCCAACCACAGTGACGAGCCGAACACTGGGCAGAGGAACTGCCTGGGCATCTTCTGTCCTCAAGCACCGGGCGGAGCGCAGTGAGGGAGATCCAGCAGAGATCTCCTTATAAAACCCGATCAAAAAAGCACCTGAAGTGTTTTTATGCCCCTCCTTGAGCGAGGATCGCTGATGTCTCTTTCAGCCCCCCTGTCTTCAGCTGTTTTGGAGTTAGCTGGAGTAAACTGACGCCCCAGGGCCAGCCTCCATCACACTGCTGCCCCTGCACCGCCCTCTGTAGTAACGCAACGGCTCTTAAAGGTAAGATGACTCTTATTTAACAGACGCGTCTTCTGGTGGGGGTGTCTGAAGCAGAATTTCTCTGTCTGCACGAAAAAAGATAAAAATAACAAAATAACAGAAATAGAAGCAAACAGAAAAGCTATGGTTCTTCAGGGGTTCTTTGGTTCAGCAAAGAATCGTCTTATTATACCCACAACTATGGTTGTATGGGTCTTTGGAGTTAAAAAGTTACTGATGTTACGTTTATAGGTTTTTCACATGCTGTTTTTATTTTAAACACCAGCATATGGCTGTTTTCTAAAGAACTATTAACAAGTAAAAAGGTTCTCCTATAGAATCGAGCTAAAAAGCCCTTTCTGGTTATAATTGGAACATTTATTTTTTTAAGATTGTAGTCTTTTTTTCTGCTATTTCTATTTACTAAAAAATAAATTTCAGTTACTAAATCAATGTGTAATTTTCCTTTAATCGTCTAAAAAAAAGTGTGACTGTCAAAATGACCACATGTAGCCTAATCAACTGTTCACCTTATTTTAAAATTCAGTCTTGTTGTTTGCGATGTCTTGGAACGATGGAATATTATTGTTGAACTTGAGTGACTGCAAATAGTGAATGACTGCCACTTGTTTTCTTTTTAATAAGTTTACGCAAAAAGAATTAGCCTAAAAGTTGCGTAAGATGAACATCGCGCAGACTTGCAATATAAGTAGCCTAATATAAAACAACTTGTTTTGTGTTTTTTCGTCTTCGCTGACCAATTTACAAGTTGATATATGTTGATGCGCATTTACAAACAGTTATTCAATGTGTAAATATGAGGGTTTCTTCAAAAGGAAACAGGCAAATTGATAAGTATCACTCACTCGCAAATATATATATATATATATATATATATATATATATATATATATATATATTGTCTTATAAAAATCACTTATTGGGGAAGATAATAAAATAAGGCAAATTGGTATGGATCACTCACTCGCAAATATATATTTTTCTCATAAAAAACACTTATTGGGGGGAAATAATAAAATAAGTTTAAGAATAAAATACAATATATAATTATAATAACCGTTATATATTTACAGGGGGAAAACATATTTTCTCCGGGAGAGAGAGAAAAATGAAAAAATGAATAACCCGTTGATCTTTTGTGTGTTTTGTTACATACATACCGAGACTGATGGTCTCGAAGAAAGCAAACTCTTTAGCATTTAAAAAAATACGAAATAAAAAGAAACAATAATTTCACGAACCATACCTACATTGAGCTATAATTCACCTCGTGTTCTTCTAACGGCTCCTTGTGTCTGAAAAATTAGCTTGGTTTATCTTTTTGAAATATTCGTTTACAAAAGACACCAACTTGAACTAGTTTTCCATATTTTCGATAAAGTAATTGTAAAGGCATAAGCTACAGTAAACTATTAATAGATGTCCATTCACAACGCTTTCCTATGCACCGAATTTAAAATTATTTGAATTTAAAATCGTTAACATATGGTTTAGCCTATACAAATTTCGATTTTATGAATAGGGTGTTTTATTTATTTATTTATTTATTTTGCCATGACACACCACCGGCATGCGATCATCTCAACTGGTGATTGACATGTGTGATGCTCTTATTAAACCTGAGACATACACAGATCAATATAGACAATAATAACGCTCTGTCACCTGACTCATGACGCAGTTGTCTAATAACTGGAACCATGTGATTTTCTTTTTTATGACTGAGACTTTGGCCTAAGATTCCGGGCGTCCAGCGACAGTTCACTTACTCATCCGTTTTCTGCAGAGAATAAAACAAAACAGAAAGAAAACAAGACTCTATGCTGTTTTTACAGTATATTTCTTGGCAGAAAACCAGACAGGGCGCCTCTCTTTAACCTTATAGATTTATGACAAGATTTATCAAGTTTTATATGAGAAATCTTTTGAAGTGCATTTGTAGCTTTCTAAAACTCACCGTTTTAGAGACTATTGGGTGCATGATATATCAAGTAGGTTTAACAGTCAGGAATATACCGTCGTCTTTATAGATTTATGTAAAACAAAACAGTATAGGCTATAAATGAGTCCAGATAATTGTGCATCTGTTGCTCCCCTTCTGGGAAAAAAAAAGAAAGAAAGAAAAAAAAAACAGTGCGAGGTTAAAACTTTTCAAAAAATCCTTTCGAAAAAGTAAATAAAAAACATGAATAAAATTGTATATGCTTCCACGTTTTTAGAATATCCTAAATAATGAATTCAGTTGTTTAGTTCTTGCTACAATGCCTTTAAGACAAAAACTTTTCAACTTCACTTAAATGTAATTTCTGTTCAAAGTTTATATAATATTTACGCACATTATTAATTATTAAAATGACAAGAGTGTGCTGATAAGATGCAAAGAGAAAGATTAAAAACTAAAGAGCAGAAGGTTATTAGCGATGCTCCCCGTTATAGTTGTAAAATAGGCAAATATTACATTAATACAATACAAATATGTTTGTATATAGCCTACAATTTTGGTCGGGTAATTTGTGAAAGTTCATATAGGCTAAATAAATAAAAAAGAACACGTCGACATTTTCAGTTATTAATATAATAATAGGCAATTGTCCACTCACCTGGTTTAAAGTTCATGAACACTATTAATGCATATTCCTGCCGAAATATGAAATATAATTTTTATTTGCAGCAGAAATAAAACAGAGTTATATGAAAGCAACGATCTTGGTAATGTCCTAATAGTAATCTTAAAATGCATTGGGTTAAACAACTAAATATGCACTAAATATTGCGTTGTTTTCCATTTTTTTATATTCTTTTTAGCCTGGATATATATGTATAGCCTTTTTATATTTGTGCCGTGATTTTCCCTCTTCTCTTACAACAACAGAAAATATAGTTTTGTAGCCTTATAGTGAAACCATCCGAGCACGGCACTCCCACTGTTTCCAAACAGGCTCCTGAAGGACGTGCAACATTTCAGCTAAATGGACCATCAATATTTTATTAGTTAGAAGTTTCCTGAGTCTGCTAACTGTCCTGTGAGCCCTCCGTACAAACCCCCGACAAGGTCAAGGCTTTACATACGGGTCCCTCTGGATATTGACGAGTCGTGGGCAATACGACAAAGAAAAGAAAAACCCTCCACATATTTGTCTCTGATTTACGAGGTGGAAGCGAGTGATGCTGAGCAGACGAAAGTGGTTAGCACACACAGCCAAACATCTCCATTTTCTTCTTTTTCTTATAGTTTTATCTTACTCGTAAACTGTTCGGAATGGTGTTTCACTGGCTGCTGCTTTAGGCCTGCGGCTCCAAACACTCAGGGAATAAAATACGTGTTTATGAGACCACAACGTATTGTTTCGCCCTGCTATCGGCGAAGGGAGTTTTTTGACATTTAGAAATAATATATAAAACATCCCTCAGAACGAATTTCTAGCTTTTGGGAACGAAAAACGGAATGCAAATCAATGAAGACTGTGTTATAAAATGTGATTGAACTATATCAAATTAGTTCTGTCTTAGATTTACAAACGTGATTAATAGCAACTCAAACACACACACACACACACACACAAGCACGCACACACTGAGGTCTATGTGTTTTGTATGCATGTTTGAATATATTTAGAGCCATTTTATTTAAAAAAAACACAATAATTTTATAAAATATTTTTTATGTATCTATGTTGTTCTTATGTCACTATTTGTAAAGTTGTTGCGAAAATACAATTGTTCGTTCTATTCCATCAATCAAATAGAACAATATCACTTGTCTAGAAGTTTCCATCATTCAGTGGCATTCAGTTATGGAAGTCGAGGCGAATTGTGATAGAGTGCCACCTCGTGGTGAAGACTCGTTATATTCCACATAAAAGTTGAGATTTTTGCATTGAGTTTAAAATAAAATAGAATACAATTTTCTACTAATGCCTTTTTTTGGAAAATAATTTTAATAATTTCAATGTTAGACATAAAAATAGAGTGAATACAGGTATGATGGGTGTAAAACATATGGTGTAAAATATAATACATTAATGTAATTCAATTCTAGGATTAATTTAAAGCTGATTAATTAAAGTTAATTAAGCTTAAGTACTACTTTACCTGTATTCACCCCAATGTCTACCAAACGTTATGTTAAATCCTCAGGAGGAATACTGCATTACATTCTCTAAGAATATCTTTATTTATTATTTATTATTTATTTTATTATTATTATTTTAGAAATGCAATATTTGTGATGCAGTGAAATTCATGCATTTTATGTTGCTTTATTAAATACTTTTTGAAGCCACTTTCCTACAAAAGAGGACATGCAATACAGTGGAATATATATTGTAATAATATACAATACAATAAAGCATCTTGGACCTGTATTCCTGGTTTACTAATAAAACAATCTGAGCACAATTTTCAATCTTAAAGCCCAGAAGCCACCTAGACTTCTAGAGTCATCTAATACAAACAAGAATGAGATTTTCTCAGTGATACTTTGATAACTTTTATTATGAAACAATATTACATTGTATAACAGACAATTAGTTAAATGTTCATTCAAATATTTCAAATGCACTTAAGAAAGTTTTAAATGTTTACATATCTGTCCACCGACCTTCTGGGTTTACACTGGTAAAATAACAGACATCGTATCACACCATCTCTGGTGTTTTGCCCACACTGTAAAAAGTGTTAACCTGCAATTGTTACGTTAAAGAGATATTTCTGCCTGATTCCACCCCATTTCATTTAAATGTTACTATCAGTGTAGTTCTTTTAGACTGTAATCTACGTTTCCAGTATCGCAGCCCTGCAACGCGTCGTGACGTCACTGCGGTGTCATTTTTATTTACACGAGACTCCAGCTGTTACACTGACTCGGCAAACAGTAGATATGTGTGTCCGTGGGTGTGTGTCATCGCCACGTGATCCAGTTCGCCAATGTCCTTCTACAACCCACTCAGCATCATGGCTGCGGATGCTGCGGATGCTCTCCTCCAGCACCGCATCCCCGGACCATGCCTCCTGCCTCTGCTCCTCCTGATCGCCTCCGCTCTCCCCACACTGAGCCACGGGCTGCTGGGCTTCCGACCGGAGGACACGGGAGGAGAGCTGTCCGTGCAGGACGGGCTGCTGAAGGCCACCGAAGGGACGCGGTTCATGTTACGCGTGTACTATGCAGCATCCCCGCAGAGGCTCAACCGGACTATCAGCAGCTCCGGCGGCACAGCCGCGCCGTGGATCGCCTTCATAGAGGAACCGGAGCCGGGCAGAGAGGGGCAGGTGCATCCCAAACGCAACTTGTGCGTGGAGGAAAGCGCCAGGAGCTCGGATATAGAGCTCCTCGGCTCTTTCAAGTCAGCCTCCAGTCAAAACTCCATCCTGGTGGAGCTGCTCGCCAAAGACCTTCGGAGAGGAGAGAAAATCAAGTATTACTCCATGTGCGCCTTTGACGGGATCAAGTGGGAGCACTACCGGACGCGCGACTTCTGGCTGGCGGTGGTGGAGCGGCCGCCGCATGCGGACGGATGGCTGCAAGCGAGTCTGTCGGTGCTGCTGCTGGCGCTGTCCGCGCTCTTTAGCGGGCTTGTGATCAGCATGCTCGCGCTGGACCCGGTGGAGCTCAGAGTGCTGCAGAACAGCGGCACGGACAAGGAGCAAAAGTACGCGCACAAGATCGAGTCGGTGCGCAAACACGGCAACTACGTCCTATGCACCTTGGTGCTGTGCAACGTGCTCACCAACACTTTCCTGGTGGTTTGGATGTGCCAGATCCTCGGGGTGACGTCCGTCTGCACTGCAGCGTGCACTTTTCTCATCTTTTTCATCGGAGAGATCTTTCCGCACTCCGTTGCGTCCAGGCACGGGTTGGCTATAGCGTCCAAGACCGTGTGGCTGACCAAGACGCTGATGCTGCTGACTTTCCCCATCACATATCCCATCAGCAAACTCCTAGACAATATGCTGCACCAGGAAATCAGCAACTTCTACACCCGCGAGAAGTTACTGGCTATGCTGAGAGTTACTGATCCATATCATGACCTGGTGAAAGAGGAGCTGAACATCATCCAGGGAGCTCTGGAACTCAGGAGCAAAACGGTGGAAGATGTGCTGACCCCTCTAAATGACTGCTTCATGCTGGCCTCGGATGCCATCCTGGACTTCTACACCATGTCAGATGTGATGCAGAGTGGATATACTCGCATTCCTGTGTTTGAGAACGAAAGGTCTAATATTGTTGATATTCTGTTTGTCAAAGATCTGGCATTTGTTGATCCAGATGACTGCACCCCATTAAAAACCATCACTCAGTTCTACAAGCACCCGCTGCACTGTGTCTTTAATGACACCAAACTGGATGCAATGCTGGAACAGTTCAAGAAAGGTAAGATGTCTGTTGTACTAGTTATGTGAAGTTCTAACAAGTGATACAGACTGAGAAGAAGAAGAAGAAGAAGAAGAAGAAGAAAAACGTTTAAAATCAATATGATTTCTTAAAGGGATAGTTCACACAAAAATGAAAACTTTGTCATTATTTACTCACCTTCCTTTCATTTCAAACTTTTATGTATTTCTTTCTTCAAATGATCAAATTATATTTTAACACACACACACACACACACACAGTTTTTGTGAACTGTGGGGACATTCCATAGGCATAATGGTTTTTATACTATACATAAAAACGCCCTACTATGTCTATCGCCTTACACCAACCCTACACCTAAACCTACCCATCACAGGAAACTGTGCACATTTTTACTTTGTCAATAAAACTCATTCTGTATGATTTATAAGCCTTTTGAACAATGGGGACATGGGGTAATGTCCTCATAAGTCACCCTCTCATTGTAATACCTATGTCATACCCATGTCATTATACAAATTTGTGTCCTGATATGTCACAAAAACGCACACACACACAGATTTTGAAAGTATCTTATTTTGTTTTCCATACAGAATAAAGATATGCATACAGAGTTGCAAAAGCATGAGTAGATGAGTATATGATGAACTGTCCCTTTAAGAATATATTTCAGTGGCAATGTATAGAAGAACATACTGTTCTTCATGGAATTATAGATGAAAATCTGCTTGTTAAAAGTGGTGCATTGCCCTCTTGTTATGTGATCTATATAAATATAATTATGTATATATATTTAATATTTTACTTTATTGTTTTAAAATACTTTGGACTTTTTGAGGTTTTATTTGACAAGCATTGCAAATTAAGTATTTAGCATCAGCCTCATCTTTATAACTTCAGCTGACATCTGCAGAGTGGCTAGAGCCTAGACTTGAATAATTTGAATTTGTTCCTATGGCAACCACTTTCATTCTGTCATCATTACTTACAGTTCGCCACGGCAGCAGGGATTGTTTTGCGTGCAGACTACATATTTTGACACACTTTTTTTTCCTGAAACAGCATAAATTACTAATGTCAAGCACTGACGTGCGGAATTCAGGGATGAATACAGTTTTCTCTTGATCCTGCTTTGCACAAATCCTAGACAGTGATGTGATGTGTTCTGACGCCTGGTATGAAATCATATTTTGGCCTTTACTGCATCACAGTGGCAATTACGTAATGATGTCTTATTGAGATTGATGGTGTTTTCTACGAAGGCACAGAGTCAAAGCTACAGAGCAGCAGCAGGGTGCAGAATCCCATAATTCAGCGTAATGCAGTAACCTGTCAGATTTACCGCTCTCGATGGGTATAGGATTCACCAGATTTACCATCCCCGCAGCGCACAAGTCAAGTGTTCACACACAGTTTCACGAGTTCACACTTACAAATTAGTCAGATAGAGTAAATAGTAGGCATATTTGGCGTGCTGTCCGAGGAGAGGGCTCCAGGCTCTGTATTTGGCCCAAACCCAGAGTACTCCCCCTGTATTCTTGGCTGTGGTAGGAACCAGCCAAGAGTGAGGAATCAGAGTGGTGGAAGGATGCTAAAAACTGTTGAGGAATGTAAGTGAGTCGACTGTGTGTGTGTGTATATATATATATAGGCTTCCTCTCATGCTGATAGACGTGTTAATTGCTGGTTACATGTTTATTGGATAGATCATTTGAACGTGTTCCTTCCAAACTTTTATAAAACATCATAAAGTAGTAAAGGGATCATCAACAGTATCAGTTCCATAACAGCTGTAGGAATCCAGGGCAGTTTAAGCAAAGTCTCAGACCAAAAATAGGATTTTCTGCACAGACTGACACTGCACTTTAACCCTGGATTGAGTTTAATCTTTGTGCAAGACTTCAATTTATTTTCTACCACAGAGCATGACTGTCTGAGAGAATTCATTAAACTTAGAGGTCAAAGTGCGCCTAGTGCTCCCATTTTCAGTAATCGCTCCATTCAAATAAACATTCCTAGGAATTGCAAATGATATGGAGTGTCAGTGTTGTTGATGTTGTTCTCTGTCAGGAAAAAAAGCAGCTCTGTCACTGGGGCGGTAGCAAAAACCACAGTGTTAAATTGACTCTTGGAGTTTGAGTTCACACTCAGTATTAAATTAACTCTGACACAGTGTTAAAGTTAATGAGATAATTAAGTGATTAATTGAGTGATGATTGACCATTAGTGAAGACACCTGATTATAGCAAGCAGAATCACTAAAGGAAAGAGTCACAATGTTTAGGTCACCATTATTGTGATCAGTGTTTGCTTTAGTTGGGCTCTTGACCCTTGACTTTATAAACATTATTTTGTTTCTCTGGCTGCTTTAACTGTTTGTTTAAAAACACATTTGTTATTGCAAAGAATGAACAGAGAAAATGTATTTCGGTGTTGATTTTGTTTTGATAGTGACAATCACAATGTAGAGACATGATATAATTCTAAGAACAATCTCTGTTTATATGGGTGATGTGTTAATTTTACATTATTGATTACAGCAGCCCTGTGATGTTACAGCATATGAGTTTCTGCACAAAAAATAGTTTGAACTGCTTTTTTAAAAAATATTTTACAAACAACATATTCAGATAAATAGACTCTGAACATCACAAAACAAGCTACTAAAAACTCACATAAAAACAGCAAAAATAAAAGAAAATAGTTAGAATAAAAGAAATTGCTGAGACAATTCAGCTCATGATTTATTCATGCGGCAATGCATGCTGAGAGCCATGAGTTTTGATTGGTGGCCCCAGAATGCACTGCGTCATGCTTTTTGATGGTCACCATTGTTGAGATTCATATGCTGATTCTTGATAAAATAATAGCGTAGTTCAAATGTTTTAATCAGAGAAACTTTTAAAAATGGCAGAGCTTATGCTATAGAAGCACATGGGTGTTGTAATCAATAAACCTAAGTCAGAGATTCAGGTCACAAGATAAAACATAACCAACAACATCTGATCACATTTTCTCTTGGCTTGTCTCGCTGCTATAACTTGATTATGGCAGCCAGACAAAATCTAATGTTATAAAGTCAAGGGTCAAGAGCCCAACTAAAGCAGATACTGATCACCATAATGGTTTTCTACCTTATCTACCACTAAAAGGTGCATTTTAATACCTTTGAGTAGCAATATTTACCCTTACGGTACTACTGAACTTTTACAGGTAAAAACAATGATGTCCCTTTAAAGGGATGGTTCACCCAAAAATGAAAATTCTGTCATCATTTACTCACTTCAAGTTGTTCCAAACCTGTATGAATTTCTTTCTGCTGCTGAACACAAAAGATAGTTTGAAGAATGTTGGTAACCAGACAGGTTTGGAACAACTTGAGATGAGTTACTGATGACAGAAGTTTAATTTTCGAACTATCCCTTTAAGGCTTCTGTCCCAGTGACAAGCTGTTTAACGCCTAAAAGTAACAAATCAATAATGAATTAATTACCATTCATCCCTGCTGCAAACATTCAGACATGCAAACATTTTTTTCAGAAGTTCTAACATGACAAATATACTGCAAAAATTATGATAGAATGAATTGCCTGTGTTCTTTGCTTTTCTGTAAGAGTTTGGTAAATGATATAACAAGCACATTAGTTATAAAAACATTTGGCCTTAAAGGAATAATTCACCCTAAAAAAGGCAACAGCTATTTGCACTAAGTGCAAGTGATAGATGCTATTTACACTATAAGTGAAAATAGCAGTTTTTCTTTGCACAGTTTAATAGTTGTTAGATGCTATTTTTTACACTTTATTCCCACTATTAAATGCCTGGTAGGTTTATTTTCACTTTTTGAATATTTTCTTAATTTTTTATTTAAGAAAAAATGCCTCTCAGAGCTGATATGCGACGGGAAAAGGGAGACGAATGAGTTTGGAAAAAAGATTCAGTAACAGGTTGGTCACGTCAAAAGCTAATGCCACTGATCTCCACACAACTGATCCAGGATTTCTTTTGTAATTTTGTCGGGCTCAATCAGACAATAGTGGGCTGAGTTAATGTAAATAGCCTCTGCCAACAAGGAAATTAACAAAACATTTTTAATTTACTCACCCCATGTAATTTTAAATACACACAGTACATGTATCTTTATAGATCTCTTTTACATATGATAGTTTACTGTGGCTAAGCTTAAAAAAATGACCCCAAAACGCTGTGTAAAGACATTAGGTCACAGTGATTTGGAATGACATAAGGATGAGTAAATCAGGTAGTGTCATTTTTGGATGAACTTTCCCTTTAAATGAAAGTTCCTTGGAGTGCTTGTCTGTACAGAAACATCAGGGCAACATTAGCTGCAGCAGTGACCTTTTGGTCCAATCAGTGTCTCAGCTTGGGACCATATGGACAAAAAGAGCAGAGCGAGAGAGAAGAGGATCTGCTTCCTCACACTGTGAGCAACCAGCCTGTCTCTCTTTGAAGCCTCTGCCTCCAGTGAACATATTACAGCAGGGATAATGAAATATGCAAGCTCAACCTTTCCCTCTCCAGTCAGTGAAATAAGGCAGATGCTTAACAGCAGGTAAAGGTGAAGTTGAATAAAATGACCTTTTTCTGAAGTTACTGAAGTGGTAAAACTGTCAAAATGTAGCAGATCTTTAAAAATATAAAGCCATGATTCTTTTCAGCAAAGTGGTAAATTTAAAACATACATTGGTAATTTGCTAAAAAAAAGTCTTAAAGAAATGGTTCACCAAAAAGGAAAATTCTGTCATCATTTACTCACCGTCATGTCATTCTAAACCTTTATTTCTTCATAACAAAAAATAACTTAAAGTTCTTTTTGTCTCCATTAAACATATCAAAACTGTTCACCGTGTAAGCTATGTGATTAATTTAGAAACAAGATAGAATCTGATTGATCATCATTTGTCAGCCTCCACTATCCTTTCTCTACCATTTCCTGTTCTAACTCTGCTGGTCTATTCTATAAAGACAAAAGCCCATAAAACACATTTCTGTCGTGACAACTCAGTTTAGCATATATATTTGGTCTTGGCGGAATAGATCTTCTACGCTGCTGTTGATTATATCTGCTGCTGCTGCAGAGCAAGTACGGGACTTGCTACTGCCAATTATATACATGACACACTGCTGTGAGCAAGTAAGACATGCTGCTGCTGTACAATATAGCATACATGAATTACCCGTAGCAGATCTATAAAGGTGGAGGATTTCTGAAAGCGTGCTGCAAACTGCTACAGCAAATGCTGACCAAGTATTTGAAAGTTGAGCAATGAGTTCAATAGCTACTGATACACCAGGAACCAGTCAGCTGTGACCTATAGAGAATGATTTGATTACAAGCATATTGAGTTAAGCCCAAAGTATACTTCACTTTTTACACGTACACGAGGGTCAGCGTACAGTGTACGTGATGCAAATTTCATCATTAGAAGAGTACAAGCGTACTGTACACGCACCGCTGGATTTTTGTAACCGCGCTTTGTAAGCACAGGTGGCATATGCGCATTTCTTTCTTTCTTTTTTTTGTTTTGTTTTGTTGTTGCAGTAATTAGTTTATCCACAAGGTGGCAACCATGATCTGGGGCTGTCGATTCACAAGGTAGTTGAAGAAAACCTGCTTACACAGACCAAACTCATTCAAGCTACAGTGACAATGGAGGCCTATACAGACGAGATATTGTGAAAAGAGGTTAGAAATTACCTTCATTTGTATGACTCTAGCATGAAAGAATACAAATATATTTAATTGGTTGTAACTCATGGCGAGAGATTGCTCAAAACTGCGCATGCGTTAAACACCTGCGTACACGCACGAGGCAAGTGAAGTGCATTCGACTGTGCGTATTTGTAAAAACGGCAAATTATACCCTGGCCTGCGCCATCTAGAGTTTCATAACAGAGCTTTGTATTTTAAAAACCATCATGGGGGGTGATTGTTCTCCGGCGGTAGAAATCGCGTTCCGGGGGCGGGGGCACCGCGATGCGAACGCAAAGGGCACTTTCACTTTCGCGATCAAAGGGGCAGGGGCTCACGCCCCCCTGACCACAACGTGCATGCCACTGCTTTAGTGCTTAGCCCCTAAAAATTGTGTTGAAATGACTGGATCGAAAGCTATGTAATTGTTTTTGTTTTTTTTTTAAACTGTATTTTGAATGAATAATCAGACTTTACATTTACCAAAACACATAAAACAAAGTAAATAATTCAGCTCAAGGTCAAATGCAACATGCATACAAGCATCAAAATAAAAAAAATAAAAAATCACATACATGCACACACATACTGTATATATAGATACACATATCTCCATATCACTTAACATAAATCATGCATTTACTTGCATACCATTTTACAAGTTCTTTTGAACAAACTTAGAAAACAGTCAGGCATTTCATTCATCAGTTCTCCTGTGTTTTTCCTTTCCATTTTCAGCTACACGCTGTGCTTTATTTAGCATTTCTCACCATACTGCTCTGCCATGCATCACATGAGTAGAGTATAGTGCCAGCTTTAACGAGTTCATTTGCTGGCACAGCAGCTGAGGGAATCGCAGGGACATCAGTGTGGGCTCAGACCCCCCGGCTCCGCGTGTGTGCTTGTGTTATATAATAGCGTAGTGATGTAATGCAGTTCTCTGCACATCAGCTTTGAGGAGTATCGTGCCGAGTGCTGCATTGCCCTTGCTCTCCACCTGACTCCTGCAGAATTCTTCACTTTCACTCAGTGTGCGCCGCTGCCATGGAGACCACAGAGAGAGAGAGGCTTTAGGTTCTCTCTGTCAAAAGGTTGAGGATTATATCATTTAATCCTCTCCGCCTGAAATGATATTTCAAATCTAATGATTAACAGAAATGCTAGCTGGGATATTTTGTTTGTTTTATTGCTTCTGTCTGGTAATTCAGTGAACAATATTGTATAAGAAGTAAGCACTGATTATGAGCTTTTGTGACTTTTTTTTTTTTTTTTGCTGCTGTTCCTTTAAGATTCTAATCTAAATGCCCACTTTGCATGTGAAATGAAATACTGCTCTTTGCTGCAGAAACAAGCAGCTGGTTTGCTGTTGGTGCCAATGTAGATTTCAATTTTTGCAAAGATGCATTACATTATGAGAGATATTGATATTGATATTGATAAATCAATCTGCTGAAATGAACAGACTTTCTAGTTTCTAATTTTGGGACTCCTCGGTTCTGCTAAACATTGAATTGCCATTGTTAACATGTAAATGCATTTAAATGTTGGACAAGTCATCTGTTGGATGTCACAAATGTTGTAGAAGTATAGAACAAGTCAATTCTGGTAAATATTTTTAAAAGAAGCTTTTAATCTGATCAAAAATACAGTTGAAAATAGTAATATTGTGATTTAATTTTTTTTTTTACTATTTCAATATATTTTAAAATGTCAAAGTTGAATTTTCAGCATCATTACTCCAGTCTTCAGTGTCACATGATCCTTCAGAAATTCTAATATGCTGATTTGATGCCCAAGACATGTTTTTTTTATCAGTGTTGAAAACAGTCGTGCTGCTTGATATTTTTGTGGAAACCATGATACTTTTTTTCAGGATGTCTTGATTAACAGAAAGTTCAAAAGAACAGCATTTATTAAAAAAATAAAAATCTTTTGTAACAATATAAATGTCTTTAATGTGACTTTTGATCAATTGAATGGTTCCTTGCTGAATAAAAGTGTTAAAAAATCTTACTGATGCCAAAATTTTGAATGGTAATGTATATAAACAGAGCAAATGTGTTTTTCATACTCTTCATACTATGAAACATAGTTAGGCCCCATACTTATTTAATGAAATGGGGCAACATGAACTAATGTCAGAAGTCCATTAATAAGTCCATTAATGCCTGAGCAGCTTGTTGACTCAAAAACAGCAAATTCCAACAGATTCCAGGTTTTTAGCTTGGTCAGCTTTATCATCAGAGCCACAGGGATTCCCAAACCCCATTGCATAATCCCTCAGCACTGTTTACATAAGGTCAGGTCTGGATCCTCAGAACTGTCATAGTTAATCTCTTCATGAGCCTTCATTTCAAGCACTCTTTATGGCATGCAACAAAGTTCAGCTCCTGCAACAATGCAAAAGACTCTCTGCACCTCTAACCGCACATACGTACAAGCATCCAAAGGGTAAAACAAATGGACAGGGCTTCATTTACTAAAGTTATGACTATTGATTTAGCACACTTTGCCTAATAACTTTATTGATTCATGGATTGATTTAATAGCACTGCAATTTTGTGAAATTAGCTTTAGTGTGTTAAATGAGGATGGGGAATATGAGCATAAAATTAAACTGCATGCTCCTATGTCTTTCTCTGGCACTGTAAAGGGAAATCTCATTTGGCTATCGTGCAGAGGGTCAATAATGAAGGAGATGGAGATCCTTTCTACGAAGTCATGGGCATCATCACTCTGGAAGATGTCATCGAGGAAATCATCAAATCTGAGATTGTGGATGAAACGGACCTTTATAGTAGGTGTTTAATATTTCTGTTCTTTAAATTTTCTCTGGCACACTCATGCAAATCCTTAGCCACATCTTTCCATCATCATTAAATCTTCAGATGAACATTCAAAGTTACAAAAAAAAAAGCGTTCTAATGGTGCATTATATGAAGAATGTTTCCTCTAAACAGCCATTACAGAGCGTTTGACTGAGTGAAACCATGCATAGTCAATAATACTGTGACCCTGTTGCATTAATTACCACATTAACTGGATTCTAGAACTCTCTGCAATCAGCAAATTGCTTTTAATGATATTAACAGTGCTAACATAGGGGGAGACTGGGGTTAGTTGTCGGGGAAAGTTGTCGGTGTTGGGGAAAGTTATTTTTTAAAAGTAATGCATTACAATATTGCGTTACTCCCTTCTCTGTTACTTTTTAAATAAATAAATAAAGTTATAGTTTTAACAAATGTAAAGTCCCTTTCACACCAAAAATGAAATGATTTCTTCGATGATCCAGCACAACTCATGGGGATAAAAGGGAAAACAAAGTAACTTAGTTACTTATTTGAAAAAGTAACTCAAATATTTTGTTGTAAATAGTAATGTGTTACTTTACTAGTTACTTGAAAAAAAGTAATCTGATAATGTAACTTGCGTTACTTGTAATCTTGACTACAAATAAAGTTTTTGAACATTTTCACAGTTACCATCCAGGAAATAAGTTATGGTTATCACTATAAAAATAAATCACTAAATAAATAAAACCTTAACCATGTTAATTCAAATCAAGTATATATCTGAGTCTTTTTGGTACAACATTTACTGTTATTTTTATTTATTTATTTATTATATTTACAACGTTTGGCTAATCATTTCACTTGACTCATTTTGTGCTGAAAAACTAAAATCAAGGCCCAATACAAAAATGGCCTAAAAAATTTTTTCCATTATATTTATTTAAACTATATGGAGTTAAATATTGTATAAATTGCCTGGAGATCAATTTAACAGTTTTCTTTTTTTAATCCTTTATTGTCTATACATCTTAAACTTATTCTCTATGCCCTCTTTCACTGCTTATTGGTTTGAAGTAAAGCCTACATAATACATTGCTGTTGTGTCTTGGCAGCTGATAACCGTACGAAGAGGAGAGTGTCTCACCATGAGAGGAAACAGCAAGATTTCTCCATATTTAAACTGTCAGAGAGTGAAATGAAAGTCAAAGTTTCACCACAGCTTCTGCTCGCGACACATCGTTTTCTGGCCACAGGTAATCTCAATTCACAGTTGTGGGAACCTGTTAATGATTAATTCAGACAGTTTCTGTTTAATAGAATTTGAAGTTTTATGAAATTGAAAGTTGTTTTAAGTTTAAAGCACAATAGAGGGCCAAAAATGTGAGAATTGAAAATCATCAATAAATGGTGAAGGATCATGCTGTGTTTCACTGTCAATGATTCTCTCCGTTTCCTTCCTTTCGGTAGAAGTAGAGCCTTTTAAGCCAACGCATCTCTCAGAAAAGATCCTTCTGCGATTGATCAAGCACCCGAGCGTTGTGCAGGAACTCAAGTTTGATGAGAAAAACAAGCGATCACCAAAGCACTACCTCTTCCAGCGCAACAAGCCTGTGGATTACTTTATCCTCATATTGCAGGTAGAGCACTACAAAAACATTCCTAAATGTCTTTTATATATACACCGATCAGGCATAACATTATGACCACCTTCCTAATGTTGTGTTGGTCCCCCTTTTGCTGTCAAAACAGCCCTGACCCGTTGAAGCATGGACTCCACTAGTTCCCTGAAGGTGTGCTGTGGTATCTGGCACCAAGATGTTAGCAGCAGATCCTTTTGAGTCCTGTAAGTTGTGAGGTGGTGCCTCCATGGATCGGACTTGTTTGTTCAACACATCCCAGATGCTCGATTGGATTGAGATCTGAGAAATTCGGATGCCAAGTCAACACCTCAAACTCATTGTTGTGCTCCTCAAACCATTCCTGAACCATTTTTGCTTTGTGGCAGGGCGCATTATCCTGCTGAAAGAGGCCACAGCCACCAGGGAATACCATTTCCATTAAAGGATGTACATGATCTGCAACAATGCTTAGGTAGGTGGTACGTGTCAAAGTAACATCCACATGGATGGCAGGACCCAAGGTTTCCCAGCAGAACATTGCCCAAAGCATCACACTGCCTCCGCCGGCTTGCCTTCTTCCCATAGTGCATCCTGGTGTTCCCCAGGTAAGCGATGTACACGCACACCTGGCCATCCACGTGAAGTAAAGGAAAACGTGATTCATCAGACCAGGCCACCTTCTTTCATTGCTCCGTGGTCCAGTTCTGAAGCTCACCTGCCCACTGTTGTCCATGACCCTGTCGGTTCACCACTCTTCCTTCCTTGAACCACTTTTGATAGACACTGACCACTGCAGACCAGGAACACCCCACAAGATCTGCAATTTTGGAGATGCCTATATTTGCCTATATTTTTCCTGCTTCTAACACATCAACTTTGAGGACAAAATGTTCACTTGCTGCCTAATATATCCCACCCACTAACAGGTGCCGTGATGAAGAGATAATCAGCGTTATTCACTTCACCTGTCAGTGGTCATAATGTTATGCCTGATCGGTGTATTGAAAGACATATGCAAAATAAAAACATATTCACTATTGGACCCCACTGTAGGTGGACTAAAAATGCTACTTTGCTCAGTTTTCATTAATGCAAACTTTGATTTCAGAAGGTTTTGGCATATAAATTTGTGATTCATCTCTTTCTGGCTGCAGGGTCGAGTCGAGGTAGAGATCGGTAAAGAGGGACTAAAGTTTGAAAATGGGCCGTTCACATACTACGGCTTACCTGCTATCATGACCATCCTACCCACAGGTTTGTTTACTGATTTAAAGTGCCCCAATTATGCTATTTTAAAGGTCCCTAATTTTGTTTTGGAGGTCTCCCATAAGAGCCTACATGTATCCGAGACCCTGTTTACACCTGGTATTAAGAAGCGTTTTGGTCGATCGGATCACAAGTGGATGACGCTAAATACAGGTGTAAATGGGGTGTAAAACGTTTTGAGCTTGTCCACTTTCAACTACTTGCAGAGGTAGTCGAAAACGCATTTGACCAGATTGCTTTTGTAGTGTAAACGCTCATGTGGTCGAATGTGTTCGAACAGCCACAAAAGACTGCCTACTCTCCGCCTACTGACTTAATGTGTAAACATTAAGGGAAGCGTGCTAACCACAAGGGATTTAAACTTTGTCGGCTGAAGACCCAAGTTTGGTTTGAAGATGAAAAACGTACCAAGCACAATGTTCTCTCACCATTCCTGATTTCTAACACACACTCATCGCGTTCAGCGTTCGCGTCTTATCAGAGTAGAAACAAGGTCAAAAAACACTTGAATTTTCTCATAGTATATTTTGCAGCATCACCTTTTTTCTCACAGTGTTTGAAACAGTTTGATAAAGTATTGGTCTCTATAAACCCCTCCTTTCCAAAAAGACTACTCTGCTCTGATTGGTCAGATGGTTCAGTCTGTTGTGATTGGTCTACCGCTTACAGTGTGTGTCGGAAACACAACGGCCATTACCATATCTGAATTTCAGCTCTGGAGGCTTCCTCAGTACTTGATACACAGTGATATGAACAGTAACCATGCTGTCGTTGTTCGTGGGCAGCCAATGAAGACCTTAGGCTGGCATTATGAAAATTTGTTACAAACGTATGTAGGGTTGAGCAGGAATTAATGCTGGAATTACTGATGACTCATTTTTAGGCAGTTCAGAATAGTTTTTTCTTTTAGGAGACAATAACTCCATTTATCGTGCACTTTGAAACTTTGCAGCTCTTTTACATTCACAAACAGCTAAATTACACACTACATGAAAGGTAATGTCTAAAAAAGCATAATAGGGGCACTTTAATATTGTCAGAATTCAACACTAGAGCTGAACAGAGCCTCATTAGATAAATCAACTTGAGTTTCCAGAATATCTCGAACAAGGTTTTCCTGCAGTAAAAACATTAATGAGCAATTAAAAACTCTGAGAGGCGTTGAGCACGCAGAGCATACGTGACCCCTCTAGCAATGCTCTCCAGAGATAATTAAGGCAGAAAATCTAAACAGAGCGGCTATGTAAATCTTTGGAGAGTAGACTTGGGTAATTACAGCGGGAGAGAAACTCTTGTCTGCCCACTCAGGCAAATTGGCACGTTATTATATAAGGATGAAAATCTCATAAGCTTAGCATCACGAAAATGCAAAAATAACTTCAAGGATGGAGCCTTTAGCCCTTGTTGAAGAGATTAATTCAGAACAAATGTGCGTTAAATCTAAGTTATCTAAGCTAAGTGTCATTGTCAAAGTCTGTCTCTCTGGTGAGGTTTTTCTCTGCACCTCTCTCAGCTTTTTTCAGTTGTTTTATGCATAAACAAATTAAATATTATATATGTTTTGAATTTGAATTTGAATATTTTGGCTATTTCACTCAAAAGTGCGTAAGACCACACTTGGGTATGTGTTTCCTTATTAAAGAAAACTCTAAAATCTAACATTACCTTTGAAAAATACATCATAATAGTATCAATAAGTGAAAATATTACTTTTGAATGATTCTGCCACAGCTAAGTGTACAAAAAGATGAAATACATATATACTAGACTGTCTAAATTCTAGACTGTGATTATAGACTCTCAAGGGAAAGGAATGTCTAAATATCTGTGGCAATAATTTAAGCAATAATCAGCTGAATCTCTGTGATCCAGTCAACAGATCACCTTCACTGAGCAGTGGTCTCAATCATTCGGATACTACAATCCATGGAGGCAGCATGGGTCAACTGAGCATCAGCGGAGCACCGTATTTACCAGACTATTCAGTTCGTCAGCTCACAGACCTACAGATCATTAAGGTAAATTTGACTGCTGAGAGAAATGCACAGTTTTTCAGGCTGCTGGATGAGGGGGAAATACACAAAGAAAATTCTAGGTCATATTATGGTTCACATACCACAATATCAAAAGACATTATTATTTTATGTTAAAAGGTTAGTTCACCCAAAACTGAAAATTCTGTCATTAATTACTCACCTTCATGTCACTCCACACCCGTAAGACCTTCTTTCATCTTCGGAACACAAAAGAAGATCTTTTTCATAAAATCCGATGACTCAGTGAGGCCTCTATTGCCAGCAAGATAATTAACACTTTCAATGCCCAGAAAGCTACTAAAGACGTATTTAAAACAGTTCATGTAACTACAGTGGTTCAACCTTAATGTTATGAAGCAACGAGAATACTTTTTGTGCTCCAAAAAAAACTAAATAATTTTTTTATTTTAAATAATTTTAATTTTAAATAATAATATTTAACAATATCAAGTGATGGGCAATTTTAAAACACTGCTTCATGAAGCTTCGAAGCTTTTCGAATCTTTTGTTTCGAATCAGTGGTTCGGAGCACGTATTAAACTGCCAAAGTCACGCCCCCCAGTGGTGAACCATTGAAATTTCGAAATACTTATCACGTAACAAAGCCTGATTTACTGAAAGCACGTGACTTTGGCAGTTTGATATGTGCTCCAAACCACTGATTTGAATAAAAAGATTCGTAAAGCTTGGAAGCTTCATGAAGCAGTGTTTTGAAATCGCCCATCACTAGATATTGTTGAATAAAGTGGTAATTTTTTTTTTTTTGGCACACAAAAAGTATTCTTGTTACTTCATAACATTAAGGTTAAACCACTGTGGTTACATGAACTAACCCTTTAAAGAAAGTTTTTTGTGAGAATGAACCAAGGACTTTCATCAAGCTTCCAGCTTTCCAGTGTTCTCTGGTTTTGCTCCAAAAGTGCTAAAGCAAATACATTTTAATATCAATAAATAATGCTCATGTATAAATATTCATTCTATATGATAGAAATCCTGTAGTATTATGAGATATGTATTGTAAAAGTGTCTCAGTATGTTATGTCATTCTTTCCAGATCACTCGTAACCATTATCAGAACGCCCTGACAGCTACACGCATGGACAGCTCTCCGCAAACACCCGATGCAGAGAGTCAAGCTCCTGGGGAGAGAATGACAATCCCAGAGACGCGTTCTAACAGCATCGCCCTTCCGCTGACTGAACCACGGCCCTGTCTGACCCGATTCCATCAGCACAGCCACCTCTACAGACAGCCAGACAGCACCACCACCCTTAATGAGAGAAACCGCATCGTCCGTGAGTGCATTCGCTTTTCATTACAGTCTTCTTCCTCAGGTCCGTTTGGTTGTTTGTCAGGCAGCAAATAAATGTTAAAACAATTTGACACTGAAATATATTTTTACTCTGGAGCTAGATAAGTCAGCAAAAGCTTTATATGACAAAAGATTTGAGCTCATCTTCAAAGGCTCTGATCTTTTCTGAAGTTGACAGTGATTGCATAACCATGGTGTCAGGCAGCATAACCACTGTTTGAGGTACTCTAAGAAAGTTGTTTTATACAGTTAGCCAAATTTCGCCATAACTATCAATGTCAGTCATCTTAAAGTGCCCCTATTGTGCTATTTTAAAGGTTCCTAATTTTGTTTTGGAGGTCTCCTGCAATGTTTACATGCATCAAAGGTCAAAAAACACTTTAATTCACCTCATTTCTCAGTGAGTCTGAAAATGGTTTGTTCAAGTCTCTCTAAACCCCTCCTTTCTGTAAGCCTACTCTGCTCTGATTGGTCAGACAGCCCAGTCTGTTGTGATCGGTCTACCATTTATAGCACGTATCTGAAGCAAAAAGCCTATTACCATATCTGAATTTCAGCTCCGGAGGTTTCCTCAGCACTTGTTTACACAATGATATGAACAGGAAAGATGGCGTCAGTTTTTCTGTGTCAATTCCAGCGTGAGTCCTCATTCTTTTGAAGTGCATGCAAAGTGGATTTGCATCGTTGAAAACAGCATCTTTGAGACATGTTGACAACACGAGCCAAACTCTTCCAGTCTCAGCTACAACAGTGTTTGAGGGCGGGTCAAAGTAGACATTGTTTGCAGGCAGCCAATGAAGACCATAGGCTGGAATTATGGAAAGTTGTTACATTGTTATGTAGGTATGTAAAAGGAAGTAAGAATTGCTGATAACTAGTTTTAACAGTTCACCCATACGGAAATGTATTATATGTACATATGAAATATCAATATATGGAATATATGCTCATATAAAGTGAAAATATATATGAAACCTATTAGAAATTAGAACAATTCCATATATTGACATATAAATATATCCCATATACAGTGCCCTCAACTAATATTGGCACCCCTGGTAAATATGAGCAAAGGTGGCTGTGAAAATAAATCTGCATTTGATTATCCTTTTGATCTTTCAATCAAAAAAATTCACAAAATTCTAAACTTTCATCGAAGTAAAACAATTGAAAGTGGGGGGAAACTCACATTATGAACTACATTTTTTTCTCCAATACAGGTGCTGGTCATATAATTAGAATATCATCAAAAAGTTCACTAATTCCATTCAAAAAGTGAAACTTGTATATTATATTCATTCATTACACACAGACTGATATATTTCAAATGTTTATTTCTTTTCATTTTGATGATTATAACTGACAACTAAGGAAAATCCCAAATTCAATATCGCAGAAAATTAGAATATTGTGAAAAGGTTCAATATTGAAGACACCTGGTGCCACACTCTAATCAGCTAATTAACTCAAAACACCTGCAAAGGCCTTTAAATGGTCTCTCAGTCTAGTTCTGTAGGCTACACAATCATGGGGAAGACTGCTGACTTGACAGTTGTCCAAAAGACGACCATTGACACCTTGCACAAGGAGGGCAAGACACAAAAGGTCATTGCAAAAGAGGCTGGCTGTTTACAGAGCTCTGTGTCCAAGCACATTAATAGAGAGGCGAAGGGAAGGAAAAGATGTGGTAGAAAAAAGTGTACAAGCAATAGGGATAACCGCACCCTGGAGAGGATTGTGAAACAAAACCCATTCAAAAATTTGGGGGAGATTCACAAAGAGTGGACTGCAGCTGGAGTCAATGCTTCAAGAACCACTACACACAGACGTATGCAAGACATGGGTTTCAGCTGTCACATTCCTTGAACTCTTGAACAACAGACAGTGTCAGAAGCGTCTCGCCTGGGCTAAAGACAAAAAGGACTGGACTGCTGCTGAGTGGTCCAAAGTTATGTTCTCTGATGAAAGTAAATTTTGCATTTCCTTTAGAAATCCCAGAGTCTGGAGGAAGAGAGGAGAGGCACACAATCCACGTTGCTTGAGGTCCAGTGTAAAGTTTCCACAGTCAGTGATGGTTTGGGGTGCCATGTCATCTGCTGGTGTTGGTCCACTGTGTTTTCTGAGGTCCAAGGTCAACACAGCCGTATACCAGGAAGTTTTAGAGCACTTCATGCTTCCTGCTGCTGACCAACTTTATGGAGATGCAGATTTCATTTTCCAACAGGACTTGGCACCTGCACAAAGTGCCAAAGCTACCAGTACCTGGTTTAAGGACCATGGTATCCTTGTTCTTAACTGGCCAGCAAACTCGCCTGACCTTAAAGAGGAAGAGGAAGATGCGATATGCCAGACCCAACAATGCAGAAGAGCTGAAGGCCACTATCAGAGCAACCTGGGCACTTATAACACCTGAGCAGTGCCACAGACTGATGGACTCCATGCCACACCGCATTGCTGCAGTAATTCAGGCAAAAGGAGCCCCAACTAAGTACTGAGTGCTGTACATGCTCATACTATTCATGTTCATACTTTTCAGTTGGCCAAGATTTCTAAAAATCCTTTCTTTGTATTGGTCTTAAGTAATATTCAAATTTTCTGTGATACTGAATTTGGGATTTTCCTTAGTTGTCAGTTATAATTATCAAAATTAAAAGCATTAAAAAAACATTTGAAATATATCAGTCTGTGTGTAATGAATGAATATAATATACAAGTTTCACTTTTTGAATGGAATTAGTGAAATAAATCAACTTTTTGATGATATTCTAATTATATGACCAGCACCTGTACATGTTGGCCACAATTATTGGCACTCCTAGAAATTTGTATGAGTAAAATATCCCTGAAGTATATTCATATTTACATTTTTTTTTAGCACACCAGGGTGACTAGGAGCATGAAATTGTCCAGCCATGACTTCCTGTTCCACAGGAGTACAAATATGTGTAAACACAAAGGCCAAATTCCTATAATCATTCATCACAATGAGAAAAACCAAAGAATATATAGTTCTGATGTGCAGCAAAAGATTGTTGAGCTTCACAAAATAGAAAGTGGCTGTAAGAAAAAAGCTAAAGCATTGAAAATGACCATTTCCACCATCCGCCTGTTTGTTTTGCTGGAGGTCCTGGACATCTTGTTCAGATACATGGCAACATGGATGATATCAAATACTAACAGATAAAAATCAAAACCTGACCGCTTCTGCTAGAAATCTTATAATGGGCCGTGGTTGGATCTTCATTCAGGACAATGATCCAAAACAAACATCAAAATTGTAACAACTGAAACAAATCAGACACAATTATGTGTCATATTGAACAAAGAATCTTTAAAACTCACTCTGTCCCCATCCCCTGAGAAGACCAGTCTGTGCAAGGGGCTCTTGGACACGATCAGATAAGACTTTTATGATCCAAAACTATGCAGCTGTGCAGAACTCTGCATCCAAAAGTCATTTTGAGTCAGGCTCATAGAAAAGGCACACAAAGCCTGAAAACAGACCTTCCTGCCTTAATTTATAGACAGACTGTTCTATAAATGAACATGCATGTCCCCAGGAAATGGGATCCATTATTACTGTTTGTTGTATTATACTCAGTATTGTATTCACATGTTTTATGATACACTTAATGTAACTTCAATTATGCCATGTTTAGTGTCTATGGGTTCGTATCGAGAAGATTTAAATGCTTGTGTATATGAGATGGTGATACCTATGCAACATATTAGGATGACAAGAATCTTTAATAGTTTCTTCTTCAACAACCCAGTCAGTTACCTAGGCAAACGCCCTGCTAGAAACACAAGGCTCATAAACTCCCCCACAAAGGAAGTTCCCGCTACAGAAATTCCACTTTGCTCATTGGTCAGGTCCACCCGAAGAGGTGTGGCTCCTCCCAGACCTTAAGAGGAGATGCACAACTCCGCCTCTCTCTCTTGCTTCTTTGGACGGACTGAAGAGGCCCCTTTGCTGCAGGCCTCTTCAGGCCAAGGCCTGTGGTCCTAAACCTGCACCCCAGCCATGTGCTCATCTAGAAGTAGGAAAGAACTCTTTCCTACTATAAGAGTCAAATTAACAGCTTAAGTTATTTCATATTTCTTCAACCAATGCAGAAGATATTGATTACAACTTCAGACTGAACCATCAAGGATTTCTCCTCAGCCTGCAGAGCCTAAAGGCATTTTGCAAGTATCGTACTAAACAGCGATTTAGTATTAATTTGTGAACCCTTTGTTAGCAAAGGTGCTTTATTACTGAGAAAACTAATGGTCCTTTTCCATCGTTATTTTTTACCCTTTCCATTGCTTCATTCCCCTGTTATGATACGGTTCAAATTAATTTCACTCTATCAGTTATCATTTTACCCATGTACGTGTGACTTGTGTGTGTGTGTGTGTGTATGTGTTTGTTAGTTTAGTTGTGTTCGTGATTTAGTTAAATAAAACTTGTGTGCACACTCTTGCGAGTTAATTCTGACCTGCTTATAAACCCAATGTCCCTGATAACGATTCGATCACAGCTACGTGCTAAGAAAGCGTTATTTTTCTGTCTTGAAAAGTTGATAGACGATCAATACTGAGTGTTCGCTAATCAAACAGGTTAATTGATTTTAATATTAATTTGATCACATTAAGTTAATTTTATTAACTGATCCAAATATTTATAATGAATTATAACTAGTTATGAATAATTATTCATATTTATGTTAAGCTAATTTGCTGCAAAATCAACACAAAAATGTGTCACTGAGCACAAAATGAAGCTTCTGCCATGCCCATCCCAGTTCCCTGACCTGAACCCAATAGAAAATGAGTGGAGTGAACTGAAGAGAAGAAGCACCAACATGGAGCTGGGAATCTGAAGGATCTGGAGAGATTCTGTATGGAGGAATGGTCTCTGATCTCTTGTCAGGTGTTCTCCAAACTCATCAGGCATTATAGAAGAAGACTCAGAGCTGTTATCTTGGGAAAAGGACGTTGCAATAATTGAGTGCCAATAATTGTGGCCAACGTGAACTAGAGAAAAAACATTTATTTCATAATGAGCTTTTTCCCCAATTTTCAATTGTTTTACTTAAATCAAATGTTAGAATTTTGTGAATTTTTTAATGAAAGATCAAAAGGATAAACAATGCGTATTTATTTTCACAGCCAACTTTGCTCATATTTACCAAGCGTGCCAACACTGTAAACACACTGCTCAAAAAAATTAAAGGAACACTTTTTAATCAGAGAATAGCATCAAGTCAGTTAAACTCTTGGGATATTGATCTGATCAGTTAAGTTGCAGAGGGGGTTGTTAATCAGTTTCAGCTGCTTTGGTGTTACTGAAATTAACAACATGTGCACTAGATGGGCAACAATGAGATGACCCTCAAAACAGGAATGGTTTTACAGGTGGAGGCCACTGACATTTTTTTCCCTACTCATCTTTTCTGACTGTGTTTCACTAGTTTTGCATTTGGCTAGGGTCAGTGTCACTACTGGTAGCATGAGGTGATACCTGGACCCTACAGAGGTTGCACAGGCAGTCCAACTCCTCTAGGATGGCACATCAATACATGCCATTGCCAGAAGGTTTGCTGTGTTTCCCAGCACAGTCTCAAGAGCATGGAGGAGATTCCAGGAGACAGGCAGTTACTGTAGGAGAGTTGGACAGGGCCGTAGAAGGTCCTTAACCCATCAGCAGGACCGGTATCTGCTCCTTTGTGCAAGGAGGAACAGGATGAGCACTGCCAGAGCCCTACAAAATGACCTCCAGCAGGCCACTGGTGTGAATGTCTCTGACCAAACAATCAGAAACAGACTTCATGAGGGTGGCCTGAGGGCCTGACGTCCTCTAGTGGGCCCTGTGCTCACTGTCCAGCAGCTCGAATGGTCTTTGCCATTGAACACCAGAATTGGCATGTCCGCCACTGCTTTCCACAGATGAGAGCAGGAATATGAATTGCAAAATTATACAAATATATTAAACATGGTTTCATATATTTGTTACATATCTTTTATTACAAGTTATGGCCATGTACCTACAATGTTGCAGCGCACATCAGGGCTGGACTGGGGCTAACATTCAGACCTGGACAAATCCAGCCCATGTGGCCCATGAGTTCACCTGTGGATGTTTTGCTGGGGTTAGGGCCTTAAACTGAAATAAATAAATGAATAAATTAAATAGGACAGAAACAAAAATAATAGATGTTATTTTGAGGAATGTATTTTGAACCCTTTTGGTTACCCTTGACTTCTATATGAAAAAACAAAACAAAAAAAACAGACATATTTTAAATGATCTTCATACAGGATCTTCATACAGGTATGGAATAAGTAAATGTATTTTTGGGGGTGAACTATCCCTTTAACACATTGTAAACCCTAACACTGAAAATAATTGGTTAGAGTAGGACAAACTTAAATTAAACAAATTAATTCAAACTTTTATGATTATTTAGCGTTTTATTTTTTGTTCAAGTTCACAGAACTGATATATTTTAAGTAAACTGAACTGTTTCATTGTTTTGAGTTTTATGAACATTTCTTTTAATTTAGATCGTTAAGTGGGAGTTTTAGTAGTAATTCATATTTTGTTACGCTAATTTAGAAGAGTTTCGAGTTTACAGTGCAACAATAACATTTGTGAAGAGTTAACACCTAATTCATGTAAGACAGTGATATTTATCTTTCATCAGGCTCTCATTTAATGTATTTTACTTCAATTACAATTTATTATAACTATTAAACTATTTTTATTTAAAGAGAAAAAAAGTTTCATCCTTAATTCATGGGATCCAGGCTTTAAAGCTGTTTTGTTGAATTATGTTTTGTAATTGCTCTAATGAAATTTACCATAGTTTTTGCACAGAATCCAGAGTTTAACTGTAGTAGGCCTATTAGTAAGATCGTGGTAGGGCTGTCGCTGGAGGGGCGAAAGGTGGTGACGATTAAAGGGGCTCCCAGCTTTTGGGGGGCCTCCACGTTTTCAACTGTTTTAAGCTAGATTCACCACAGAACCTTTAATGTTCCCATATCACATGACTGTATAACCCAAAAACCTGAGTCAAATCTGAATGGATCAGGTAACTTGCACTGTTTATCATTTAATAGAGCAGCAGAAGCGCAGCGCACGTTCATCAGCACTGATCTGTTTTCACGCTTCGGCTGGCGGATGCACGGTTAGGGTAATGCTGTTTCGTCACACATTTGGAGTATTTGCCTTTTGCAGTTACCCATGTGATCCAATTAAAAACAAAATCTAAAATCTCTTTACAGAAAATTGTGATTAGTTTTGAAATCGGATATAAGTTATGAAATGTGGACTTCAAAATTTAAGCTGTTCCAAATTAATAAGATAATTAAAAAGAGAACCCTATAAGCATACATTATATGCTGTTTAAATAAACTTATTCTATATAAATTAGACATATTTTTAACATATATGGCCTTCAGTACTATTAATCATACTATTAATCAATATACACTACCAGTCAAAAATTTGGAAATGGTAAGATTTTTAATGTTTTTAAAAGAAGTTTTATCTGCTCACAAAGGCTGCATTTATTTAATTAAAAACAGTAATGTTGTGAAATATTATTACAATTTAAAATAACTGTTTTCTATTTGAATATATTTTATAAAGTAATTTATTTCTGTGATGCAAAGCTGAATTTTCAGTCTCCAGTTTTCAGTGTCACATGATCCTTCAGAAATCATTCTCATTCTAATAAGCTGATCTTCTGCTCAAGAAACATTTATTGTGTACAATTGTGCAAAATATTTGTGTACAATTTTTGTTTTTTTCAGGATTCTTTGATGAATAGAAAGTTCAAAAGAACAGCATTTATTTGAAATATAATCTTTTGTAACATTATAAATGTCTTTAAATCGATCAAAAGTGACAGTAATGCATCCTTGCTGAATAAAAGTATTCATTTCTTTAATTTCTTAAAAAAAAAAAAAAAAAAATTCTTACTGACCCCAAACCTTTGAACGGTAGTGTATAATTTTAAAAAAGCTTTGTATTTCAGATAAATGCTGTTCTTTTGAACTTTCTATTCATCAAGGAATCCTGAAAAAAAAAAAAAAAAAAGTACACAACTGTTTTCAACATTCATAATAATCATAAATGTTTCTTGAGCAGAAGATCAGCATATTAGAATGAGAATGATTTCTGAAGGATCATGTGACACTAAAGACTTATTAATAATAATATTTCACAATATTACAAAAACTGTTTTTACTGTATTTTTAATTAAATAAATGCAGCCTTGGTGAGCAGACAAAACTTCTTTTAAAAACATTAAAAATCTTACGGTTTCCAAACTTTTGACTGGTAGTGTATATATATACTAATTTTACTAGATATTTTATATATGATATAAGCCTATATACATATATTGAACATATATTGTTCACATATATGGCAATAACATACATTACATTATAGAAAATATGTATTTATTCTAATTTTATTATGGGTATTGCATACCGAATGTTTGCATATAGTATGTTCTGTAAATATACTTAGAAATATAAAGAAGACATATGGTCTTAACATAAATTTCCATATAAAAATTAATCATATAAATATTCTTAATATATGTACATAATTTGGGTATTTCATAATGTATATGGTATAAACCTATATAAAATCCTATATAAGCATACCAAATGTTTGAATATATGTTCTGTAAATAAACTTTTTTATTACTGTTTTTACTGTATTTTTAATTAAATAAATGCAGCCTTGGTGAGCAGATAAAACTTCTTTTAAAAACATTAAAAATCTTACCATTTCCAAATTTTTGACTGGTAGTGTATATTAAAAATATTTATATGATTAATTTTTATATAGTACTGAAGGCCATATATGTTAACAATATAAGACATATATTGTTCACATATGGTCTTTACATAAAGCTCCACATAAAAACTCATCATATATTTTTAATATATGTACATTTAATTTACTATGGGTATTTCATATATGCTATAAACCTATGTAACATCCTATATAAGCATACACATGTAACATTTCACATATAAATTAGACATATACTGTTCACATATGGTCTTAACATATAGTGCCACATAAAAAGTCATAAATATTTTTAATATATGTATATATAATAATTCTACTATAGGTATTTCATACATTGTATAACCTTATATATTAATATATCCTGAGGATGTATATATGTGATAATGATATATTGCCTTATAATATACATATATGACAACACTACTCGGGATATAGGGACAACTATGTACACATATTACATTTCCTTATGGGCCAAATCGATTCTTTCTTTTAGGAGACAATAACTTTTGTTGTGCACTTTGATCTTTAAAACTGTTCAGACCTTTTACATTCACAAATAGCTGTATTACACACTACATGAAAGGTCATAAAAAAAATTAAAAAAAAAAAAAAAAGTGTCTCTTTAATCTCTGTGGAAACTGATGCATGTTGATGATACATGTGATGGAATTAAGACGTTTCTTACAGCTTCCAAGTGCAAGACAAGACAGATGTCCGATCTCTAATCCTCTTAGCAGTAAAACTAATCAGACTTTGTGTGAAAAGGTTTAACTCTGATTCTTAAGCTAGAAATCACTTATAATGTCAAAACAGAGACACAACAAAGTTCAGTTTCCACTAATAAATTAAGTCTGTCCTAAAGTGTACACAGGATCAAATGCAGGTTAATCAAATTACACTATTAAACAAGATTATCCATGTTTGCATTTATATCAAATGCTACTGTAAATATTTAATGTAATGTGCATGCAGTACTGATAGCAAACTCCACGACATAGTAGTTCCACAATCACAGTTGAAATTCATTGCAGAGTTTTACTTAAAATCCTAATGAAATCAAAATTGTTTGGCTTTTCATCCAAGTTTGCTAGCTTGAGGTTGTCTGAGGTCAAGTGTATTCATAAAAACTGCCAAAACAAACTAGACAGAATATATGGATATAGATAAATGTCCAATAAATGCAACAGTATGAATGATACAACATCATACAAAATCAGCAATTAATTCAATAATCTCCCTCAGATCTTGACTCAAATATACATAGCCAAATGGATGAAATCAAAGAGAAATGCAGGATCATAACCCAGGTAGTGATGAGAAATCCTCCACAGTTGATTGTAAAGTGTCTTCATCGCTTTCATCCTCAGTACAAACTGCTAATGTGGTTAATCCCTGTGGTTGTGATAAAAACAAAAGGCTAATGGCTGTTTTAAAAAGGGTCAAGGCCTTCAATACATCCCACCCAACTTCCTGTTTCAATAGGAAATGTGACTGAACTCAGAATTGCATACAAGCTTTATATGGCAGAAAAGTAGTATGCTATTCATGTGTCAACACAGGACAGAAAACTGTGTTTGCCAGACCATTTCATTTTCATGTCAAAAGACATGGATTTAGTTCCTAGAACTGACATCAAAGCTTTAAATGGCTTTGACTGTTTGTAGTTTTTTACTCAGACACTCCTACATAGTGCTACAAACTCATGACTTGTTTATTTCCTGTGTAATCAGCTGACTGTGGCTCTCTGGCTCCCCCTGTAGGAAGTAAGTCAGATGGACAGAAGAGCCCCAGTGACTCTGTGTTCCTCCGTATGGATGACATCCCATATATAAGAGACAATCGTGTGGAGAGAAAAGAAGAAACTGGTGGGTGAATTGAAGGATGAGTTCTGAAGCAAAACCATGACAGTATACAGTGATTACCTCATTAAGTCCAAAAATAAAAATAAAAGAAGCTAAAAATAAAATCAAAAAGTTATATTTGGAACAAACTGGGCATTAGGTGAACATAAATCATTGTCATTATTTCATAAATAATTTTGAAATACTAAATGAATAGTTCACCTCATTTATTTAAATATATCTATTTATTTTCCAAACCTTTATGATGTGCTGTCTATACAAAATGAGATTTTATGAAGAATATTCAATGTTGTTGTTTTTTTTTTGTTTTTTTCACAACTACTGTTTCACAAACAATGCTATCATATGACTTCAGACGAATTTCGACTATAGTTTTTTTTTTAATTGAATGGACTACTTTTATAATTTATGTAGTAAAAGATTTTTCAATATTCTTCAAAATATCTGTGTGCTTATGTTTAACAGAAAAAATAACAGCATACAGGTTAGAAAATGACTTGAGAGGGTATGTAAATAATGACAGAATATTCATTTTTGGGTGACCTATCCTTTTAAGAAGGGTGGTGGTCTGCTCTCTGAGTAAATGCACCCTAACTTTCAAACACTGGAGTAGCTGTTTGACAGCTATAGGGATGTTTGACAGACTGCAGGGAGAGGAAATGCATAAGCTCTAGTCTATGTTTATATGACCTGCAAAGGAATGTTGACCTCAGGCTAGAACTGTCCATTTCAGCTCTGCTTGTTATGACTGGAGGTTAGCAGGAATTACTGAATCAAGAATCAATAAAACAGTTTGGATGCGAAGAGAAGAGAAGAGAAGAGAAGAGAAGAGAAGAGAAGAGAAGAGAAGAGAAGAGAAGAGAAGAGAAGAGAAGAGATTAACCAATCACTTGCTAGTTCAGTATGTCATGTGATCATGGCCCGTTGTCATAGTGTGTCCTATCTATTTCAGATGCTACGGCCGTACCACTGGAGACAGACCTGTCGACATCCCAGCTCATCAGCTCTTACTCTCTGGGCGGCTCGGATGAGAACCTGGGGAAAAAACTGCTCCGGAAACTGAGTGTGTATCAGCTGCCAAACACCTGACTGAATCAGACACACAACTGTCCCTATACTGCTGCAAATGTTTCTAAATTTGGGAATCTGCCCTGTAATGACACGACACATGAGTTTACAGCTACACACACACACACACACACACACACACACCTGCTTTTACTCTGCATTTTCAAACTCCATCTGTTTCCTAGCAACCAGCCAGGAAAACTGCAGCCCACACATCTGCTTAATAAAAAAAGACAAGTCACTCAGAACAATGTGGTTTACACAAGTAGGGCATATTTCTGGGCCAGAAACCTTTGCTGTTAAAAAATTGTGTGGGAGGCTGGCGCTCCGGTAAAACTTGTTGACTAGCTGACTAGACTTTCATTATCAATTTCAGTAATGTTTCTGACTTAAATTTATGTATTTGGCAGACACTTTTATCCAAATCAACTTACATTTTATTTGAAGTATATACCTCCCTGGGAATCAAACTTATAACCTTGGTTTTGCTGGTGCAATGCTCTACTTTTTTTAATTTATTGAAGAAGAAAAATTTATATATTTAGAGTTGTGGTCAGAATTATTGGCACCCTTGGTAAATCTGCATTGTTTTATCCTTTTGATCTTTCATTCAAAAATTCACAAAAATCTAACCTTTCATTGAAGTAAAACAATTGAATTGGGGGAGAAATCTTCTTGTGAAATAAATGTTTTTTTGTTTGTTTGTATTTTTCCCAATACACATTGGCCACAATTATTGGCCCCTTTTAATTGAATACAATTTGCAATTTGACAATTTAACAGCTGTTCTATTATGCCTGATGAGCTTGAAGAACATTTGGCAAGAGATTAGAGACCATTCCTCCATACAGAATCTCTTCAGATTCCCAGCTCCATGTTGGTGCTTCTTCTCTTCAGTTCACTCCACTCATTTTCTTTAGGGTTCAGGTCAGGGAACTGGGACGGCCATGGCAGAAGCTTTATTTTGTGCTCACATTTTTGTGCTGATTTATAATCATTATATGATTTCCAGCAGAGGCAGTCAGGTTTCAATTATTTATCTGTTGGTATTTGATAGAATCCATGATGCCATGTATCTGAACAAGATGTCCAGGACCTCTGGCAGAAAAACAGGGCCACAACAATCCAATTGTACACATGGGGTATCTTTTTATCCCTACAGTATGTGCACCAAACCCATCCCATGTGTTTGCTGCCAAAAAGCTTTTTTTTTTTTTAGTTTCATCTGACCATAGCAGCCAGTCCCATTTGAAGTTCCAGTCTTGTCTGACAACTGAATATGCTGGAGTTTGTTTTTGGATGAGGGAGGAGGATTTTTCTTGAAACCCTCCCGAACAACATGTAGGTGCTGTTTGATATATACACCGATCAGGCATAACATTATGACCACTGACAGGTGAAGTGAATAACACTGATTATCTCTTCATCACGGCACCTGTTAGTGGGTGAAATATATATTAGGCAGCAAGTGAATATTTCGTCCTCAAAGCTGATGTGTTAAAAGCAGGAAAAATGTATGAGGATTTGAGCGAATTTGACAAGGGCGAAATTGTGATGGCTAGATGACTGGGTCAGAGCATCTCCAAAACTGCAGCTCTTGTGGGGTGTTCCTGGTCTGCAGTGGTCAGTGTCTATCAAAAGTGGTCCAAGGAAGGAACAGTGGTGAACCGGTGACAGGGTCATGGGCGGTCAAGGCTCATTGATGTACGTGGGGAGCGAAGGCTGGCCCGTGTGGTCCGATCCAACAGATGAGTTACTGAAGCTCAGATTGCTCAAGAAGTTAATGCTGGTTCTGATAGAAAGGATACAGAATACACAGCGCATCACAGTTTGTTGCGTATGGGGCTGCATAGCCACAGACCAGTCAGGGTGCCCACACTGACCCCTGTCCACCACTGAAAGCGGCAACAGTGGGCAAGTGAGATCAGAACTGGACCACGGAGCAATGGAAGAAGGTAGTCTGGTTTGATGAATCACGTTTTCTTTTACATCACGTTGATGGCCGAGTGTATGTGCGTTGCTTACCTGGGGAACACATGGACACCAGGATGCACTATGGGAAAAAGGCAAGTCGGTGGAGGCAGTGTGATGCTTTGGGCAGTGTTCTGCTGGGAAACCTTGGGTCCTGCCATCTATGTGGATGTTACTTTGACACGTACCACCTACCTAAACATTGTTGCAGATCATGTACATCCTTTTATGGAAATGGTATTCCCTGGTGGCTGTGGCCTCTTTCAGCAGGATAATGCTCCCTGCCACAAAGCAAAAATGGTTCAGGATTGGTTTGAGGAGCACAACAACGAGTTTGAGGTGTTGACTTGGCCTCCAAATTCCCCAGATCTCAATCCAATCAAGCATTTGTGGGATGTGCTGAACAAACAAGTCCGATCCATGGAGGCCCCACCTCACAACTTACAGGACTTAAAGGATCTGCTGCGAACATCTTGGTGCCAGATACCACAGCACACCTTCAGGGGTCTAGTGGAGTCCATGCCTCAACGGGTCAGGGCTGTTTTGTCAGCAAAAGGGGACCAACACATTATTAGGAAGGTGGTCATAATGTTATGCCTGATCGATGTGTGTGTGTGTGTATATATATATATATATATATATATATGTATATACAGTATCTCACAGAAGTGAGTACACCCCTCACATTTTTGTAAATATTTTATATCTTTTCATGTGACAACACCGAAGAAATGACACTTTGCTACAATGTAAAGTAGTGAGTGTACAGCTTGTATAACAGTGTAAATTTGCTATCCCCTCAAAATAACTGTCAGCCTGTCAGTGCTCAGACCATATGCCATACGTCCCAGAAGGAAGCCTCTTCTAAAGATGGTGCACAAGAAAGCCCGCAAACAGTTTGCTGAAGACAAGCAGACTAAGGACATGGATTACTGGAACCGTGTCCTGTGGTCTGATGAGACCAAGATAAACTTATTTGGTTCAGATGGTGTCAAGCGTGTGTGGCGGCAACCAGGTGAGGAGTACAAAGACAAGTGTGTCTTGCCTACAGTCAAGCATGGTGGTGGGAGTGTCATGGTCTGGGGCTGCATGAGTGCTGCCGGCACTGGGGAGCTACAGTTCATTGAGGGAACCATAAATGCCAACATGTACTGTGACATACTGAAGCAGAGCATGATCCCCTCCCTTCGGAGACTGGGCCGCAGGGCAGTATTCTAACATGATAACGACCCCAAACACACCTCCAAGACGACCACTGCCTTGCTAAAGATTGTCTCCAGACCTAAACCCTATTGAGCATCTGTAGGCCATCCTCAAACAGAAGGTGGAGGAGCGCAAGGTCTCTATAATCCACCAGCTTCGTGATGTCGTCATGGAGGAGTGGAAGAGGACTCCAGTGGGAACCTGTGAAGCTCTGGTGAACTCCATGCCCAACAGGGTTAAGGCAGTGCTGGAAAATAATGGTGTTCACACAAAATATTGACACTTTGGGCCCAATTTGGACATTTTTACTTAGGGGTGTACTCACTTTTGTGGCCAGCAGTTTAGACATTAATGGCTGTGTGTTGAGTTCTTTTGAGGGGACAGCAAATTTACACTGTTATACAAGCTGTACACTCACTACTTTACATTGTAGCAAAGTGTTATTTCTTCAGTGTTGTCACATGAAAAGATAAAATATTTACAAAAATGTGAGGAGTGTACTCACTTCTGTGAGATACTGTATATATACATACCCTAAGACTCAACTAATCTCTGCAGTTCTCCAGCTGTGATTCATGAAGAGTCTTTGGCCACTCAAACTCTCCTTCTCCTCACTGTGCATTAAGACAATATAGACAAACTTCCTTTTTCAGGCAGATTTGAAACATCTTTAGTTGATTGGAACTTCTTAATTATTGCCCTGATGGTGAAAATGGGGATTTTCAATGCTTTAGCTATTTTCTTACAGCCACTTTCTATTTTGTGAAGCTCAACAATCTTTTGCTGCACATCAGAATATTCTAATATATTCTTTGGTTTTACTCATTGTGATGAATGATTAAGGGAATTTGGCCTTTGTGTTTCCTCATATTTATATTGACTCCTGTGGAGCAGGAAGAATATGGCTGGATGATTTAATGTTCGTAGTCACCATGGTCTGCTAAAAATTGCAAATATAAATGGGAATATACTTCAGAGATATTTTAGTCATAAGAATATGTAAGGGTGCTAATAATTGTGGCCAACGTGTATTGGAGAAAAACGTTTATTTCAAAATGTTAGTAAGTATATAAATCTATACGTTGTTTGTAGATTCAAATTGCAATTCTCAGTTCAAATTGAATTCAAATTGAAGGCATTCCTAATTCAATTTTGAATTGAGCATAACCCCTATCAGGATTATGTCCTATTTGGTAAATCACGGTCACGATCAGTCAGTTGTATACAACATCCATCAAGTGATAGTTTTTCATTAAAGATATTCATGTTGGTTCAAATCTAGGCATTTTACATTTTCACTTTCTACTTTCCAGGCAACAAAAAAAGAAAGAAGTCCCGTGATGGTGATAAACCTCTGGAAGACAATCCTGAACATTCACAAGTGAAGACCTAGCATTCATTTTATGGGTTTGCTTCTCTCTCGCTCTCTCCTGCTTCTCCGATAAATGTGAAATCTTCTCCAGCCTTCCTCTGGATCTTGAGTGAGAGAGAGAAAGCACAACCCGGTGTACACAGACCACTACAACAGGATGTAGCATCATAAAACCTTGCCTTCAGCATTGAAACTGGATGACGCTCAATGCCTGTTATGACAAACCTGATTTTTCTCAACATGCAGCAAGACACATGCTTTTTTTAATTGACGAGATGCTACATAACCGTTATATACTACAGTTTTGATGGCGGTTTATCATGATGTCATCTCTAGTCACTGTGGTAATGACAGTCTGACCTCTGACCCGGGCAAAGCCAGCAAGCACAAGCCTGGAGACCTGAAGCCAACCGTCTGACCAATGAGACGGCAGACCTTTAGTACATCACAAAACGTGGTCATCTTTCACCACAATTATCTTGAAACAAAGTGTTTATTGTGTGATTTTATATCATATTAAGTCAGAAGTATTTATCAGGCTGTGCCTGGAAATCAATTAAGATGAATTTATTAATATCAGAGCACTTTGAGACAGATCAGACCCATTTATTTCATATTCTGTTGAATAGCTGAATGGTTGACAGAGGAAAAAATACCTATATTAGGTAAGTGCTGTCAGAATTTTTGTTTCTATTTTATGTTTTCAAAAGAATGAATATTTAATGTTGTGATTTCTTATTTTGCTTTTATTTCTGCACTTCCGTTCGGCTGAGAGCACAGGGTACAAAGTGATATGGCTTTTATTATTATTTTTTTTTTTTTTTTTTTTAAATAGTCCGAGATACCAGTGCTAATGGTCCAAGCACATGTGTTTGACAATAGATTTATTTGTCTAAAATTAGCATTTATTATATTGGCATGCTTTTCTCAAACAGCAGTATTATTATCAGATCAGCATTGTGTTTATTGTATGAAATATAGATAGTTAGGATATGCGCAAGCCATAACTTGAACAAACTTGAAGCATTGATATAAAAATGTCACCTTATATATATATATATATATATATATATATATATACACACACACATATATATATATATATATAATCATAAGCAATATCCAAAACATGCAAGAAGCCTATTATTTTGCTTTTGAGCCCTTTAAAATCTAAAAAAAAAAAAATGATAGAATACTTTTTCATTTCATGAGCATGCTTCTGTGAATTTCATCTCTAAACTTCATACTTCATGTACATTTTGAGAGCTTTTTTAAAATGGCATTCATATTTATACTACTGTTCAAAAGTTTGGGGTCAGTGAGATTTTGTGTTTTGAAAGAAATTACATTTACATTAATACTTTTATTCAGTAAGGATAAATTACAACATTTCTATTTCAAATAAATGCAAATATACACACACACACACACACACACACATATATATATATATATATATATATATATATATATATATATATACACTCTTCTACACAATACAGTAAGCTTTAATGAACAATATAAATTGAGAACAAACAGTTTACGTTGCTATGAGTGGTTGGTAAGGGCGTTGTGTACCATCGGGTGAAGTGGTCATAGCCGTGTTTTATCATGAATAAAACACAGCTATTGACCGATCAGAATCAAGGAGAGGAACTAACCATTTTATATATATCTATATATATATATATATCATGGTTTCCGCAAAATTATTAAGCAGCACAACTGTTTTAAACATTGATAATAATCCAAATCAGTGATTTCTGAAGGATCATGTGACACTGAAGACTGGAGTAATGATGCTGAAAAATCAGCTTTGCCATAGCAGGAATAAATTACATTTTAAAATATATTAACATAGAAAATAGGTCTTTTAAATTGTATTAATATTTCACAATATTACTGTTTTTACTGTATTTTTGGTCAAATAAATGATGCATAACAGACTTCTTTCAAAAACATAAAAAAAAAAAAATCCTGACCTCAAACGATAGTGTACAATCACCCAAATATCAGAAGAATATCTGAGCACCCATTACAGGTTCACTGCCATGACTTTCCCAGCATGCCATGATCATGACAAACTAACCATCAGCTCATCCCTGCCAACAACAGGTCACATGATTACATTATGCCATAGGATTATAGGGGCTTGGATGTGATTTGCATGAAAGGCTGTTTTTTAACTGAGTATGTCAAGTTAATACCTTTCTCCTGCATGCATGCAGCAGACACTGGTGATATAGACTGTTTTTGCCTCTTTGCTAACAATGACCTATATGGCATTACCAGGGAGTCAGCCACAGAAAGCACAAAGTCTCAGGCTGGAAAACACTGGATGTCTGTTTCTTTCCCCATGATATTTATTCCTAGTAACATTTAATAGCAATAACCAGGCTAGCCCGTTTTATAAAGTTGCTTTGCATCTTGTTGATCTGGAGTGAACTGAATGTGCCTGCTTGCTTTCAGGCCACATGGACACTTTGTGTTGTGCAATACTGTGAGCTAATCCCACTGTACAGAGAGCACATGCTGAAGAAAGAGGAACAGCCCTTTTTACGTCACAGTGCTGCATTGCAGGGTGGACCGAGTGACGCATGCTGACGTCTGAATCAGACCCTCCAAACAAACACATCTACTGATTGACAAGACATGCACAAAAAACACTGAAATAACACATTAAATGACATGTATATTTAAGCCTTAAACTGTGGGCATTTGCTAAAGATGTGTAGAAAATCCTCGCCAGCTCTCGCTCTCTGTACAGTGAGTCGGCCGAAGGATTGATATATGTTTCTACAGAGTTTACAAAGACTTCTATTTGAAAGCGCCTGATGAATTGTGTATGAATTTATGAAAAGAAATAAAAAACATATATATATATATAAAGAGAATATCAAATGTTCTATTAAATCTTGATGTGGTATTTTAGTATGAAAACTAAACCACTAGCCTCTAATAAATTAAGATTTGAATCATATTTGTCTTGGAAAATATCATCATCATTTTTGTACAACGAATGCTGTTAGTCACCATGAAATCAAAATGGACATTTTCATTGCAGTGTTCATTATAAATGATTTATCGATGTACATCTTTTTTTTTTTTTAATTCACATACCCTCACAATCTTTAATCAAAATAACTTCTGCTCCCTCTTGTTACAACATCTCTTCTCTTCTCTGATGATGTGTTTACTGGCGTGAAGGCGGGACAAGCTGTCACTCACATGAGATCGACCAATAGCAAACAGTCACCCTACATTTGTTCTTGTTCGAGGCAGCTTCACTCAGATATATGTCACAATAGTAATAGATGTCACAGTAAGTTTAAAATCAAATAATTTGAATAGATACGAGTAAATTCTAGTGTCAGTCTGTGTGCAGTTAATAAATCACATACCATGGATCTTTCCTTTTAAAACATGTTTTGTGCCAACCCTGTTATATTCAAAACTTTACAAGGATGAACATTACAGGGTTTGTAAAGCAAGGTGCAAAAATAGCCTTAACAAGCAAATATCACAAAAAATTACATAAGACCAATAAGTGTAAATATACTAAAATACTGAAAAAGTCTATAAGAAGAACTTAAGTCTTATTCAAATGTTAGCAAGACTTTGTCACTACCGAAACACAATAATAATTTAATAAGAAGGGTTACATTGACCTATTAAGATTTTGTACATCTACCTTGTAAATATATTTTTTGCTATTTTCTTTGTTTTCACAGGTAAATCAATAACAATTTTAAGTGTAATTTATGAGATTTTTTTATTTTTTTATTTGAGAATTTTGTTGTAAAAGTCAAAGTTTATCATACTGATTTCAAAGTTAAGGATTCATTAGTTTGAATATACACTGAACCAAACACTATAATAACATAGTAGTTGATAATTTTGACAAAACATCCCATGTTTCGGCCATGACTGCACATTTTCAGTAGCGACAGTAATGTGTTGGTAGCCATCACATTACAGAATTTTAACTCTAAAACACTATCGAAAATACTAATGATTTGCATACCTGTAATAAAATTTGGTTAATTTCCCTTAAATTAAAGATATTGTTTTGGTAGTGACAAAAGGGAACGCATTATGTTTCGTTCATGACTGTTTCGGTAGTGACAATTTTAGATACTTTTGAGCCTGGCTCAAAGATGACAATCAGCACATGGTTATCTAGCACAGTTCTGAACAGTTGTACGCACATAAAAAAAACTATTTTATGGAATTTAATTGGAATTGGAATTAAATGGAATAACACCCAATAAGTTTGCTTAATTGCTGAAAAAAAGGTGTTTGGTAGTGACGTTCCTTACAGTTACACACAGATTTTCAGACTTTTCAACACATTTAACTCAAAATGATTGTATCTACTATGAAAGAGAGGCTATGAGAGGGAGGGACACAGGAATATTTCCTGAACAAAAATGTAGAAGTGTGGTTGAAATCAGTCTCAGCCAATGGACTAAAACACACTGTTTCGGTGGTGACATGAAAATGCGGGACATTTTTTTACATAAAGTTTCATGATTTAAAAACAAAATGTAAAATTTATATTTTTTACTTCTATCTTCTAAAAAATCTAAAATATACTTTTTAAAACAATGGAAAAAAATTGCAAAAAATTGTTTCAATATCATTTTCACAAGTTGAAATTTAGAGGTTAAGGTTTGGGACCTCCCAATTGAAAGTACCCAATAAGTGATGATTTTATATATATTAAGCTTACTGATATTTTAAATATTATTTTGTGATTCAATAATAGATAATAGAAGGATCTTAGTAAACATCTAAAATTTGAAAACTTAAATGCTTTTTTGGTTGTGGGACACCAGTTTGCACCAATTCTGTAGAATGGCCTATATATATTAGTGCTGTCAAATCGATTAATCGCAATATATATATATATAAAATGTGGCTCGTGCTAATAAAGCATGCAAGGCAACATGTTCATTCATCATTAACTTCATTTATTTCAATGCACTTTGATTAGTATATTTGTGCACAAAGAGCTTTTATACTCCTAGAGGTCTGATCTTATGAGACTAAGCTGGTTGGGAGAGTAACGTACTTGGACTAATGACACATTCATTCAGTAAACGGTGTTGCAGTGCACGAATGAACCTGAATACAAGAACACAGCAGTGAAAATGATGGAGTAAAAAGACATCAGAAAATAAAGTGCAAAACAATGCCTTGGGTCTTCACAACCCAGAATTTCCAGAACAAGCATCATCAAAGACGAAAAGCTTAAAGGACTATTCAACCCCAAAATCACTTTTCTGTATTAATTCACTCTCCCTCAGCTGTCAAGAGACCCAATATCCCAGAATGCACTTCTTCACACAGAACACAATACCAGGTTTCTCCCTCCATTTAATCACAATACGTTTAAAAGTGAATAACAAAAAGTTGATTTAAGGGTAAAATGTTGCTTCAAACCATTTCATTTGAGGTAAGATCATCAGATGACAAACAAATCACACTGGAATTAACAGTGAAACACAATCTAATGCCCCCAGTCATTCAAGTTGTCTCTGTAAGGATGTTTTAAGCAAAGGATACATACACATAAACCTTGAAACATGCACATTATCCTTCAGTTGAGCACGCAATACAGCGAAATGTACTGTAAAATGTAAAAAATGATAGGGCTAGTTCTTCATATCTTTCCACCCTGCCAACTTTACATAACTCTGATTCAGCAACACTGTGTGAAGATCACAAAATCAGTCAAGATGGAACTTCAGGTCAGTGAAATCCAAAGACAGTCATCTGATTGACTTTAAACCCTACCACAAAGTGCTTATTCATACAAACAAGATTATTTGAAATATTCACTACAGACAATATTTAGGAGAAAGGAATATATATCTTCTGGGACCGTTTCAATGCTTTATAATTACAAGATAAAACAGGATGTTGAAAGGCTGATGAGTAAATTAGACCAGCATAAGCTGGTGTGTGAAGGTGTGTATCAGAGTGTGGACATACACACACAAACAGGAAGTGTGCTTATTGGACTGTAGTGACGGCCTCATGAATGGACTCGGCCACATAGTCGATGTTCTTGGAGGTGATGCCACACATGTTGATGCGACCGCTCGCCATTAGATAAATGTGCTTTTCTTTTATCATGTACTCCACCTGCTTAGCTGTAAAACAGAACAGAACATTTTGAAATGGTTTAGTGAAATTGCATTAGATGATAAAATATCTATTACAAATAAATAAAACAAATAAAGTGGCAACTGCAAACAAATTATGCCTTTTCTCAGTAGTGACTTTTAACTATATTCTCAGTTTTACTCAAAAAAATATTTAAATTCAAAATGTATGCATTTGAATTGCATATAAAATTTTCATCTATTGGGATTACACAGTTTTAATAAACTAATAAATAATGTGATGTATATTTGTCAGTCTTACACAAATACGGGTAAGAAACAGGTCAAATTTCTGCACTCAAAACAAAAAATCATACCATTGTTTATTAACTATTTACATTTATTTGGTTTAATTTAAAGCATCATATTTTTAAAATGCATTTATTCAGATTGCTTATGCAGATTGCTGTTTATTGAAATGTATATTCAGTTATAAAGTAAGGAAATGGTTAAAATATTGCTCTGTGGAACAAGCAATATTCAACTAGTTAAAATGACTGAAACAAATTGGATTTATTGATGACAAATATATAAACCTGGTTACTGTGTATTTAAAACATTCAGATTATTAGTACTATTATAGAAATCTTGCATCACATTAAATGTATCAGTTTATGTTAAAACTGTGTAATCCCAATGGATGGAAATTTTATATGCAATTCAAATACATAAATCTTGTATAAAGGAGGTGCTTACGGTTGAGTCCTGTGAAACTGAACATGCCGATCTGTTCAGTGATGTGCTCCCAGGTTCCTGGAGTTCCTAGCGCTTTCAGTTTATCTTTCAGCTGAGCACGCATCAACAGGACCCGGTCTGCCATAGTCTTTACATTGTCCTTCCTGTAGGAAGATAGAAAATGCCAAAAGAATGATCACACACACACACACACACACATATATATATTATACAAAAATCTAACCTTTCATTGAAGGAAAAGAATTGAAGGGGGGGGATTAAATCTAAACCTGACCGCTTCTGCTAGAAATCCAATAATGGGCCGTGGTTGGATCTTCCATCAGGACAATGATCCAAAACAAACATCAAAACCAACACAAAAATGTGTCACTGAGCACAAAATGAAGCTTCTGCCATGGCCATCCCAGTCCCCTGACCTGAACGCTAAAGAAAATGAGTGGAGTGAACTGAAGAGAAGAAGCACCAACATGGAACTGGGAATCTGAAGGATCTGGAGAGATTCTGTATGGAGGAATGGTCTCTGATCTCTTGTCAGGTGTTCTCCAAACTCATCAGGCATTATAGGTGAAGACTCAGAGCTGTTATCTTGGCAAAAGGAGGTTGCAAAAAGTATTGAATAAAAGGGTGCCAATAATTGTGGCCAACGTGTTATGGAGAAAAACATTTATTTCATAATATGATTCCCCCCCACTTTCAATTCTTTTCCTTCAATGTGTAGGTCAGAATTTAATCCCAAAATCAAAAGAAAGTTTTAATTCAATGAACAAGTTTTTTATTTTACATTTTTTATTTATTTTATTTTTGCATTTAAGCACATTTCTCTCACTAATTCTCATGACTTTAGTGCCTCAAGACTTTTACTTCTGCATTACTGTAGGATTACAGCAAAGGAAATTTTATTTTTTATTTTAAATTTGCAAAAATTTAATGGCAGTACAACAAATATGACTATGACTTAGATAATGACTTTAAATAATGTTGTTTTTAATCACCAAATAAAACAATGTCATAATGTAGATAAAAATATTACAAATAAAAAAAAAAAAAGAGGCTTGCTCTTAAATATGCTTGATTTTCCTAATGCAAAAATGTAATTTAGTTTTTTATTTATTTTTTTATTGTGATTTTGGGGTTAAATGTGACGTGTAAAAAAAAAAAGTTTAAAATTGGTATGTTTTTGAAAGAAGTCTATGATCACCAAGGCTGCATTTATTTGATCAAAAATACAGTAAAAACAGTAAAATTGTAAAATATTATTACAATTTAAAATAACCTTTTTCTATTTTAACACATTTTAAAATGTAATTTATTCCTGTGATCAAACATTTCTTATCAATGTTGAAAACAGTTGTGCTGCTTAATATTTTTGTGGAACTGTGAGGATGCCTTGTCAGGATTCTTTGAAGAATAGAAAGTTCAAAAGAACCACATTTATTTAAAATAATAATCGTTTGTAAAAGTATAAATGTCTTTACGGTCACTTTTGATCAATTTTATGCATCCTTGCAGAATACATTTATCAATTTCTTTCAAAAGCAATAAAATCTTTGAATACATACATACATATAATATTTAAAATAACAAAACTAGATTCATTTTAATTGCATTTACCATTCAGCAAAGAGCTCAGGGGTGTTGAGTGTGATGGCAACCAGACGAGCTCCCTGGGACGGAGGGTTGGACCAAGTTATTCGAACGATCTTCTCCATTTGAGACAGAACACGATTCAAATTGTCTTGGTCTTTGGCTACAACAGTCAGGTTCCCCACTCTCTCATCTGTGGAGTGAGGTTATTCTTTAAAACCAAATGGTTCTGACATTAAAAAGTAATCTTTAGCAAGGAATGTACAACCTGTTGGAACCACTTACTGTACAGACCGAAGTTCTTTGAGAACGACTGGGCACAGAACAATTCAAAACCCTCTGACACAAAGTAGCGGACAGCCCAGGCATCTTTGTCTAAATTTCCTGAGGCAAAACCCTGATAGGCTGAATCAAAGAAGGCAAACAGATTCTTTCGCTGAAGAGAGAGGTGAGAGAAGAAAAAAAAGTTAGAAAACAAAAGGTAATTACAGCTACATTGATGCAACTTTTCACGTTTAGTGTCCTGCCTGACTCTACAATTTTCATATGATATGTTGGGTTTAGGTAATTATGCAATAGTTAACTCAGTATAAATTTGGAAAACAGTAGGTTTTAATCACAGGCTGTGCCTAAATGGCTTATTGCATGCAATTAAGTTCCATTTTTGTACCATGTGCTTCAATGTTCTAAACCTGTTGCATAAACTTCTTCTATGTTAAAGGGTTAGTTCATCCAAAAATAAAAATTCTGTCATTAATTACTCACCCTCATGTCGTTCCACACCCTTAAGACCTTCATTCATCTTCAGAACACAAATTAAGATTTCTGTCCCTCCACTGACACTTTCATAAAGTTCATAAAGAGGACATTTTTTTTTAAATTCTCCTTTTGTGGTCCATAAAAGAAAGAAGGGCATACTGCATTAGAACAACACCAGGGTGAGTAATTTATGACTTAATTATCATTTTAGGGTCAACTATTACTTTAAGAACTAGTTTGACCAACTAGCAGTTAAGGGGTAATCAGTCTTACTTTTCCAATTCAGATTAGACTGATCTACCTTTTTATGTAACTGACTTTAAAAAGTTTGGACCAGTCTTAAAGAAAAAATTAGATGACTAACTTTAAGACTAGTTTATGCAACTGGCCACTGGTGTCATAGTCAGATGATGTGGGGTTACTGTGATGGTCTCACCTTCATGACATCAGCAATCTGCTTCCACTGGTCCTGGGTGGGGTCTGTACCGGTGGGGTTGTGAGCGCAGGCATGCAGCACAAAGATAGAGCAATCAGGTGCGTTCTGGCAGGAAAGACATGCTTTCAATTACACTTTATATAGCAAATATTTATTTTCAAACTGATTACTGTTTTCCTTGAAAAAAATTTTTTTCAGTCTCTTCTGCATCAAGGCTGCATTTATTTGATCAAAAATAAGTAATATTGTGACATATTACAATTTAAAAGAACTGTTTTCTATTTTAATATATTTTAAATTCTAATGTATTCCTGTGATGGCAAAGCTGAATTTTCCAGTCTTCAGTGTCACATGATCCTTCAGAAATCATTCTAATATGCTGATTTGCTGCTCAAGAAACATTTCTTATCATCATCAATGCTGAAAACAACATTTTGTGCTGCTAAATATTTTAATAAAGGATTCTTTGATGAATAGAAAATTCCAAATACATTGATTTCAAACAGATTTTTTTGTAATAATGTAAAAGTTTTACTGTCACTTTTGATCAATTTAATGTGTCCTTGCTGAACAAAAGTATTAATTTATTATATATACACACATAAATTCACTACCGTTCAAAAGTTTGGGATCGGTAAGATATTAAATGTTTTTAAAAGAAGTTTCGTTAAAAGAAGGCTACATTTATTTAATTAAAAATACAGTAAAAACAGTAATATTGTGAAATATTATTACAATTTAAAATAACTGTTTTTTACTTGAATATATTTTACAATGTAACTTATTCCTGTGATATAAAGCTGAATTTTCAGCATCATTACTCCAGTCTTTAGTGTCACATGATCCTTCAGAAATCAATCTAATATGCTGATCTTCTGCTCAAGAAACATTTATGATTATTATCAATGTTGAAAACAGTTGTGTACTTTTTTTTTTTTTTTTTTTTTCAGGATTCCTTGATGAATAGAACGTTCAAAAGAACAGCATTTATCTGAAATACAAAGCTTTTTTAACAATATACACTACCGTTCAAAGGTTTGGGGTCAGTAAGAATTTTTCTTTTTTTAAGAAATTAAAGAAATTAATACTTTTATTCAGCGAGGATGCATTAAATCGATCAAAAGTGACAGTAAAGCCATTTATAATGTTAAAAAAGATTATATTTCAAATAAACACTGTTCTTTTGAACTTTCTATTCATCAAAGAATCCTGAAGAAAAAAAAAAAGTACACAACTGTTTTCAACATTGATAATAATCATAAATGTTTCTTGAGCAGAAGATCAGCATATTAAAATGATTTCTGAAGGATCACGTGACATGAATGCTGGTCAAATGCTGAAAATTCAGCTTTGCATCACAGGAATAAATTACTTTGTAAAATATATTCAAATAGAAAACAGTTATTTTAAATTGTAATAATATTTCACAATATTACTGTTTTTACTGTATTTTTAATTAAATAAATGTAGCCTTGGTGAGCAGATAAAACTTCTTTTAAAAACATAAAAAAATCTTAGTGATCCCAAACTTTCGAACAGTAGTGTATATATATAAAATCTGAACTACTGGCCTGATATGAGCCAAGCAGGAAATAAAACATTTTTACGCTCAACAATTTAGATGGCAGTGGTAAATGACAAAAGGCATTTCTTTCTGCACATAATCCAAGGTTTTTTAGATAACTTATCAATAACTGATAAATAAGTAACTATAAAGTGCTAGTTTTGTGAAAGAAAATGGAATTTCAAAATCACTACTCACCTCCAGGTCACCCAGAAAACCTGCCAAATCGAGTCCACGCTTCCCTGCATCCCAATATTTGTATGGACGGATGTCCTCAAATCCAGCGTTAGAGAAAACGGCATTGTGGTTTTCTAGAACAAAAGACCACAAACTGAACTAAACATGGAAGACTGTTTAACATTTTTAGCATTTGAGAACAATATAAAAGTTACTTATTGAATTCAAGGCCAGCATGAAATCAGTTATTCTCTTTTGAGGCAAAACTTTTACATATATTTTGCACAATATTGTAGCCAATTAAATATCAGAATGACATTTATCACAGTATTTTCCATGTGTAATTAGGTCTTGTGCTCACCCCATGTGGGTGCAGACACATAAACTGGAGTTTTTGTGTTGTCAGTTCCATTGTACCAACGGCGAAGAAACTCCGCTCCGATCTTTAGAGCACCAGTACCACCCAAACATTGCACAGCTCCTACCTGAAATACAAAAACAACAGAAATATCTACATTAGAAAAATCCAGAAAAGAAATGTGTAAAAAAAGGTCTAAAATCAACTAGTTACCAAACTTGAAAATGGTGGGTGAATAAATATTTCTTTACAGTTTTTTATGTTTTTTAATTTCCACATACAGTAGTGGCCAGAAGTGATGTCCTGAGAGAACTGTTTTGGGGATTTGTTTTTAATGACCCAACAAGTTTGATTAAACCATCAAAATATGAGGAATATGGGGGATGAACAAAGCACTAAACTTAGTTAAGGTATTTATCTGACAAAATTATATGGCAAAAAAAGGGTAAATTACAGCTACATGTTTTATTTGACTAAGCAAAAACAAAATGCTCACAGGAAATGGCATACATTGACTACAACGTAATTAGTTATTAATATGTCGTTGGTTCTCTCTTGTTCTTGCAAGTTAATAAATTCTTTGTATGACAGCCTGGGCAAAAATTATGTCGGCACAATTTGGCATGTTTCATTGCATTATCACAAATAAACAAGTGACTCCAAGTACAACTATGCAATATGCTTACAAAATCTTTAACACATTTTTAATAATTTAATAATTAATAAAGGTTGAAGATGTCAATTTTCCTAGGCTGGACATCACTTTCGGCCACTACTGTACACTACAATTCCAAAGTTAGAGGTCAGTAAGATTTTATTTTCAATAAATTAATACTTTTATTCAGCAAGGATGCATTAAATTGATTACAATTTACAGAAAAGTGATTTATAACATTACAAAAGATTGACTTAAAAAAAAAATGCTGTTCTTTTGAAACATTCCATATATGCTGAAAAAAAAAATGCATCACGGTTTCCACAAAAATATTAAGCAGTACAACTGCACAACTCAAAACTGATAATATTAAATGTTTCTTGAGCAGCAAATCAGCATATTAGAATGATTTCTGAAGGAACATGCGACACTTTGCCATTACAAATTGCATTTTAAAAAACAAAATTGAAAACAATTTTGCAGAAAACAGGATTTTTAGCATGTCATCTGACCCTGTTCTCCTTGATGGCAGGACTGTCTTCACCCAGGGCGATCTTAGACGCACTGGAACGAAACTCTGGCAGGCCTAAGATGGGCAGGTACTCGTGGTTCAAGCTATGGTCGTCAGCGATCATCTTCTCCACTTTTCTCACCACGGGGAGAACCCAGGGCTGACATTCATCTGTCCTGTAGGCTAAAGAAGAAGCAGATGAGATTTCAACCAGTCCGCTTACAAACACAAAGGCAAACTTATAATTTGTATGTTCAAAAGTTCCCTTTTTTTTTTTTTTTTGAAAGAAGTTAATATTTTTATTCAGCATGGATACAGTAAATTGATTAAAAGTGACAGTAAAGACATTATTAATGTTACAAAAGATTTTTATTTCAAATAAATGTTTTTTATTAACTTTTAGGGTTATTAAAGGAAAAATTGATAGTTTCCACAAAAATATTTTCAACATTGATGATAATAAAAAAATTATTTCTTAAGCTGCAAATCAGCATATAAGATTGATTTCTGAAGGATCATGTGACACTGAAAATTAGTAATGGCTGCTGAAAATTCATAAATGTATTTACATTTTAAAATATATTAAAATAGAACAGTTGTAATATTAATTGTAATAAAATGTTATATTATTTCACACTATTTTTACTTTTAATATTTTATTTCAATTTTTTTTTTTTATGCAACCTTGGTGAGAAAAAGGACTTAAAAAACGTTTTTAAAACCTTACCAACCCAAAATTATTGAACAGTAGTTTACATTACAGCACCCTAAGTTTCAATGAATTGCTTTCTAATCAATATTTGTCATGCGTAATTGTTCCTTTTTATCAGGGGTGTCTGATCAAGATCTGTGAACCTTTACCCAAGAGCAAAATAAGCTTATTCAACATAAACGTGTTCTTCTCATGTCCTGACGCAATACTTGATTTAAAAATCCTACACAAATACACAACAAAACTTATCCAAATAAATTCTGCACTGTAAATAAACTGGTGAAGTTTTGGAATCAAAAGACTGTGAAGCAGAGCATTAATTTCACTCAAGTTGCATGTCTGAATGTATCAAATATTAGATCAATGAGCAATCTGTGCAACATATCAAGGTTTAGTATATCAGTCTTTTTCTTTTTCTCAAAAATTTTGAGAAATACTGCATTTTTTGTCACCGTCTGCAGAAGTATGACAAGATGCAGTCACAAACTGTGAATCAGTGTTCTGGATTGGTCAAGAGCGATAATCATTTCAGTCTGAGTCTGAGGAAGGAAAACAGTCCACACAATCATGACTCAGGGATTTTTAGAGAGGTGACTTTTCATCCTTTGCATGTGTCTCAGAACCTCAGGAGTCGTGGTGCTGGCAGGGTGTCAGGAAAAGCAGAAGATAAACATAATCCTCCCAGAATCCTCCGAGGTCAAGCTCTCTAACCGGGATCAGGAATAACTACACAGCAGATGACACAAGACGACTGCTTCTACACAATAATACTGTTGACATAACACAATCTATTCATCCCCAGCTAACAGCACTGCACATGTGACTGATCTCCAATAGAAGCGACCAATGCCGGAAGAGTAACTTTATCCCTTAATATATTTAGATGCCTCTGGACCTGCATGCAATGATTTTAGTTTAATGTCAGATCATTGTACATGATATGCCTTAGTTTAATGTTTTTTATAACATTTTTCCATGTTTTAAAATAACAGTAAAGTTGGAATGGAAAAAACACTTTTCGAGGTGCTTTTTAAACATTATTTAAGGAGTTTAACACATTAATGTTTTACATTTAAACCAAATTCATTTTTACATTTATACTGGTCCACAAAAAAGCTTAAATTCTTGAAATTCAAGAATATAATATCAAGATTGTGAGAAACACAAAATAAGTGTGTCCAAACATGTGGCATGTATAGCTATAATATAAAAAATAAAAATCAATATAAATAAAAACTAAAAATATACATAATTAACAAATATAATTCAATATCAGATCTGTGTGTAACACTTGCCTATAGTTTAAAGTGATATACTTGTAGTTAAATAATAGTTTAATGTCATATCATGCATGAAGAATCTCATGTTACTGATGCCTCCAGAAAACAGCTGATCTGTGATCACGTGCTGTCTACCACCATCATAATCATTCAAAAAGAAAAAATACAGTCAATAATTGGGAACGAGACAGATCTACATGCAATGAGCTTCACTGATTCAGAGCAGACAGATGAGTTCAGGTCTTATTTTTCTTATAAGGCCTATTGTTGTCACAGAAAGAGGATAATTGTTTGTGCATGGGCAAAGTATGCATAAACAGACACACTCTAACATTCATATATGTAAACTCTAATATGTAAGTTAAGTGTGTGTTTATTAAAAAGCGCATCTCTCACCTCCGACTCCCAGATTCACCTTGCTGGGACACTGATCTTCACGAAAATCTGCTGTCAGTTTAAACACTGCGACAGGAGCAGCCTGCGGGACTTCACCAAATATCGACATGATATTGTGTTAATATTTTTGTAAATTAAGAGCGAGAAGGAGGAGAGTGATACGCAAGTACCGCTGGATTGAAGTGCGGTGTGATGGAGACAGACTGACTTTAACCTTCAGATGTGAGATTTAGGCAATGGAGGCCAGGCGTGTCTGAACTAACCAATAGAAATCAGAGGCTCGTGTTCGACTCGGAGACTACCCAATCAACTTCTAGTACAGAAAGGTCAAGCCTGACGTCATCAAAGAACGCCGTCGATAACACTGCGGGGACCAATGAGAACTCACACGTGCATGATTGACGTGCCTTCTGACCAATAGTAAAACAGAGAGGGCGGAACACGTTTGATTCAATAGGCATCGTTCTTTTCATTCACACCCACACAGTTATCTGAATTCCATTTACAGTTATCTGCATTATATTTTACATTGTGTAATTTATGACTGTTATCTGCGTTTATGAAAACAAAAGTTTCATAACTTCCTACTTGGTTCGTTCAATGATGATAGTAGTCTATTGTTCTAAAGTCTTCCGCCTTAGACATCAATCAAAATGTTTGATATATCAAATTACAATATAACTTTATATTAATGTGGTAAAAGATCATTCATAGTAAATTTAATCAAAGAACTAGAGTATCTGTTTTGGTCAGACTTCACCAAAAATACTATAAATAGGCTACTATATACACACACAGTGTTGGGTAAAGTTATGTAAAAGTAATGTGTTACAATATTGCATTACTCCTTTAAAAAAAAAGTAGCTAACTATTTGCATTAATTAGTTTGCCTACTTTTTATGGAAAGAAATGAGTTACTTTTTCTTTACTTTTTTTTTACCTGGGCTTTCTTGAAAAGTTCTGTTTTTGGCCAGTGTAAAGGCCCTTTCACACCAAAAGTGAAATGAATAAGCCTCAGGATAAAGGAAATGCAAATTCACACCTGTAGAAAGGTAAATAAATGGAAAAACAAAGTAACTTGCATTACTCATTTGAAAAAGTAACTCAGATATTCTGTTGTAAATTTAAAAGTATGCATTCTAATTGCATAACTCAAGTTACTTGAGATACCCCAAAACTGTGTGTGTGTGTGTGTGTGTGTGTGTGTGTGTGTAGTAACTTTTAATTTTTAGTGTTGTATATAAATACATACATTAAGCATCCAAAAAATGAGAACAGCAAAAATACACTATTTTGCAATACTGACCCCAAGATTTATTTACATTGAATAAAGATTTACATTTAAACTCTTTCAGAAATGCAAAAACTAAACCTTAAACTTTTAAAACTTTCCAAATTTATGAAAATGCCTTATTGTTTTATTTTATAACCTCTTTTATGTTAAAATATACATTTTTTGTACTTGTGCAAATTCAAATAAAGTTAGATTTTTGAGAAGAAAGAAAAAACTTTTTTTGTCATGTCTTTAAGAGACCACAAGGTGGTGGTCTAAGCTTTTGCTACTGTTCCCTAAGTAAACACATATGAGCTGTTGGTCTCTAATGGAATCATAATTCAAGGCCCAAGAGGGAAAAGGGAAACATGAGCTGCTCTGCCAGTGATATTTATATCATGAAGGTCTCTAAGTATGTTCAGACAACATATAGTGTTTTGTCCATTATCTTTTTTCAACTTTCTTTCCTTAAGTGCCCATCATAATAATACATCTTTTTTTTTTTTTTTTTTTTTTTTTTTTTTCATTTAGGTAAACATTAATTTAACATTTAAACTTAAAAAGTTAAACAAGTTAAAAAGTTAACCTTTTTAAAAGTTAAAGAGGGTTTATATTTTGTTTTTGATTATGTGCTTTTAAATGCTATTTTTCAATTGTCAGTTTGTTGGAAAGCCACTCCAGGCAGCTTGTTGTATATCCTAAAAATGTACATTTTTGTCAGCTTGAGAGATCATGCTTTTATTTTCCAGACCTACTATTAGCAAAAGATATGAACCTTAAAAAGATATCTCCCTCTTAAAGAGAGTGGCAGCACCATCAGATAACTTATCAACCTCAAATCACCTGCACAAGCCAGACCTGTATTTCAAGTTTGTTTCGTGTGAGAAATAGATAATTATTTAAATACCGTGCAAAATCTCAGGATTTTGATAAATCATTCATGTAAATATGGAAAGTGGAATTTTTTCATTACTAAACATTCTTAAAAAAAAAAAAAAAAAAAAAAAGGAGAAAAAAAAGGGGGGATTTTCACAGCAACACCACAGAAGAACCATCTTTGGTTCCCCAAAGAACTTGAACAGAAAGAACCTTTTTTCTTAGTGTAAAGAACATTTTAAGAAACTTTTTCCACTATGACTCTTTAAAAAAAAAGGTTCCATGAAGAACCTTTAACATCAATGAAACCTTTCCAAAAGGTTCTTTATAGTGGAAACATTCTTTAGATTATTAAAAAGTTCTTCACACTAAGAAAAATAATGGTCCTTTTAAGAACTTTTCACTGAATGGTTCTTTGAGGAACCAAAAATGATTTTTCAATGGCATCGCTGCAAAAAGCTCTTTTTTGGAACCTTTATTTTTTAAAGAGTATAGCCTATAAAAGAAACCTTGTGCCTTTCCAGGAGAGGTTCCATGTTAAAGATTCTTCATGGAATCATAGATGCCAATAAAGAACCTTTATTTTTAGGAGTTAAATGACCATTTAAAACATTGTCATAGGTCTTCAACCCTGCTCCCGGAGACCCGAGTTGAATTCGGAACTGCATACTACTCGTACTACTTTTACCACATCGTTCTATGGCAGGATAGAGTGGTATGCGATTTCGAATTCAGCATGACTGTCCTGCAATTAATTTCCAACCTGCTTCAACACACTTTCCTGTGAATTTCAAGCGATCCTGAAAATCTTGATTAGGTGGTTCCAGTGTGTTTGATTGGGGTTGGAACTAACCTCTGCAGAACAGTAGCCTCCATCCGAAATTGCATACTGTCTGAGTACTAGGTACTACATTTGAATTTACTTTGCGACCGTTAAAAAGTACGCACTATACATAGTATGAATGTGGGTAGTAAATTACACATCTTACACATACTACATCCAGCATGCTGTTACTGACCTACCAGCATCAGTTGCGTCGCTTCACTTCCATTCATAAATCCCCTCCCGTGGCCTCATGGGATAGTGTCCATCGAATGTGTACTTCAGAATCTCGCAGGAAGCGATAGGTCATCCGGGAACTTTTCGCCTACTGTTTTTCGAATATTATCGCTGCGTCCGAAATCGCGTACTGTCTGAGTAAGTACTAGGCCTACTACATCACTTGAACTCCATTCATAAATCCCCTCTTGTGGCCTCACAGGATAGGTTCTTTATTGGCATCTATGGTTCTATGAAGAATCTTTAACATATATGGAACCTTTCCTGGCCTCGCTGGATAGTAAAGTGTCCATCGAATGCACACTTCAGAATCTCGACGGAAGTAGTAGGTCATCCAGGACTTTTCGCCTAATGTTTTTCGAATACTATGTATTCGGAAATACTACTTTTTTGGCTTACTGGTTTTTTTGGGGTTTTTTTTTTTTTTTTTTTTTGCATACTTCATAGTAAGGGAAGTATTTGATTTTGGACGCAGCTTATACTACTCTTTTGGCATAGGCTACTGTTTTCCGCACACTGTATAGTCGGGAAGTATTCGATTTCAGATGCAACATAGGTCCCCAGGAGACTTCTGCATTAGGCTATATAATATGCATAATTTTCATGGCAAATAAACAGCGCTAATAACTGATTACATGTAATCTGGATTACATAATCAGATTACAAAAATGATGTAGCCTACTTGTAATTAGATTAGGCCTATATTACGCTTTAAAATACCCAGACTACAGTTACTTTTTTATTGATTACATGATTACATGTTATTCTCACTATGAAAGTTAATTATTCATAATTCTTTGATTCTCCCTAAGTGTTTTATTTTAATTGTTTTTATTTTTAAATTAGTTTTTCATTCAAGAACCCCCTGCAGTTCCATCATGAGCCACAGACTGGGAGGCCCTGATGTAATGCAATATTTAATGCACTTTATGTTGTTGATAACAAAGAATGGAATATATTTTCTTTCTCTTTGTATTTTTATATCAATATGGTACTCTTCAAATCAATATGACAAACGAGTTAGGTCAAAAGTAATCTAAAAGTAATCAAAAAGAACTCTTACTTGAAGTTACTAACTACATTTTGTCATATAATTTAGAATCAGTAACTCACTACAACTTGTAAGCAATTTTACCCAGCACTGCAAATAGATATAAGACAATACAGATAATGATTTAGGATAAGATTATTCTATCAATATCTCTCGGTTTTCTGTTGTGTAAACCAACCTGTCATAGATCTATATACCCCCACAACCCCTAGGAGATATGGAGGAGTGGAGGGGCGCTCTGTGGTTTCAGGCTTTCAAGGAGTGCACATGTGTATGCAAAGACTACAAAGTCTTATCAACTGACAAACTGTAAAAAATAAGTCGCCAAAGCCCCCTGCTATGAACACTAAAATGCAGATCAAAATCATTCTAGATGCTGGCATTGTGCAAAGCTACATCTGATAACAATAAAATCTTTCTGTAGGCCTAAAGGAGAGCATATAAATACAAAATACAGGGTTCGACATAAAGCCTTGTCATGTGCTTGTCCTTGGGACAAGTAAATTGGTCACTTGTCCAAGCAAAAAAGTTGTTTGGAAAAAATTGTTTGGTGTAAATAATTTATTCTGAAGCTATATTCTCAACAGTGTTGCATCAGCTTTTGCATATTTATATCTGCATATTTGTGATATTTACCCCAAGGACATTTTTCCCCCTAGTCTTATTACATGCTTCATCTTTTATTTAATTTTTATTTTTAATTTTTTATTTTTTTACATTTGATCAATAAATTCAGTAAGGAAAATAAAGCTGTTACGAATCAAATTAAATAATTTACACTGAAAAATTACAACTGCATTAAATAATGTTATGATATTCTTTAAAAAAAAATTAATATACAAATAAATGTTGGGAAAATTTAAACATGAAACTGAACCGCCAGTAGGTGGCGGCAACTGACTGTCCTAGTCATTCATTCAAACGATTCGTTCAAACGGCTGATTCAGTCAAGAATGAGGCAGGTGTTTTGGAATGGGCCATTGAATCTTTGACTCAACCGATTCGTTCAAAACGCTGAATCATTCACTAATAAAACGCAGCTGAGTGTCGCTATGAGAGATGCGCTATGGTTCTGCGGTGATCTTTGTTTAGAACTATTTTCGCTGCTGAAATCCAGTCAAGTAATGCTTCTAAAATGTCAGTGACTTTATTAACTTGTATTGAATTTACTTAATTAACTTATTATTGAATGTATAAGAGTAGTGTCACGTTTTCAATCGTGATTCCAATAACACAGAAAACAGCACTCTTGGTCGTGTGATGTTACTTAACTGTATTATATGTTATAAATATAAAAAACCTCCACATTTTGAATTTTTACAGCATTTGTGAAGCACTCACTGGTTTCGATTTCTCCTCGAGAGGCTGCGCGAGCCTCAACAGCGCAAACTTGTTACTGTCAGCACATTATACATTATATATTATTATTATCTATTATCAATCGCCACTTACACTAAATGTAATAGAATCATGCTTGCGTTTTGGTGATTCCCTAGCTATTTTTGTTATTGGTGTTTTAATCAGGACAAGTAAAACTCTCTCTCTCTTGCCCCTTCAAAAAAAAAATTAAGCGTTTATGTAGAGCCCTGATAAGCCTATGTGCTGGGGCTCAGCCCCGGACGGCCCCGGCCCAATTTAACCCCTGCTTCTACACCTGCAGCATGCCCTGCATCTCACCGTCTCTCTCAACCCCATGCAGAAGATGTTTGCATTCTTTGCCGTTCAGTAAGCGTAGCTTACCTGTGTGTTAACTGTCAGCTTTGTAATTATGGGATTTGAAGCTTCCAGCACAAGGTTTGTTGGCCTGGGGAAAGACAGAGAGAGACAGGCTGAGAGAAGAGCGGAGAGCACAGAAGCAATGACACAAGTGCCTCCTGGGGAATCCTTTGCAGCTTCAGTCAGCTAATACCATATCAAAGAACATTCATTAGACACTGGCCACAACAATATGAAAACATTGTAACACAAGTTTGTAATAACCTCAACAAACGGCTGAAATGCTGAAATAACACATTCAACATGCATAATGATCAGCTTCCTTCTGATGGGCTCTAAAAAACACCAAACATACACGACACAGCATTCAAAGGTAGAATTTGAGAAGTCTTCCTGACTTCAAAACCATGCATGGACCATGACGGAAAGTCAGCAGCTCATACCAAACATGTACACAGAGCGACATTCCAGTGCAGGACCTTCTCGTGTTGTTCACGTGTTACATTAGCCTCTCTGCTAAGGTTCAGCGCACCTCGCTGAGTGAGGGCCTTTTCTAGACTCCGTTATTTTGTTTTCTGTTGCCAGTTTCATCAATTCTGTTTGATGGACTTGACTGAAAGACCACCATGTTTTTCCTTCACTGCATTCTGAGTTTGCGGACCCAAGACGTTGCTATTACCAAGACCAAAAGAGAGCAGCTATAGGTGGAGCTCAGTAAGTAGGCCAGGTTAAATATCATGAGTCACTCTTTTAAAAAAAAGAGAGAGAGAGAAGAAAGAAAGAGGGGAGAAAAAAAATGTTGCAGGAGATACCTCTTAAAGATCCAGAGTGGGCATGTTATGAGGGACATGTTGGTAAGAGATACGGTGTAGTTGGAGAAATGAGCTAAAATGTCTAACAACACATATTTCATCTGACAGCACCCGAAACTCATTGTTTCTTAATGTAACCGCATATTTAAGATTGAGGCAACAAACGTAATAGGACGTTTCTTCACAAAAAAGCCCATTTTAGTGCGCCACACACACACATTGGGTTTTCATGTTTTATGTGGACTTTTCATAGACATAATGATTTGTATACTGTACAAACTGTATATTCTATCCCCTAACCCTAAACTTAACGATCACAGAAAACTTTCTGCAATTTTACATTTTCAAAAAAACATCATTCTGTATGATTTATAAGCTGTTTTCCTCATAAGGACCAAAAAAAAAAAAAAAAAAAACAAGGACACAAGGACAAAGATTTCAGATATTGCCATTTTGTTCCCATAATGTAGGGTTTACCTGAACCACACTCTCTAATTCTAGTTTGTGTATTTAATTTACTGACATGTTTGATCTGAAACATTTCAACCACATCAAACGGGATGTTTCTTCAACTCTGCATGGGCAATGTTTTAGCATATACATACTGTACATATATAACGTGTAATTTTTAATAGTTTTTATTAGCTAGCTGATTTTTTTTTTTTTAAGTAACAGAAATGTTATTTGAAAAAATGATATTTACCTTCATTTTTCTTAGTTTCATATTCTCAGATTTCTTGCTCCCTCTATTTGGTAACCACGTATACACTAACTTTTGAAAAAACGTTATTGAGGCAAATTTGTTGTATGTGGTGGACACTACAAGTATAAATAATAAAAAATTATTTGTTTATTTTACTTAGTTTAGACCATCATAGCTTTACATGTTATTGAATTATACTTTTATAATGTTTTTAGTTTAAAGGATTTGTTCACTTTAAGATGAAATTGACCCCAAGCTTTACTCACCCTCAAGCCATTCTAGGTGTATAGGACTTTCTTCTTTCTGATGAACACAATCTGAGTTATATTAATAAATATTCTGACACATCCGAGCTTTATAATGGCAGAGAATGGGACCAACGAGTATGAAGCTCAAGAAAGTGCATCTATCCATCGTAAACATACTACGTACATCATAAAAGTAAAATATATAGCTTCTGCCAGAATGGCTTCCGTATTCAACTTACGGAAAAACTTTTTTCGTAAGATAAATACGGAAAGCGTAAGCATTTTGAACTGCGAGAGGCGTTACACTTTCTTCGTAAGTTGAATACGGAAGGCGGTCTGGCAGAAGCTAGATGTTTTACTTTATAACTTGTTAAATATGGATATTTTTCTTACACAAATGCATCGCTTCACTTCAAAAGGCCTTTATTAACCCCCCGGAGCCGTGTGGAGTACGTTTATGATAGATGGATGTGGATAGATGCACTTTCTTGAGCTTCAAACTCGTTGGTCCCATTCACTGTCATTATAAAGCATCAGGACATTTATTAATATAACTCTGATTGTGTTCATCAGAAAGAAGAAAGTCATATACACCTAGGACGGCTTGAGGGTGAGTAATTCTTGGGGTAATTTTCATTTTAATGTGAACTAATCCTTTAAGGGCATGTTTACACGACAACGATGTACTAAAAATGGAAATGTTTTACCTTCGCATTTTTTGTGTAAATGAACGGCCAAAATGCATAAAAAGTTGTTGAAAACTGTGTTGTGTAAATGGCATTTAAGATAAAAACTCTGTTATGGGACAAGAGCAAAAAAAAAAAAACTGCACTTGAAAAGTAAATGATAAAAGATATTATCTAGACATTGTAAATGTGATCTTCAGTAAACAAAAAGAAGTTGTTCAAATCTGTTTTTACGAAATCAACCCTCAGGACATAACACATTGAAGAAATAACCATCAACTGAAGAATCAACCAAATCAGAGCTAATCTGAACATTGAAGATGTGTCCTCCTCAATGTCTATGGTAGTTATGTAGTTACTGTAAACGTATGTCAATATGAATAAAAGTATGATGCATAAGTGTGATTAGAGTGTCATTACTCATTGAAAGGCAAATCCATTACAGTTCTGTACAAACAGAACAAGTCACACCCTATTTACTGAAGGCCGAACATTTACTTGTATGACTTTCATTGTAGCAAAAACATATATGCATACGCTTGTCTACACACTGAACAGATGTTCCTTTTCTTCCAATTGTGACCTCGACTACTTTTCGATCTGACCGTTCTAAACAATGGGAGGAAGTGCAACCTCATGTCTACAAGTCTGCTGCCACCAATTGGTTTACATCTTATTGAAAAGAACAAATAAACATACACGAAAGGACCGTACAAACATTGTCTTAATTCATACTTCTCCACAAACATGTCATAATGTCAGCAGAAACCCAGCTGATACATGCAGCTGTCCACAGTTAGCCTTTATTTACTTCAGTCACTAGATTTAGAGCTTTTTAAGATTGTTGCTCATAAAACTATAGGAAACACAACAAACTGTGTCCTTTTGCCATGATTCACAGAGGTTGTGAAATCACACAATTTTATGCTTGTTTGAATTAGCAGTTCTGACAAATGTTTAATCACACAAATATTTGCAAAGCAGATTTGACAAGAAACCACATCTATTATGGTCTCAGAGATTATAAATGTAGCACCCTAATACTTCTGATTATTCAGCAATAAATAGTAAAGTCACGGCAGTGAAAGAAATCCATCGCAATCACAGCGCCTGACAACTTGGAAGACTGCAAGTTCCTACATGTCTGCTATGAATACTTCTGAGATCTTCTCTTTTCGTCCTTCACACTGTCATACTGCCATTTTTTTTTCTTAAGAAGCCAAGTAAATATAGACGTTCAAGGTAATAAATCTGATATACTCTTGTCGACTCTAATATGCTGAGTAATTGCAAATGTGATCTTCATTAATCAAAAAGAAATTGAAATCTGATTAAAAAACATAAACCTTGAAGAAATAACCATTAATTGAAGAATCAACCAAATCTGAACACTGAGAAGAGTGTTATTTATTTCTATAAATAGATATTCTCTTTTCATCCTTCACACTGTAATAATGTAATTTCTTTAAGAAGCCAAGCAAATATAGACATTCAAGGTAATAAATGTGATCTCAACAGATCTTTTTGACTTTAATATGTTAGACATTGTAAATGTCTCAACATATTAAAGAAGCCAAGCAAATGTAGACATTCAAAGTAATAAATCTGATCCCAACACGTCTTTTTGACTTTAATATGTTAGACATTGTAAACGTCTCAACATATTAAAGAAGCCAAGCAAATATAGACATTAAAGACAATACATCTGTTCTCAACACATCTTTTCAACTTTATTATGTTGAGGAATTCCAGTATAATCATTAATTGTCAATTGCTCAAGCCCAGCTAACAAAAATATGTTCAAAGACGTTTTGCTTTAGGATATGAAAACATAATTTCTGAATGTTCAAAGTGTTTTTAAAATGTTTTAAAAATGTTTTTTATTGGTTATGTGAACATTCAAAAGTGACGTATATTGCAAAATGATAATGTTTTTTAATGTTCTCTGAACCATTTAAAAAGTAAAAAAAAAAAAACCATGGTTTCACTTTATTTTACAGGATATGCACTTATGTGTACTTACCTAAGAAAGTACTGGGTAATATAAGGTAACTACATGGGTTAAGGTTAGGTTTACAATTACCCAGTTATTGTAATTACTTACAAGTAGGGGGAACAGGACTGTAAAATAAAGTGCTACCAAAAATATTAGACTAACATCCAACTAAAAATGTTTCTTAAAATGTTCAATGAATGATGTATACAATTTTTGATAACATTATTAAAGACCAGTTAACTTTGATAAAATGTTCTGATAACATTATTGGAAGAACATTTATTTTCTTCATATAGACCTAACTTTGAGAAAACCTTGCTAGAACGTTCCCTGTTGGAAGCCTGCTTGCACAAACCGAGCGATTCCCAGGACTGCAATCTAGGGGCTGGTCACAACTGTATATTTCCCAACAGAAACGAGCCGTTCCAAACCCAAGGAAATTGTAGGAGCAGAAACGAGGTTCGTTTTTATTTACAGCTGCGACGGCGAATGAATGGGATCTCATGCTCGAATAGAAACAAATTGTCAGTTTGATGGGAGACGCCACACTGGCTGCTCTGAGTAACACAGGCTCTCCGCTCGCAACATGTTTATCCAGTGGAAGGTCATGTGGTGTGCATCCCCAAATGAACAACATATAAATCTGAATAAAATTAATTGTATTATTGTTTGAATGACAATCTTTGTAAACTGTGCACATACCAGCGGTCAGATGAACTCAAAGCAACCTTTCCTTTTATTTTAGCCTCTCTGGCACGGCCCAGGGAATGTTTAGACAAAAAAAGAGGAAATCTAGCCGTTCACATCCCACTGCAAGACGGTGGCTTCGCTGCGTCTTAATCACTGCTGTCTGTTGTAATTGAATATTTAGGTTACGGCCTTCCTCTCTCACCACATTACCCATGGCGTAGGTCACACACATTACGGGCTAAACGCTCGGTAATTTGTGCACATGTATACAAACACACACCTGCGGGGTTAAGGCCATGAGGGAAAATACAGCTGTCTAATTTATTAGTCCCAAGAGGGGGGAGCAGGCTCTGTGGATTTCTCCTGGCCTGACTTCCGTCAGCGGGCTTCCAGACCAGACCTCCCTAACTCAGAGCTGTGGTGTGACAGGGAATGTCTGGTGCTGCAGTGCCTCGCCTCCCTCCTTTCCTCCCCGTCTGAGGCAGAAACGGGGAAGGCTATCAGTCATACGGCTGGGTCAGATGCACAATGGTTCCCGGCGAGGTCTCAAGGCCTGGCGCAGCACACGGCCTGAAACCAGGAGCTGATAAGACTCACCTTCCGGGACCTAACAGGATCTGCACCTCCTCAGATATGTGTTGTGTATATATGGAAGGTTTTCTGGGCCTGCTGAGAACCGCGTGAGGAAGTTTCCTCCTGTTGGCCACTGCGAACAAGTCTTTACCTGGGTACACTCTACAAAAAATGATCATAATTATTATGGTAAAAAAAAACAACAAAACAACTGATAATTGGTTAACGTATAGTGAAAACCTTTAATAAAAGGGGACAATTAAAATAAAATACTTCACATAAAATACTGCTCAATTTACCATTTTGGAAGTGTAAAAAATGTACATTAGCATTGCCAAAATGGGAAGCTTTTTTTTTTTCAGTTATGTAGGCTACATTAGGGTTTTATGTTCTTATGTTGTTAAATGAATATTTATTGCATTATATAGCCAATATGTTACAATGATGGTGTATTGTATTTGTGTGTATGACACTCAGCTTGTGGAAAAACTGAGCTTTGAACATGTGGCGTTCTTATTATTACTGTATTTGTTTTGAAACATACAATTATTAGAAAAAAATGTAAGTATGAAGGTCTGCTCTAACCCCACCCCTAAACATATGATCACTGTAATGCTGCATTCCCGCTGTCATAAATATATATAGTAAATAAAGCTTCCTATGCTTTCAAATCGCTCTGGCGGTACTTTGATGTCATACACCGATCAGTCTGCACAGCGCCGCTTCAAGTCGAACACACCTTAAATCCGCAGTGGTCACGTGGCCACGTTGTACAAGGTCGTAACCCTCAGAAAATTACGAATTTACACGTTGTTATTATAAGTTCTTCAAGCACCTGAAGGCTTTTTACAGTTCAGAATCATGAGTGAATGCAGCGTAAGCAGATTGTACGAAAATGAGATCGTACGAATTCATAGGCTACGAATTAGCCAATTCACCCAAACTTAAAATAGTTATTACGAATTTTTAAACGCTGCGAGATATATCAACGCTATCTCACGACCGATTCGTACGTATTTTACGAGGTGGCTAATTCGTATGTCCTCATTCATATGTACGAAATTGCCCTGAGATCGGGCTGGATATATTAATATTTACAAAGCAGATATTCATCGAAAACATATTCTGAATTCACATTTTATTCTCACAGACTTTGGGTGTGAGCCTACACACTCTCCTGCTGTTCACAGCATTCGATGGATTTGAGTTTGCACAGAATGCTGTGATGTCAATGAGCAGTTGAGAGTCCGAAAAGACGCAGGCCCTTCACCCACTTCTGATACCTCTACATCTAACCTCAGTCAGTGTCCAGATGAAGATGATCTATCGCCCTCTCCCTCCCTCTGCTGACCGCCTCACTGTCATGGTGCTCAGGCCTGGGTTTTGTTAGGTCCAGGAAACAGGCTCTTCCTTCACATAAACATAGGCTTATAAGTTTTTTCTTTTTTTTTTTTTTAGGACTGGCATCGGCACGCAACCAGTATCTCAGTTGTTTGGGTACTATAAGGCATAGGCTGTTTTTTCTGCTTCTATTTAATACTAAAAATTGAACTTGGGTGCTTAAACACTGAAGCACCATAAACATTTTGGAGGGTGGGAGACTATAATGTAAATGCATCGCATTCAGTTCGTGGACAAAGATGTACAGTTTTATAAGAGCTCGATTTGCCGCACAGCTGAAGGGATTGGTACAATATGAATCATATTTGTACTGGTACATGGAAAGGAAAATTATAACCAACATGAAACTCCAGGTAACACTGTGAACAGAAAACTGACAACAAGTTATACAGCACATTAAACTGTCAGGAGAAGCAATGTCTTGACAATAAGCCCACTTTTTTTGCTAAGGAAATGTGTTTTTTACAGATAGAATAAAATAATGATGTCTGAACATCTTGAAAATATAAAATTATATTATATCTAGCAAACGAGTAAATTAATAAAATGAAAGATAAATAGCTACATCTTTATATAACTTTTCTTCCCTCAGTATATTAATGAGATACTCAAAATACAAATTGAACTATAAAAGAAAATAAAGTATCATATGCATGCATAATATGTATAGCTAGCCTATATGTAAACGTCATATATTTCATAATAAAAAAAATCTTAAAAGTATATCTAACCCATTAAGGCATGCGATCTAATATTGTAAAACGTGAAAACGCACAGTTGTTCTGATCTGACCCTTTAATTTACTTTCGTTGTAATGTATTGCAGTAATAATCATTTATATTTTTAACTTTAATAAAACCACTTCATTTAGGTGCTAAGTGTGCGAAGTGAAGCGAAGGTAAAACATAAATCATATAATATAATATAATGAACAGATGCCAAGATTTTTCCAATCTGATCCGGAAAAATTTTTTTAATTCATGAGCAACGAGGGTTCGTAAAATCCCTTGATGTGCTGCTGGGAGTTTAGGTGTAATTTTTTTTTTCTACCTTATTCTGTTTTTAATGTAATGAGGCACTGTGCTGATTATAACATTACCACTGACTACAGCCACGTAAGTCGGGTAAACCAAACGAAAGCGTTTGTTACGTTCTGATGTTGATATCATCAATATGTCCATCCATCAGGACACTGGAGACCCCAGAGGAGAGTCCTGTGCAGACATGCGCTCTTCACGGTCAGCTTGGCTTCATGCTTGACTGAGACTCTCCTCATCCTAATGGCGCTATTAACCAGACAAAACACTCACACACTTTAGTCGTGTGTGGGGCAAAGATCACTACTGATCAGATAAAAACACGCGACAACATCCAAATCCTGTGATCGGACAGCCTATAAAGCTCATTGGTCCCTACCTGCCTTGACAATATTTATTTATTTATTTATTAATCCGAGTTTTTGTCATCTAAACATGACCAAAAGTTCTTTAGTGTTTGTCATTGTGTCAGCACAGTTATCATGATAAGCATTTTCAAAACTATGACAGATAAGCCTAAAGCCTTTCATGAACCTGCAATAAATCACAAATCCAAACAAAATGTTAGGCCCACTGCCTGTATGAGTCCACCAATAATGTAACAACTGCATGTGTCATACAGACAACTGTTCCATAATGCATAATGCATTTACTTATTGCAGTAAATCAAGGTAATAATTAGTGACTGAATTACAGCAAATATCATGAAAATAATGTACCTTGCCATTATAAGAGAAAAGCTAGAAGCCCACCACTTCGACTTTCCTCCTGATCCATTAGTCTTGGGACGGGAGGACACAAAGCTGATCTAAACAGCACTGTTGATAGCTAACGGATGAGATAATCTCGTCTCTCTTTCCTTTTCTTTTCTCCTCTTCTTAGTCTCTGGCAGGCTTTTGTCTCTGGCGCCGGAGCAGGAGCTCAGAGAGACACCGTTGCGCATCATTGCGCCCTCAAACAGGTTTCCAGTGCGCCCTCCTCACAATAAGTGATCGATATGTAAGGCGGGTTATACAGGAGATATATATATATAACGTATAATTTCTTTTTCTTCTGGTGCTATTCTAAGGCGTAAAGGAAACACTTGGGTCTTCCAAAATTGCTGAGGGTAAAGATTATTTCATCATGTTTAAATCGGTCATGAACATTAATTTAAATGGAACAGCACAGAAAAAAAAAAAGAAGAAGAAAAAAAAAGAAAAAAAAACATGGTTATGTGTAATATTCTCTTTGGTGAAATGAATGCGACATTCTCACTGAATATGACGATAGATGTTAAATTATCATTGCTATTTCTACCACTTGCGCGTAAAGTGATCAAAGCCCAAATGTGAATATTACATTAGCAAATAATTTGTTATGTTTACAATCTTTGGAGAGGTGAAAAGAGATAATAATTTCATGAAAAAAATGAAATTTAAACAAGAATCAGTAATTCACAATTTGGACGTTATCACATATTATCACGTAGTGATCTATTAGTGCACAACATAACCTCTAAATATTATATATTTTTGTATTGCTCTCTGACCGTTGTCTTATGATATGTGAATTAATAATTTTCTCTACCATTGTTACACAACGTTCCCCTAAGGCATATAAATACAATATGTATTTATTGATACATATTTTTTTTATCAATAAAACGTTCCCAAATGAACCAAGAAATTATGTGGAGTCATCAAAATGTGTGCAGTAGAGGGTTGAAATAAAATCGATATCTTTGAACTTGATATAAAACTTGCGTTTCCACAGAAAAGAAATTGCATTATGTCTAACTACTAAAGGAATCTTCCCTTCTTGAAAACTAATTTCCTATTTTAAAAACCATTTTTAGATAACTAGAACTACGTTAAGGCCCTTCTTTCCCATACACACATACACATACAGACACCATTTGTCTCTCACACAGACAAACAAAGTATGTTTAAATCCGCTTGTTGCTTAATTGTCAAAGGTCTGCAGCTGTTTTTGCTCCAGCTTGACTGTCTAATGGCACACAAGTGTGGTGCAGGTCAGATTTAAATGGGATAATAGCAGCAGCAGCAGCAGCAGAGAAAAGTCACAGAATATGCGCTTATTAAAAATACGTTCTTCATTTATCATCAGCAACTTGGGTTCAGCCTCTTCTTACTAAGAACCTTTTTGGGGGTTATGAATTGAGGTATGCTTCAATTGGAAATTATACTCTACAAATATATAAAACTCTTAATGTCATAATACTATAAGTTCATAAGATGAGTTTTTAGGTTTCCGGGTTCTTTAAAGCACCAGTACTTTTTGAGGTTATCCTATGGCAGAACAGATGAATTTGCATTGAGCATAAAAGCATGACTGAATCACTTAACACGATTTACATTTTCATAAGGACCGTGTAGGAAAATTTATCCTTGAGCTTTTTTATATATCAAGTCTATTGCAATTATTCAAACACACTCTTAAAATGAAAAGTTCCGATTAGAACCTAAATGTATGTGTCGCAAATAACTTCTTCTAATTTAGAAACCTTCATCAATACTGATCTGGAAAACCTATAATGTGAAATCAAGACTTTTAATCGCCAAAAATCGTATAATAAACTTAAAAATTGTTTATAGTAAAAAACATTGTTCTTGATAAGATGTCCCCCCACCTTTGAAGAACCTTTCTTTTTTTAAAGGATGCTTAAATAATTCGGTTGTAGCTATCGAAAAAGTAGTTATATTGGAGGCTGTTTTTTTTTTCTGCTGGTATGAAACTGTAGGCTATGCGTTTCCTCTGTGGATTGTAGGAAGGATCATTACATCCCGCCCCGGTAACGTGACATCACCGGGCAGAAGAACTGCCTTGTGCTGTCGGACTCCAAGAAAAACACACAACTGTTTCACACCGACGAGTGGCGGTCCTCACCTCTCTTCATGCAAATCAAGCAGCCATGACAAAATGGGAGATTAATCGACACATTTAGGTATGTTTACTTGAAATTGTTGGTTATCTAAACAATTGTTCAACAGGGCTTACTTCTCGAAGCTGCCAGTTGAATCAGGAATAACATTGTAGATGTAATCCAACAGCGCCTGATGATGCTTCCGAGCCCGGCTACATCAACGCCGTTTTCTGTGAAGGATATACTGAAACTGGAGCAGCAGTCTCGCCACCTTCAATCTCTGCATCCCGCGCAACACCACGCGCAACTGCATCCGGAACTGCAGGAGAGATTTCAGGCACCATCATCCTGTTTTCTCGGAGGTGGAGACAGCCCCGGCTTCTCGGAGAACGAGGAGAAGATGTCCTTTCTGAACTCTCTCTCCATGCAGGATAGTTTAGTGGAGAGCAGCCTTTCCCCTCCGATGTTCGTCCATCCGGCCCTGGGACACGTCGACACTAAACTTGAAGATGAACTTGAGGACCATGAAACGAGTGGGTGATTTGTGTTTTACAACTGACGAGAATTAATTTGAATTCCGAAAGTGACGAGGAGATCGAATTGCACGTGTCTCTGAATATTCGGAAGAATTATTCAAACAGATTCATTCAAAGCGTCAATTTGTTGTATAGTACAATGTTATTCGTATAAAAATTTGCATGAATCATGCAGCTTTATCATAAATGTAGAACTAACTTTGAGGTTATTTGTATTGACTAGCATTAAAATTCATAAATCATGCAGGCCTATCAAACTTTTTCACAAAAATGTGACAAATAATTTAAAGTATAGTTTTGAAAAGAAAAAAAAATTATCTGATTAAAAAATCGAAAAAGAGCCACTTTGAAACCTGGAAGGCCTATTTTTATGCGTCTTCAATGCAAATAACCTCGTTAAAGTATGTAATTATATTAAAGTTAAACAATTACGATAAAGCTGTATTATTTATATAATATTTAATGTGAATATTGCATGTTATAAAAATTAAATTTTTCTCTTTTCGGTTTAACCCTGTAGCCTTAATATGTAGCCTAAATGTATAAAATATAGACATGTACGTATTATATAAATAACACTGACTGACCACTTATTTATTGCACTACGTAATTATATGATTCATCTATTGATCAATGCACATCTTCATAATTTGCACTTGCTCACGCATTCTCCTGTTTATTTAGTAATAAAGTTTTACTACTATGCACTGGGTTTTACATATCTTAATTCAAGTTTAATTTTATTTTACCTTATTTTACCTAAAATAATGCACAGTCTGGGCGATTTTGTCTGTAAGTGATCGAGACTTGAGGTAAAGAAACTTTGGATAAAGGCCTAAATCCAGACTCGCCTCATGTAATGCGCAAATGTTTTTGTTTATGCAAGGAAATGCTTGTATGAATCACGTTAAGTGAGAGTTAACCGAGTTCGCGTTGTATATTTGTTGTCTCCTGCTTTTATAGAAAGCTGTGGTGCCATCATCAGATCCCCGGAGTGTGAGGGTGAGGTGCACTCGGACACGGAGCGCGCTCAGCGGCAGAGGACTCGCCGGAAGCCGCGGGTGCTCTTCAGCCAGGCGCAGGTCTTTGAGCTCGAGCGGCGCTTCAAACAGCAGCGCTATTTATCGGCTCCTGAGAGAGAACATTTGGCTAGTACCCTAAAACTGACATCGACGCAGGTCAAAATTTGGTTCCAGAACCGAAGATACAAATGCAAGCGACAGCGTCAAGACAAAACACTGGAAATGGCAGGACACCATCACCCGCCGCCGCCCAGGAGAGTAGCGGTGCCGGTCCTGGTCCGGGATGGCAAACCGTGTTTAACGGGATCACAGAATTACAACGCCACGTACGCGGTGAACCCAGGCCCGTACACATACAACGGCTATTCATCTTATAACAACGCCGCTTACACAAACCCTTACAGTTGTACATATCCCAGCCTTCCACCTCTCCCGGCAAACACATCCACTAACGCGCTGATGAGCATGAGTCTGAACAACCTCGGAACATATTCTCAACCTCAGACATCACAAGGCACACCCGTGTCCGCGTGCCAAGGGACTCTGCAGGGGATTCGGGCATGGTAGTGCCATTGCAACCCAGCCCTCTGTAAATAATTAACAACTTTACAATATTAGCACACAGTTAGCCATGTTTTATAGGCCTAGGGTCGTGTATAGTCTGCCTTTTCAGTATAAACTTAAGTGAATTTCTTTTAGCAACCCTTCCATACAGGCTGAACGAATGCACATGAATAGTATTCATAGCAATGTAGACCACCTATTTGGACAACATACTCCCTGAACATTTGCGGGTCTAACTTTAGACTGGCACCATTGTATCCATACTCAGAGACATTTGTTTTATCATTCATTGCACTTATAGATGAAAAGTTATTACCTAAGAAATGTTACGAATATTGACAATGGTGTGTGTGATTTTGTGCAAACCAACATTGTAAAAAATAAAAACAGTAAACTTTATTTTTAAAAAGTCCTGCTAAAATATTTACTAGCCTATTTGATACACGGATAGCCTCCATAAGAGTCTAGTTTTAAAGAACATTTAAGTTACAACATTAAATTTTAAGAAAGAGAATGACTGAGAAATAAAATTCAAGACGCAAAAAAAGGGGGTTTTAATAAGAGGTGCAGAAAAAAATCTAGATAAGCTACTGCTATTTAACCCAACATTTTCCGTATGTAGTTTGCTATATGAGTCAAACATGTTCTAGCAATATTAAATATTAATTTAAAGTGTTTCGTTCATGGTAAAATTGATCAAAATAAAGACTTGTGTACGAAATAAGCTTTATTTTATTATTATACATTAAAACATTTCTAATTAGCCTACTATAATATACAAGAATAATTCGCATTTCACATCGTTGTTTAAATGGCACTTTAATAGGTTCGTATATTAACGAGAGACTAAACCACAATTAAACCGATCATTCGCTTTTGTTCCAAAGACGAAGAGTTCACAAAATAAACGACAATAACTTGATTTTTGGAAACCCAATGCATGCTATAGCAAAGAATAAAATGTGCAACGGCTTTAAATCGATACTTTAATAAGCTGCCTTTGTGTCAGACAAGAAGATAAAAGTTTATGTAGGCCTATTTTGATAGAAGCATGACTAATTGCATTTGAGGTATGAACTATTTTGAGTATGAACTATTTTGAGTAATAACAATTTCACAAGAAATACGTAGGCCTAGTCTGCAATTGATTTGAAATACATAAACAAATTTATAAACAATGTAAACAAGGGAGTTTTGAATCATTTCCCACTCTCTCCATCATCCTCTTTCCTTCTTCCTCGAATGGCAGGTTCCAATCTTCTCCAGTATAGCCTGTCTGCAGAAGGCATGGCATGTTTTTATTGGATGTAACTGCTGAGTCTATAATGACCCACGTCGTATTTAATCACACTATACAAGCGTTTATCTCGAGAGATTTTAATCACTGTAAAACTTTTACCTCAATGACTTTTTTCTTTCTTTCTTTTTTTACTTTATCCTGACTTTCAGCTGCGCAATCGTAATGAAATCATTCCGAGTTGTTAAACATTACTTCAGTAAATCCTGTTCATTTGGATATTAGCACATTAATCGATTTATTAAATTATCTGACTAAACATATGTCAGTATTTGTTCACGTTGTGGAAACAAACACCCCTCGAGAAAGTTTGGGCCTAAATTCAGCATCAACAGCTCCTATAACGATTCACAATTGTAAAAAGAAACAATATCAATCAACAATATCATACGAAATAATAATAATAATAAAACAACATTATTAAATGATAACAATTTTTTTTTTTAATGACATTGCGTGATTCATCGGAGTTACTGAATTCCAATTCCTGGCTACCTAGTTCATCATTTTGATTTCGTAATAATAAACACAAAGCTTTGATGGAAACAAGTATATGTTCCGCCATTACGCACGGCGTAACTCGTTTATCCTTCAGCCCATTCACGGTTTTACCAGAGCTCCCACTCTAATAATGAAGATTAATAGAAAAGTAAACAGAGTCATCAGGGGTTTGTCTCTACTAACAGCAAGGATGAACAGCTCTCCTCGCTACTGCGAGGCCATTGGACATACCTGCTGTCAGGGTAAGTGGCCCAGACACTTCAGTGTAAATACTCATGGCGACAGAGCGGCGATGCCTCAGGATGAGACGCTATAGAGAGTGCTGGACTAGAGATATGAATCTATAGAAAGGATTTCTGGACGAATATCAGCTGAGGGTGTGGTTAGTTCCCCTAAACAGTGTGTCATAGGCCAAATATTAGTAGTTGGATGGTCAGATTTCATTTGTTGTTAACAATCAAGCTAAAAACCGACGCGAAACTCTGTTAGCTTGACCACATTTGGTTAAAATGTAAACTATTATAATAATTTTTATTTTTGGTTTTAGAATTCTGAGCTTATTCACTGTTATCCCAGCTAACAATAACATGTTCTAAGAACGTTTTGCTAATGCTAATTTATGAAAATGTTCAAAACGTCCGGATTTTTTTATCTTTTAAAAATATTACGTTAAGGGAACATTCAATTTTGCAAATATTAGCCTATGGGATTGTTACTTTTGAATGTACAATCTGAAACAAACAGTAACAGTTCAAGTTTGAAGAACGTCCAACTAAAACGTTTCTGGAAAAACGTTGCATGGACGATGTATGTTTTGTTTTTGTGCTAACGTTTAGAGAACATTTTTAAAGACCAGGTAACTTTAAAGAAACGTTCTATTAACGTTACTGGAAAAACGTTTGTTCATAACTTTGAGAGAATGTTGCCAGAACGTTAGCCAAAGTTCTTAAAATGTTCACTGTAGCTGGATATTACTGAAATCTTACTTAAATCAGACGTCCTAAATCAGTTAGGAAGGAAGAAAATATCTATATGGACTGGTTATCTGTAGAGAGAGATAAAAAAAAGGAAGGAAAAGATTATTTGGCGCACAATAATTATTTTAAGAGAACAAGAGGTCAAAGCTTATAAGGCCATTGCATCCATTTTCTGAACTGCAAACCAGGCAAACAAATTATTGTCTATATATGGAGGACAAGGAGAAATTAAGTAAATAAACTGGACATTTTAAAGGCATTAAAGTGGTGACAATTAGCCTAAATAAACATTGAAACCAGTCGTTATAAATGAAAATAAAAGTGGAAAGGGATTAATGTGTTATGAAAACAGCAGCATAAGCATAAATCACAGCATTTGAATGTTATGCTTGTATAACCCGTTATCATTTCACTGATCTCAAACATCACAACTTTAACTATAGATATTGAACAAACACATTTGCGTTTTATGGGAAGGAAAGACAGATAAAGGATTATTAACAGGTCTTGATTTTGTCAGAAATCTCGGTGTGATAAATGGCATAGCCTATCTTACAAGAAATCCACAAAGGTTGAGTACCACAGCTTTGAGTGTTATCCTAAATGTAATTTACACTGTCAACACTTTTACACTGGGTGTTACAGGGTGGAACGCGCCCCCTGCTGGCCATGCCACGTTCGATCTCCCATCCAAACGCACTTTTTGCACACAAGAGCTGTTGGTCCTCTAAAAATCTTCTAAAAAAGTTTAGAAACATAAAGGCGAGGTAGGCCTTTACTAGTCAAGATTGTAATTCTTTATTCCTAAGAATATGGTGAATGTGAAATTGGACCTTTTCCCACAAGCTTCTGTAACCAGAAATGAATCACTATATTCTTCAGAAACATCCGAAAAGGATGAGAAGTAAACTTGGCCACTGAATCTGATGTGCAACCCCTGGAGGATTTTGTCTGTGTAACTAACTTAACTGAATTAGAGTGTTTCTTCAGAGCGAAAAACACTTGCAACATTTCAGACCTCCCAATATGGTGATATAGCTTACTCAACATAAACAACAGCAGAGTAATATTTATTTGGCTGACCATGGCGAAAGTGCAAACAAAAGAATAGCATCCTGTTAAAAGTTACAAGATCTGGCATAGTTTGGTTTGTGAGCTCTTAGTAGGCTACATGTGAAACATTAGACCAAATACAAGCGCCACAAGCTTGTCGTCATATTTTTGTCTCAAAGAATGAACTTTTAACTCATGGTATGTAGTACACATGCACCTATATGTTGAGCATTATATTCTGTGAAAGCTGTACAATTCAGTAGGGTGAGTAAAAACACTCCCAATAAAAGCATATTCAGTACAATCCACATAGGCTATGTCACCTTTTTATTTTAAATATTTATTTACAACCTTATGACATTTTGTTGTCACAAAGGATTATTGAGATTAAAAAGCTGTGACGTTTTAGGAATGTTGGAAAATCCATCTCTCGGAACATAGCTAGTTTCTAGCTGCTTCAAGCAGGCCATTGGCTGGTCAACCAGATATTCAAACACACGGACAGCAGATGAACACCAGCTGGCCACTTGGAGGCGCTACAATCGTAATTCATAAACACAAACGGACAACAATAGCTTTGAGAATCATTTACAACAAATTAAGATTTACCTTATAATGTCATACAGAATCGAAATATGCGCATTCATAGGAATTTCGCTGTAAACTGGACATATGTTCTATTCTGTGTAACTCGTTAAAAACTCTGCCATTATCCGAGAGAGATTTCACAAAACGTGTACGAGTTAAAAAAATAGTCTATTACAGGTAGGATAAAGAGCGTTTACCCGAAAGACATTTGAATTGAAACTCACATTGTATGTGCTTCACAAATTAGCATTTACGAAAAATAAGCATTTAGAGCAATAATAAAAAATACATTATTGAATTAAAGATGCAAATGTAAAATTCCACTACTAATAGAGCAAGTTTATAAACAAAAAATACGTTTCAGTTAAGCTATAGGCCTATTTAAATAGCTCATTATATATTAGCATGCTTAAAAATATAGCGAGATCAGTGTAGTATACTATAGGCTAAAAGAATAAACAATAACGGTTGAATTTTGCATTTCGAGGGAAAAGAAAAGCTGAAAAAAGTTTCAGTTAAAGACGAAGAACACTTTATATTTCGAGTTTCATAGAACACATGTGTTTTAGAATTATTAAGAACATGACTAGTAGCATACACATAATTGCCTATGACAGCTTATATAATTAATACAAATAATAATAAAAAAAAAACTGAACATGAAACTGCATTACATCAGATGAGAAACGAAAGACTGAATAAAAGGAAAGAATTCGATTAGTCAACAAATAACTTTATGCATCTAAACAATGCAAATGTTGAACATTAATAGCTAACATTAAATATTAAGTGCTGTTTTTAGATGTACACAGGCTATACAAAAATAATGCTACTTAGCCTATTTTGAGAATTTAGGGTCTTATTTTAATGTTGTAGTCAGCGTTACCTTTGAAATTGTGACCCCCAATATAGGCATCTAAATTTCAAAATACATAAAATATGAAATCAATTCAAAATGACTTGATTGCACCTCTTCTATAATTAACATCAAAAAAAAATTTGATTTACTACCTTAAATTCAGTAATATCTATGTTAATTGTTCTAGCATAAAAAATAAATAAATAAATAAGTCCTGTGAAATTCCAGAAAAACAATATGTTGGAATAAGTTGTTTGATTCGGCTGACAAAAGTTTGAAAAATTATGTCAAAGTCAGTGTGGCGTGACCAACAAGCCAGAAGCCATTTTGCTATCTTTGTCTAGAGACTTTCCTTTAGTTTCGACCCCCATGTCTGTCAAGGTCTTGGCGTTTTCCTTTAAATGTCAGATATGTTGACCATAGTTATTAATGCACGTTTTCATGTCCTAATGGGTAATCTAATATTTTTTTTAAATCTTGAAAAGTATATTTAAAACCCTTTTTGAAAATACTGATTAAGTTCACCCTCGCTGTATTTAAGGTGCAAATATTTTAGTAGGTTACTTTTTAACCACTTGAGAGTTTTGTTTTGTTTTTTAAAAATGTAAAAAAAAAAAAAAAAAAAACGTTTTTCATAAACGAATACAAAGAATACATATATACAACACCTTGTTTTAAACTAAATCTAAAAAAAAAATCTCCTTTTTATAGTCTCAGACATCCTTCTTTGTCATCGAAAAACAAAAATGTCCTAACAAACTAACAAAGCCAGTAAGAACGCGTGGTAGTAAACCGATTTCAATAGGTTTTCTATTTCTACACGTCTATTTTAGAGGGAGGAGCGAAGTGCTCCAGAAAGCCCATTGGCACCATGTCTGGAAAGAGAACACAGAGGACTGGTGCGCACATGATATTTTCTGACACTTGCTTGTTGATTGGGTCAGAAGAAGTTTTGCAGCAATTAAATGACACTCAAAGAGGAAAACCATTATACTGTGGACTAATCCATCGCCATGAACGCGCAGGAGCTTCCCAGATAGAAGCGCAAAACTGCAGGCCATCGAAAATTGACGAGCAGGTTACGTAAATGTTTTAAATGGCGAATAACCGCACATCATTTTCCATCCACAACATATTAAACCGAGGACTTGATTGCGAGAAAAACTGCCGTCTTAATGAGGAATACGCAGAAGAGCGGGTTCATGTGGAGAGAGGGGAGCAGGATTGTTCAAGCTCATCTCTGCCGCTGGGGAACGCTGGCGCTGAGAGCGCGCAGAGGCGCATCTCTTCCTGTGTGCTCGTGCTAGACTCATCATCCTCTGACCAGCATTCATGCGAGGATGAATCAACAGGAGGAGAAGACAATTCACTAGAAAGACGAGACGGTGAGACATTAAAAGAACTTCACGTATAGCCTATACGTTATAATATACGGGGATACTGCAGTGTTGTAAAACATTTTGTTTCAACATTTGTAACTCGGGTTTTTTTTTTTCTTCTTCTTCTTCTACTTTTTTTTTTTTTTTGCATTATACTTGCAAAATATAATGTATACTGTTCCCATATTTGTCTGCTACAGATTAACATTTAGTTTAGAAAAAAACATAGGGCTATACATAAACTGTGTATATTAACGTCAATGCAAAGAGTGCTATTGTCGGTACCTGACATTTTACACTTCATGCATTAATTTATTGTTGTAATAAAACGTATTTTAAAAAAATAATACGCATCACTCAAATCCAATTTCAACATTTTAATTCAAAACTGCACAAATATGTGTATATTTTAATAAAAAAAAAATTGCATACAATTGGATACAATTAAAAAATAAGCTAACCTCTATGAAAACCTAAAAAAAAAAAAAAAAACAGCGTTAGTTGTGGCAAATATATAACCTATATACACTGTCTAATTTTGTTTGATATTTGTGGGTTAATAGAACAAAATGAAGCAACAGATCATTCATATAAGATCAGTTCTGACATTTAACATCCATGATCACAAATCAAACTTTAAGACAGACATGAAATTATACTCAAAATGGTTTTATGTCTTGTAAATACCTGTAAATGTTTTTACAAAGAGAAATATAATTTTATGATAAGATTTATGCTCATTTTAGTGAACATTAAAGGACAGATCTGGTTCAACTAACATCAAAGATATTCATATTTGAAACAAAACAAGACTGTTTATGATTTTTATTTGCTAGTCAATATTTTATGTATTTCTCTGTTTAACTTCTGTTACAAAAGTTACAAAAAATGGTGACCATTTTGAATTAAAGTGTTTAAAATTAAATAGGAGTGGAAGGTGATAGAGCATAATAATTATTGAATTTAATTACAAATTCAATTACAACATTTATAATATCCATGTTTTAAATTATATTAGTGAGGTTAAAAAACAGCACTTTTTGTTTTTGACACTAATTTATACAGTTTATAATATATCAACATTTAAGACACATAGCAGAAGTTGAAACAAAGAAAAGAGAATTAAAATAAAGAATTTCTCATTGCTTTATAGTAAATATCTGCAGTCCACTTCACATTATGTTGGGATTATTAAGCTCTTAATGGTCACTGGTAAAAATTGTAAAATTTTTTAATTAATCTTATGGGTCTACAGCACAAAGGCCCCTGATTTTCCAAATAGAGCCTAAACCTGTTTTTTTGTCCATCTTTACAGATCATAACATGGACCAACAGAAACCACAGAGCTGCAACTTTGAAGAAAACAACTCCAAATCGAGCAAAAAAAGGTCTCGGGCAGCGTTTTCTCATGCACAGGTGTACGAGCTGGAGCGGCGCTTTAACCTGCAGCGGTACCTGTCTGGCCCAGAACGGGCTGACCTGGCAGGAGCGCTCAAACTGACCGAGACACAAGTGAAAATCTGGTTCCAGAACAGGAGATACAAAACTAAACGGCGCCAAATGGCAGCCGAGCTCGCGACGACTCCCACAACAGCCCTGGCAAAGAGAGTGGCAGTGAAGGTACTGGTGAGAAATGACGAGAGGCAATATAACACAGAGGAGCTGCCCAGTCCCTCTGTTCCTCCCTTATACCAGTCATTCCCATACTATCCTTATATGTTCTGCTTCCAGCCTTGGATCTCAGGAAACACTTTAAGTGGTGGCCTGTACTGATTTACCAGAGTTACAGCATCATGTGGAAAGTGATTGTAGAGACATGGACAGTCAAAAACAGACAAAGTGCATTTATGCAGAGAGAAAAGAGCAAACAAAACAGCTATTCCTCCAGCAGGATTTTAAATGCTGAAAGCATAATAAACTGTAGAATGACAATGAAAACAAAAGAGGAATCTGATGTTCTGCTCATAATCATTATGATCAATAATGATCATTAAGCCAAAGCAAAGACAATTAATTCAATAGAGTTTATCTCATTTGTTGTCATAACTGTCATGTTATACAGTGGCCACTAATGTATGTTTCATTGCTTTAGATAACAAAATATCAAACCAAAAAGTGGCATCTTAAAACAAATTTAGTGGATGCATGTTCCACTAACATTTGACAAAGTCAGAAAGTGTCCAAATATTGTATAATTCAAAACTTAACAATCTTCCATTAATAAAATGTTTTGTATGACTGAATGCCACTTAATATTAGTTTGGTGTTATCTAATGCAAAGGGATCCATCAATTTTTAAATGTTCAAATACTATTTACTGCTGGCCCACTGTAAATGCTTTGATATGGAGTGTGTCTAGCTAGTTTGGGGAGTTTTTCTGTTAGCATTTGTCACTGATTAAAGTTCTTGTTTATTTACATCACCATGAAAAATACACTGTATAGTTCACTATGTCTTAAAATGTGTCAACTGTTTTAAATCAAAGCCTAAAGTCACTGTCCTGTACAGAAAAATACAGGTTTAATAAAGTTAGCCCAGGTGAAAAAAGTACACTTCTATAATGTACTTAAAGTGCTCTATGTCCGTGCACTAATTTTGTACTTAATATACTAAAAATTGTTCTTTAGTACTTCTTAAGATATTCTTAAGAACATCTAAGTGTACTCAACTGTACTATTTTGAGACACCATGAAATATGAACTAAAATGTGCTTTAAATATATTATCTCTGTATTTAAAAAATGTATTTAGTTACAACTTGTAGTACACTATAGGTTCAAATGTACTATAAGTGGTAAATAAATACAGAGATAATATATTAAAAGCACATTTTAGTTCATATTTCATGGTGTCTCACAATAGCACAGTTGAGTACACTTAGATGTTCTTAAGATTATTTTAAGTAGTACTAAAGACATTTTAGTATATTAAGTACAAAATTAGTGCATGAAAATAGAGCACTTTAAGTACATTATAGAAATGTACTTTTTTTTTTTTTTCACCTGGGACAGTAGGTTTTAGGGGGGAAAAAAGAAAAAAACTATCTTGTGTCTGAGACAATCCAACCGCAAAAGCGTAAAGCTTAAGAGGGTTTGTCAACACAGAGTATGGAGATTAATGGCTTAAAGGCAATAATTTAAGAGGAAGCAATGATCAAAAGGTTTTTTGTGGATAATGGCTTGACATGTGACAGGCTAACATACAGATAAAAGCCAATGAAAATACCCTCAGTACACGAACATAAGAAGAATTCAATAGTTATAATTTTAGATAAACACTAAAATCTCCTACTGAGGCCATACTGGCTGTATAAATATGTTTTAAATAGGGCTGGATAAAAAAGATCGATTTTCTGATTTCTGATTTTTATATCGATTTTATATCGATTCTTAAAACTACAATCGATCTTTTAGTCTGTCCTTTTCAGTTGATGAATGAATGGTATAGCACGCCTCCCTATCCACTAAGCTTTGTACTTTGATACTTTTGAAATGAAACAAAGTCTCAGATTTGAAATTCTGCCCATTTTATTTACGAAATTCAAACAATAAATACCGTTTTGGCGCTCTTTAATGTGGCATGGCAGATCGCTTGTTGCCGCCTCAGAACAAGCAAAGCACAAGCGCATGTGATCATCTCTTCCGTTTTACTACTAGTTACAGCACAAAATAAACATGGATGAGCATCAGAAGGTATGTTAAAAGATACAGTACAACTTATCAAAATCCATATCACGTCTCATGTAATGGCTCAGTCAGTGTTTCAACCACGATAGATGCCAGTAAAACAGCTTTGTAAACAATGGTAATGTTGCATTTACCTTAGACCACAAACTGGTTAGTCAGCTAGAAAAATGTATGGAGCCCCGGACATGACATGCAGGAAAAAAATAGTAAACGATTTATTAATTTGTTTTTACTAATTCGTTCCCTCGATTTACTAAAGCGTGCGCACGTTTTAGTAAATCAAGGGAACAAATTAGTAAATCATGCGCATGATTTAAGTTTTTTTCTTGCACGTCACGTGTGGGGCTCTGTAAAAATGAACTCTAGAGAGGAGCATTTTGCTAAATATATACACCATATTACATAGCCTATTTATTATATTTTTATGGTTCTTCAATATTTAACGTATGTTTGAATAAATCTGCAGATTTTTATGACAGCCACCATTTAAATGTTTATTTCAAAAAACTAATTGGAGAAACATAATTATGTAATTATAAAGTTAGTATTATAAATTTATTATTATTAAAAACGTCTTTGTGTGTAATTTAAGTGTTTGTATTAACTCATTTCATTTTAACCTTCTGTATTATAGTAACGGTAGCCTACCAACTGACTTCCTGTAGGCCTAGTTTACAACATTTTTTTTTTTTTTTCCTTGAGAAAATTTGCAGTGTACTGTACTACCTATATATCCAAAATAATCGATATCGAATCAAACTGAATTGGAATCGAATCACAAGCTTGTGAATCAAAACTGAATCAAATCATGAAATTTGTGTCAATCCCCAGCCCTAGTTTTAAAATGTAGGCTACTTAAAGTCAGTCAATCTGGGATTAGAATTAAGTCCCGTTCACACCACAAGTGATAACGATAAAGATATTTATATAAAAGAATAGCAGTACACACCACGGCTATAATGATAACGGAACAGATAAACAATATCGTTGGAATCACTTTGTTTACCAAAAAAAAGGTGCATTTACCAAAAGCATCATTAGCCAACTATGGTGACAAGTTCTGATGAGAACTGTACAGAACTTGCGACCACAGTTGGCCTTGGGAAACACACCCTAGAACAATTTTTTTTCCAACTGATGAGCAATAAAAACAATGACAGCCAATCAAAATCCATCCTGCTGTAAAGAGCTTGAGCAGCAGATGACAAAACTGCAGCGCATGCTTATAATAAACACAACGATAGCGGACTGTATAATATAGTTATCGTTATATCCATCTTCAGAGCTATCGTTCTTGGTGTAAATGGGCCTTTACAGTTTAACAGATGGAATATCAAATTATCTTTAATCTGTCCTGTCTCTGACCTCGCATGCAAGACGTGCAGTTCATTTTCATGAAGAACAACAGTGTCTGACAGACTGTTTTGAAAAGTCTGCAGTCCTATGTTTGAGAAGGACTGTATCGTGAGGTGACTGAGGTCAAACACGTTTACAAATTAAGTGCTGTTTATGTGCCAAATAACATGCTGTATAAAAGGCTTTATATAAGATTATTCAATGACAAACTATTCTGATATGGACATCTATGTGTCTTTCTTTCTTTCTTTCTTTCTTTAATGTCTTGTATTAAATACATATCTAAAATACCGAAATAAACAGGAAAGCAAAGCTGAATAGGTTATAATACAATGCATGATATATTTGAAGTAAATCATCTGCTGATAAGTTTCTTTTAAATGACACTGCATATATTGCAATTGTAAAACAAATCAATTAAACTTTAGCCAATTAATTTAGCCCGTTCATTAACTGTAACGAATATCTGCAGTGTTTCAGGTATCTAAATCTAAATGTTAAAATGTGTGTTATTCCATGTGACTGAGACTGTGCTGCCTTGCATACATCCAAGGATTAGTCTGCTGTCTATTGAAAAAAAAAAAATGTGTGGGCAGGCAGAGAAATATAATTCTATTTCAACCATCACAATATAAAGCAGTTCAGATGAGTTTAAGCAGCCCTTTCGTGATATCTGCATGATTCAGATACAGTCAATAGACCATGTCTGTGTTGCACAACAGAGTCTGGCTAAAGCCCAGAGTACATTAATCATGTGCGTTTGAGGAGACAACACCCTCATAAAGGCAAGAGAAAGGAGGTTCACTATCACCAAAATACAGCATCCATCTACAATCACACCCTCTGAGACCTGCATCCACTAATGCTTTAGACGGTCTATGTCTATCTAGATTCATGGATGAAATCATAGTAACATACCGTGTATTGTTCATTGCATGAGAGACATCCGAGGGCAAAACATGGATTTCCGTTTCTGAGTTAGGTGTCACTCAGTCCAGTGAATAAATACTGATATTTTCTGACAAAATAACTAAACTGTCTGTACTTCATTATCCTACCTACTTTTATACCACATGTGTACCATCAGTATATTCTGGAGCCAATCATGTGATGTAAATGGCATACTATTTAAATGGCATTTATATTACTATAATGAAATGCAAAAGAAATTGCTAGTAAATATTACACTTAAAAATATTGCAAAAATATTAGCAAGAATAAATTAATCAGCATTTTTATAACCTACAATATCAAATTTCTTTGTTTCTTATGTGAAGACTTTGAAGTTAAACAATTAAATGCATCCAAAGTTTCTATTCTTTATTTATTCAGTTACAGTCTTTTTTAGGATTGAAATCATTTAATGATAATGGCCCTTATATGCAAGAGGCCTACAATGTCTTCTACACAAACATGTGAATAGATCAGCTTCTGAAGAGGAATTAGGGCACCGTTGAGCGCCATATGGATGTCTGTGTTTATACAAAAAATGTATCGCGAAAAAGTATGTAAACAGTTTTTGAGTAGAGCAGATGATTCGTGCAGACTAGAGTGAGCAGGCTCATAAACCCTAACAAAGAAAACAAAAGCGGGTAGGAGAGTTTGCCCAGTGCATGTTCATTTTTACCTGCTACAACAAAACCCCTAAGCAATTAAGCTTCACACTGACACCAAAAAAACACAAATTGTTATTTTGCCATGTTTCACTCCAACATTCATTTATGAGAAAATTTAAATAGGTGCAACAAAGAATGGATTCAAAACACATCAACCATGAGTCGGACCCTCCCAGTTTAACTTCTGAAGAACAAAAGTTGATTGAGGGTTTTCGCACAAAAGATCTGTAAAGTACTTCCAGAATGTCAGACAATTTCCTTGATGAGCAACAACAAAAAAAGCTTAATTATTTCTGGGGTATCAATTTTTTTATTTTCTTTGCATAGAGCATAACAAAACAGCTTATTTATATCAATATCAGTGAGACGACAAAGGTTTAATGTGCATCTTTAAAGGTACCATTTAATTTCTGCACCATTAGTGTCACCAAAAAGGAACCAGAAAAGTAATGACAGTTTTCAAACAGGTTTTTAAATACTCCCCTATTTCTGCAATTAAAGATAAAACACAATTAATGCCATTGGTTGAGCCAGTTTTGTTTTGACAGCACCACAGATTGACAATGTTGAAACTTTTTTTAGGGAAATCCACTTACTTAAGTTGGTAACCTACTCAAAGTTGTCTCTATATAAGTTAGGACAGGAGAAAGAATTTTAAACCAAAAAAAAAACAAAAAAACAACAACAACAAAAAAAAAAAACATCACCTTCAAAATAAAAAGTCATTGAGTCCATAACTGCCTCACTATGCTTGAACAGATGATCACGCTTCCAGGTGGGAGGATGTAACATGAAGCTAAATTTTCACATTTGCAAAGTGGAAAGAGACGTTAATGCATTTGCAGAGGCAATAGAAAGGGCATGAAAGAGGAAAGAAATGGCCCAAAGTTAATACCTTTGTTTGGAGTGAGCACCACTTCACATTGACCTTGTCTCCTCAGGAGAATCCCCCCAACACCACCACCAATAATCCGACCCACAGGACTCCACAGTCTGTTCCAAAAACGATTAGCTGATAACATCACGGCATGCTGGAATGTAAACATTTACAGTAAAACCATAAGAGATGAACTCTCCTCCAGTGTGTTGCATTTATCAGCCATCAACTCTCCTTCTGTGAAAACACACACTGAGCTTTTTAACCACAAGCATGGATTTGTAATGTGTGTGTGGTTATGAAAATTAATGTAAAAAATACTCAATGCATAAATGTTTTTCTTTTAGGTAGGAGAGTGTTTTAGATGTGTTGATATGGTTAATGATAAAGCTCACCCCTAATGCAGCTTTTTGCCATTTGGTGAACTAAACAAATAATCATTTATGATACTCTGGATATTGTAAGAGAAAAGTTTGTAACAGAGTTTGATTTTTATTGAAAATAAATTAGATTAATTACATACCAGAATCTAGCCAGGGCAGGTGGCCGGAGGGGGAAGGGTTTCATGATGTCAGCTGCAAAGGAAAATGTGTTTCCTAGATAAAACAACTTTTTTTTTTCTTCATTTGAAATAAGATTCACAAATGAATTGTTCACAATCGGAGAGGGTTGATTTTAAGTTGACTTTAAAATTGTATTCGCTCAATAGGAGACTTTCGCATGCGCAACAGGAACATTTTTGTACGTGTGTAGCGATACACTTTTCGCGTGTAAATGGAAAAATAGTTCCCATTTAGACAGTCATGTTCGATGTTATGTCAATACTGATGTATTGGGGTCTGACTTGGAAGCCCCATTAATTCTGAGTAGTAAAAAACGGGCCAATTAATTTTGGCGAGTGAGATTTGCATGCCGAGCCACTCCTACCCAGAAACACAGGTATATAAAGCTGACTCGCACTCACTCATTCAGATTTTTGCTTCGGAGCCGAGTAGTTTCGCACAGTGATCACTCTCTTCCAATCGCCTCTAAAAGAGCTTGTTCTACAAGAGGAGGTCTCTCTTGCCGATGAAAGGGTGCATTCAGCTGTGTTTCGCCATTCATGAAAGCTTTTGCACAGTTACCTTCAGCGATTCACCCCTCGACGCTTCAGCGCAAAAGAGCAGATTTCCCTAAAAGAGCAAGAGCTTTTGTGGATGGTTCATGTTCTCATTGTGAGAACATGAACCGTCCCCCTGTGGATTCTACACCAAAAAGAAGCACTCCGGCTCAGCTCAGCCGCAACGTCGAGCCCCCCCGCATGGAGGTGAAACCTCCGCTAAAACCTCCAAAAGGTCAGCTAGGTGGGCCCAAGATGGGTGACCTGGAGATGCATAGGATCTCTGTTTCTCAGGAGCTGGTAAACACACTACTCCTTCCCCTGGAGGAGGGCCAAGGTGGAGAATCTTTGCTTCATTGTGGCTTTGTTCCACCTATTCTTAAGAAAGAGCAGTTTCCTCACTCCCCGGATCAGCTTCCCCACTCCCAGCCCCCTTCTTTCGCCACAGGCAGGGAGTGCAGCTTCCTCACGCCCCCCCTAGCCAGTCTATCACGGAAGCCACGGAGCCAGGTAAGAGTCACACTACACTCATTGCCTCTACTTCAGGATGTTATGTTTTACGGGTTAGGCCCCAGCAAGTGTCCAGGCTTGTTGTTGTTAAAACAGATGCCTCCAGAACAGGTTGGGGTGCTGTGTGCAACGGGCATGCAGCTTCAGGCTCCTGGACAGGACCTCAACTGCAGTATCATACCAATTGCATGGAATTGCTGGCAGTACTGTTTGCCCTGCACCAGTTTTAACTGTTGCTTCGGGGCAAGCACTATCGGGCCGCACGAACAACACTGCGACCGTTGCATACATCAACCACCAAGGCGAGGTACGCTCAAGTCGCATGTCACAACTTGCCTGCCATCTCCTCATTCAGCAGCGGCTCAAGTCGCTCCGCACTGTTCACGTCCCTGGCGAGCTCAATCGTGTGGTCTTATGACAGCTCACGTTCTTGGGAGAATGGAGAATCCACCCCCAGATGGTCCAGTTGATCTGGAGTCGATTCGGGGATGCACAGGTAGACCTATTTGCCTCCCAGGAGTCCTCCCACTGCCAGCTGTTTTATTCCCTGACCGAGGGGACCTTCGGCATAGATGCGCTGGCACACAGCTGGCCCCAGGGCCTACGCAAGTATGTTTTTCCCCAGTGAGCCTGCTCGCACAGAAACTGTGCAAGGTCAGGGAGGATAAGGAGCAGTGCCCGGTTGCATAAAGCACCTTAAGTGTAATTTTCCCTTAAGATCGCCCTTATGTTTCCCTTAAACTTAAGGGTGTTGCAGAAAATAACCGTTAAGTGTTACTTAAGGGTTTCTTTAGGTGAAACGTTATAAACCCTAAGAATTTCTCTTAAGTATATATTTTTCACTTAAGTAATCCCTTAAAAAAACCGTAAGTGTTGCATAAAGCCCCTCAACCGTCATTTCCTTAAGTGTAACATAAGGTTCGGAAAACTTCACCTTAAGTGTTACATGGAGTGAGCAGGTTCAATCCAAGTCTTCTAACGAGACACGATCGACCGCTTTATATGATAAACAAATTGTACTTTAGCCGTTTATTCACATAAACATTGATGAAATCACATATGTAGCACATATCTTATATAATCAAACGGAAGCGCAAACGTGCGTGCATCACACGCAAAAACAAACCTCATTGGTTCTTGCACGCACGTTTGAGCTTCCAACACAGCCGTAATCATATGGATGTCTTTCAATAAATTGACATAAATGATGAGAGAATATTAAAAATATCTTTATTTGTTATCCAAATATAAATGAAAGTCTTATGGGTTTGGAACGACATGAGGGTGTGTGAATGACGGCAGAAATCTCAATTTTGAGTAAACTATCAATTTGAGTTTCTCGCCTGGTCTTTCTCTTTCATATTTGGTTTTCCTTTTTGTTTTCCTTATCCATATTATGTTGTTTTCTGTGAAAACTTACCACGATCTGTATTAACAAATAACGAGTCCATGCAGACCCGGCGCCAGACACAAATTCACGGACGGGCATTACATTTTTCCAGGGGGGCACAAATGAAATCAACCTCATTGCATAATAACATTAATTAATAATTAAATGAAGGGGGAAAAAAAACAAAAAACGAGTAGCCTAGCCGGATTAAAACGCCAATAACAAAAATAACAAGGGAATAATGATTTATTTAGTCTAAGTGGCGATCAATAGTGCATAAAATATAATGTACTGACGCTAACAAGGTTGCACAGTTGAGGCGCTCGAATAATAAATCGAAACAAAGCGAAAAAAAAAAAAAAAAAAAAACTCAGTTAACATACTGTCAGTAGCGGCTTCTGGCCAAAAATGTAGGTAGGTCAGATTCTGGGTCTTAGCGCTAGCGTTTATGATAACCATTTTGTAAGCTTATTCTAATCGCTGAACACAGACACATATTTGACAGAATTCTAATGTCCTTGCGTTATTCAGCCTGAGGGTGGCGCTCTAATGATGATTGACAGACTTTAGTACACACGACAAACGCATAGAATGCCATCTTAGAATTAGTATTTATTGCGTCCGAAGATTGTTTTATAATGTTACAAGTTGTGTAGGAATTCCATTTTCGAAAACAGTCATGTCTATTCTCAGAAAAACAGAAAACACAACAGAACTACTGTATATAAAATCTATTCACATGAGAACGTTTAAACTAAAGGTTTTAGGAAGAACAGATATGCCAACTAGTTACTGACCTGAAGCAGACATATCTGAAGCGGACTGATATCGTCTTGGTCTGGAGCGAGGTTTACGTGGAAATAAAATGGCTCTCTATGAGAACGCGCTGCAGTTCCATTTTTCACCACAGATTTACATTGGAAATTTGTGGGGCGCTGTAGAGCTGGGGAAGGCTGTGAGACCGACTATGATTCGTGCCTGCCGAATGCGCTACATTTTAATAGATCCTGCTCACTTTAGGTCTTAAAATAGTCTATAAAATCTGAAAAATATTTGTTGCAGAATGCTGAATACAATTATAATTTATTGTTAATTCATAGAGGTCTATGTTTGGATGAATATTTTGGGTGAGCCGCAGCTGCATACAGCGGTAAAAATTCAAAATGTGGAGTTTTTATATTTATAATATATGATACGCAACATCACACGACCAAGAGTGCCGAATACCATCACGATTGAAAATGTGACACTGATTTCATTTGACAGTTCAATAAAGTAATTAATATTAAGTCACTTAATTTTAGACTCAATATTGACTGTTTTGTTCTATTTAAGCAGCGAAAATAGTTCAAACAAAGATCACAGCAGAACCATTGCGCATCAGCCTCACAGCAACACTCCGGCTTTAGCCTAACCTTACCTCGCTGCTTTCTCCTGCCAACTTTGGAGGTCTTTGATTAAAGAAAAGCTGTATAGACCTATCCATAGTCACTGTCACACGAGATAGCTCAGCATAAAAAAATGACAGCTAACCTTAAGCTGCAGCTCTATCACACAACCAAACATTTCCAAGCTCACTATGAAAAAAAAACAATCAAATCGGTTTAAAATTATTCAGCTTTTTTTTTTTTTTTTTAAATCAGACCAAACACATTTTTATTTTTATTCAGGAGTTATGTATATACAAAACGATAACATAGCCTATTGATAAAAACAAATATTGTGCAAACAAGCAAGGACTGGTGGTTGGTGTAGAGACCTGCACTCCTGCGGGACCCAAGGCAACAGAGTGCGGAGCAGGACTAGATTTGATGGGCGCGGGCGGTGAGACACTACTCGTGTGCGGGTTGCGGGAGAATCAAATGATTCGCGAGACTCCCGCAAAATAGAAATATCTAAACATAAAATATCTAAAAACTAATAAGGGCCATTCCACCGAATGGGTGACATTTGCTTGTTGTAACTCTTCAAAATTAAACTTTATGTTTTATCTTTTTTCAACACTGAATCTAATACTACACACATTTAACTATTCAAAATGTGTATTGGTCAATCTCAGGCAACTTTATTTAATTTTTTACAAGGTTTCAAAGCAGAAGATGGATGCATGTTTTCTCAGTCCTGTTACCAAAACTCACGTGCCATTTAAAAAGCATGTTTAAAAGCATGTCAATTAATTCCTTTGTATTCATTATGTGTTCAAATAATTGATATTTGTGACAAAAAAAATCACTTTATATTAAGGCAAGGTGTATTTTAATTAAAAACGCAATGCAATTTTCTCATTTAAAAAACAAAAGGCTCAAGTTTATATATTTTTAAATAATTTAATTTATTTAACAATTGTGTAAATGATGGATCAAATAAAAACAGTGGTTTAACCTTATTTTTTTTTGAAAAATAAATAAATTTAGTAACAGGAATGAGCACTGGGTAACAGGGCTGAGTGTCCATATGTGTGTGTATGTGTGTGAGAAAGAGGCCATGTGTGCGAGTGAGATTTCTGTGTTGAAGGGATGTTCTATGTGATAGTAGTACATCACAGTGAAGGAGGTGGAAAGAGAAAGAAGGAGAGCGAGGAAAGAGAGAGGGGGGAAAGGGAATGAAAGACAAAAAAGGGGGAAAAAGGTAGGGTTGCGGGTGTGTTTTACTCCTTCCCTTGCAGCATGCCATGGGTGTGTGTTTCTTGCACCTGCAAAGTATAGGTTCTCTCCATTTTCTACAAAAGATAAGAAAGAGAAAGACAAAAAGATGAAGTCACGTCGTGGTGGACTGGCTCCCTGCAATGTATGGCATTCATACTGTAAAACTAATCCTAAAAATCTACAATTTAAGTTATTTCAACTGTACTCATGATACAGGTGAATAGTATTATATCAACTAATATTCACACAATTAAATAAACAAAACAGAGGACTGTACTCACTCCTGTTACTCTTAACTCAGTCCTGTTATTTTTCATATAAGTAACAGGACTGAAAGTAACAGGATTGAGCAAAAAATACTTGACATATGGCCACATGGAGTACATGCTAATAGCATTAGGACAATGAGCAAATACTAGTGACTTACCTAAAGTTAATATTTTTAAAATAAACAAATAACATCAAAGAAATCATTTAGGTAACAGGACAGTACGTTGGATTGACCTTCTCAGGTTACAATTTCATCAAATATACAGAAATTAAAATGAGAGAACTTACTTTTGGTCTTCTTATGGCCTGCATAAGATCCAGATGATGCAACTTCCTGTTGAAAATGTGTCTTATGGAATGTTCCAAGTTTTTTAGAGGGGGAAATGTGTGAGGGTAACAGGACTGAGTGAAAACCTGGGGACACGACTAAAATGTGTATTTTATATAACATATTATGGATTTCTTATGAAATTTCTTTTTGTTTAGCATAGATGGTATATAGAGTAACACAACAATGCAAAAATAATAAGATTTCTGAAAGATTTTAATTATTATATTTCATGATAAAGTTTAGGTTTAGATAGCGGGGACATGTAACAAATGCTATTTTTTAGTATTCTCAGTAGTTTTTAAAAATGTTTTAAATTATATATTTTTAGAGTAATGTTCAGGACATTTTTCTTAATAATAAAATATATTTTAGAGTTAATTTTCATGCATATTTATACATAAAATGTCCTGGGGACAGAAATGGCACCGATTCGGTGGAATGGCCCATAAATTGTTATTCATATATTGCAAAAAAGCAACAAGAACAACTATTATAAAATAAAAACGATTTACAGTCACAATATGCGATATTCTATTTATTAACTTGTGTTTGCAGTGTTGAGCAATGTAGCCAATCACAGACTATCTGTTGATTTCTGAGACACAATTGAGACGCAACACAATCAGGTGTTTATGTTAGAATCCTCTCACCACTCAAAATGCAGGAGTTTTTATGCAGTGCTGAAAATTGCGTGCTCACGAATCCTATTATTTTGACACATGAAGTGTAAACATTATGCAAGATTCATTGTTTATATATTAATTGTGTTATAACAGAGCTTTGTGAGATCGCGATGAACTGAGATGTCAGCTTTTTAGTCATAAAGTACGGTGGCCGAGAGAGCTCAACGCACTGCAAATGAAGACACATGCAAATAGGAAAAACACCAGCAAAAAAAGAAAATATCTTCATCAGTTTGACAACACGTGCGCTGCAAAAGTTCACAACACATACAAATATAGAAACGCGCTGCAAAAGTCCACAACACATGCAAATATAGAAACGCGCTGCAAAAGTCCACAACACATGCAAATAGTGAAACGCGCTGCAAAAGTCCACAACACATGCAAATAGAGAAATGCGCTGCAAAAGTTCACAACACATGCAAATAGAGAAATGCGCTGCAAAAGTTCACAACACATGCAAATAGAGAAATGCGCTGCAAAAGTTCACAACACATGCAAATAGAGAAACATGCCGCAAATAGGCCTACTCATAATACACATACGATCAGAATTTTAAGATAAAAAAAAAAAAACTCACCCGAAGAGCAAACATTGAACAATAAGCGGTCCCAGCCAGGTACATCACTTGTTGGTGTTTCCTTACAACATTTTCGTTGTGGTCTGTGCCAGTCCCAGGCAAAAGATTTTGGGGGTATTATTTTGCATTAAAAAATTTTATTAATAAGATATTAATAATAAATAATATATTTTTTCCTTATAATTTACTTGATTTTATGTCTCAAATCCCAGTCAATTTTTTACTGCAGAAAGTGAAACTTAAAGCTCAGCGATGAGAGCTCTACTTCAACATGTTCTGATAATACCATTTAACCTTAATTTATTTCTTAATATTTCTCTTGTGTCCCATACGTATTGAAAAAAATGATAAGAGATGTAGGTGTTACAAATTGTTGTTTTTTTTTTGTTTTTTTAAGTTAGCGTGATGCGCTATAAATTACTGCGGGGCAAATTAAAATATTAATAAGTAGCCAAATCATCATCATCATCATCATTCAAATCATGGCAGAAGGGGCTTGAGATCGCCGGGCCTGGTATGTGCTATTTGCAGCGCGTTTCTCTATTTGCATGTGTTGTGGACTTTTGCAGTGCATTTCTGTATTTGCATGTTTTGAACTTTTGCAGCACATGTGTTGTCAAACTGATGAAGATGTTTTCTTTATTTGCTGGTGTTTTTTCTGTTTGCATGTGTTTTCTTCATTTGCAGCGCGTTGAGCTCTCTCGGCCACCGTAATAAAGGGAGCGCTCTATGCGTGCCTTCTGCCATACGAAACCATGCATGCATGCAGCTTACTTTTCGGTTAAAACTAACTGTGGTTTGTGAATGTTAATGCTTTAATAACAAATATTAAATCCGAAGCGTTTATGCTGGGATGTTGTGGCGACACATAACTTAATATTTCATACGAACAAAAATCTATATAAGCTACTTTTATGCGGGATTTTGCGGGCAGGAGCGGGACAATATAATACTTTATTGCGGGAGTGGGACTGAAAAATCCGTCCCGCGCAGGTCTCTAGTTGGTGGGACATGGAGTTGGCTCGTCCAGGGCGGGCACTAGTGACTCACAGGGTGGGCCAGGCCCCCCAATGCCCGCCCATGGCGCCAGGACTGACTGTGTCCATGGCAACAGTAGAATTTTATAACGGCAAAACCTGGGTTGCTGTCGTGAAACACTTAACGGTTTCCCTTACCTAAGAGAACAGTTTTAAGAGATTATATACAACACCCTTAAGTCATTCCCTTAGTTAAGGGGAAATCACGCCTTAAAGGGGACCTATTATGTATATTGTGTACTATTATACTATAATACTATTATATTACATATTATTATGTGTATGTTAAGTTTTAGCTCAAAATACCCCACAGGTAATTTTTTATAGCATGTTAAAATTTTGGGGGTTGAGCAAAAACATGCAGTTTTAGTGTGGGCCCTTTAAATGCAAATGAGCTGCTGCGCTCGGCCTAAGAGGGCGGAGCTTCAAGAGCTTGTTCTCCCCTGTCAGGATTCAGTCAGGACGCACTATAATGTCAGAAACTGTGAATATATGCTGCATGGAGATATAACAGGTATAGTTTAGTTTAATTACGGTTATAACTTATATTGTCTTCTTGTTTTTATCCACTATATTAGTACAAGCCAGTTTACCGATGAGTTTTATAACGTTTATTATACTTCACACAAAATATGAAGCGTCTGTTTTCACTCTAGAAAATCACTGTAAGAACTTAATAAAACAGTGCAAGTGTGCATTTGTACTTGTACTTGCAAGTGTACTTGCAAATATTATCCATACACTCTCTCTTCCTTGCATTATCATCAAGATACACAGCGAAGTATACAGAAACACTCCTTACAACTAAAAGTAAACAAATATATAAAGACCTTATGCCTTTTCGGGTGGTGCTGAATAAACTGGTAAACTTTATATCTGTAAATCAACTCCGATGAACTGTAATAAACTGCCCTCACCTTTATTACTGCCATATCCAGTATCACTCTGGAGGCTGTATGATTTGTATTGTCCCTTTGTATCACAAAGAAGTCTGGTGTGAAATGATTCGCACAGACATAAACAAATTTCAGTAGAGTTGAGTGAGCATTTTCTTCGAAAACAAAATGAATCCACCTCGTCTTCAGGGGCTCAGATTTAGGGAGTAAATGGAGAGAGTTATGTGGATTAATCCATCCAGCTACAGAACACCTAAAACGCTTGGGAGACGTTCAGCAATGGCGGACCGTATAACTGGCTGTGAACTCACTCAGGGCGGTTCTATGTTAAAATGACAGTGTCTGTCAACATTCGTGGGCAGGGTCTGTGGCTTTTGTGACTTCACACTGCCAGGAATCTGGAAACGGCTTGTTCAGAGACACTGCTTATGATTTATGGGCATTAAAAAAGTGGCTGGATTTCTATCATTATAGGGTGGTTGTGTACACACACTGCCAACACACATTTATGTCCAAACACCATGCAAAAGTGAATTTTGCATAATAGGTCCCCTTTAAGTGTCATTCTTAAGGGAAAAACTTAAGGTGCTTTATGCAACCGGGCACAGGTCTTGTTGGTTGTGCCTTGATGCACCTTGATCTGGTCATCAGGTTCCTGAGAGGTGACAGGAGGCTAAATCCTTCCAGGCTGTGCCTCATCCCCTCCTGGGACCTCTTTGTGGTCCTTTCTGGTCTACAGAGAGCTCAATTTGAGCCTCTGGAGTCAGTCGAGCTTAAGATCCTGTCACTAAAGACAAGAGGGTGAGGGACCTGCAGGCATTTTCGGTCAGCGAATCATGACTTAAGTTCCGACACCAGGCCCAGTACTCATGCGCATGCCTGGTTGGTCAGCCCTTATACTGGGATAGATGCTCATATGGTGTGATTCCCTCTTGTTAATCCCATATGTGTACTTTTCACTGTACAGTTTCCCTGTCGGTAAACCCTTGTCTTTCCTTGGGCAGTTCTGCTCTGCCCTGTCTCTGTATCAGGTAGCAGTTCCTCCCTGGCTAGGTAGGACCTATCACAGAGATCTTCCATTTGTAGCACTGCCCCACAGGTCAGTCCATATGTGTATCCACCATACATTACCTCCCTTTTGGCAGAGTGTGGCCTCCATAGCATCCCTCTCCATTAGACTAGGCATGCTTAACAACATTGGTCATGGCTGTAAAATATGGAAATTGAGATCTAAAGCACTCTTCCCGGTGAAATATCACGATAACAGGAACAGCAGCTACGACTGTCTCCAGGTAAGCCCTTTCCCTTCCATCCCATTGTTATGTAGGACCATTTTCCTTGGGCTTACGTGGGACGCTGGGTAGGTTATGACTGTGTAGAGGGCAGTTGTAAAAAGGGCACGCTACAGCTTGCCAGTATCTGCATCTCTGACACTCGTAACACAATTCAGTGGCTGTGGCGCTTTTCATAGAGACCCTAATACATCAGTATCGACGTAACATCTCAGTTACTGATGTAACCCTCGTTCCCTGAAGCCTCAGGACAGAGATGTTACATCCCTCCTGCCACAACCCTGAACCACCGCTAAAAGATCTCAGCTCCTCATCATAAACCTGAATGAATGAGTGTGAGCCGGCCGTATATACCGGTGTGTCCAGGTAAGAGTGGCTTAGCATGCAAATCTCACTCGCCAATATTCATTGCCCCGTTTTTTACTACTGAGAGGTGGTTGGGGCTCCCAAGTGATACCCCAATATCTCAGTTTTCCTCTTTAAGGGAATGAAGGTTACATCAGTAACTGAGACGATAGACTATACACAAACCAGAAACAGCAATGCATGTTTGTTTTTTTTGTTAGTTTTTTCTGGCAAATGCAATTACGGTCTCCATAGTTTTGGTATAAGTTGTGCTTTCATATTATTCTGCAGTGGTGTACAAAATCACACTCTAGCAAATGTTCAATATTCCATGCCAAATTCAAAATATGCTCATGAAGTTGTTGTTTACCATAAAAAGATGGAGAAAAGTGGTTTTCCTTTTTGGGCTGCGTGATGGGTTCGTGAGTGTGGGAACATAGTGTTTTCTGGCACCAGTGTGTGAATATTTTTACACTCCCCTGGCCATAGATGGGCTGCTAAGGGCTCTGATATGCTCTAACCTGTTACATTTCCACAAGATGCTTCCCAACAGGTCTGTTTCTCACTCCCTGGGCACTGTGAAAGGAATTTCAATGTTTTAATTATCGCAGATAAGGAAAAACAAGGAGTGCATCGAAAAACACTGACACAACTTCACTTATCAGAGCAGAGATAGGACCTCCACTTAGAACCTCTTAGAGCTGCTCAGCAGCTCTGATTTGGCACACATCCTCTCCTCCACTGTCTGGAATGGTGTCCCGCTGTCCTTGCATTGCCCGAGCTTTATTGTCAGGCAGGTAACATGCAAAAATTCAAGGCCTTCAATACTGCCAGCTTAGAACAAAGACTACCTGACCTTGAACGGACACTGTCATGATTGAGTATTCCTGAGAAAGGGCTTGTTTTTTTTTGTTTGTATTTTTTATATTATCTGTTTTACTACTAAAAGGATACACTGTATTACTGTAAAGGAAAGCAAGGCTATGCATTATATCAAATGGCTTTTATTGTGCCAATATGATAAAAGACACCATTATATGTATATGTATTATAGCAGCAATCACAATTTTATATTATATTATATTATATTATGAGCCTAACTGTAGGCTGATTACAGTTGCCAAGTAACAAAGCAACTTTAGAAAAGCAACTTAATTTATGCTATACTGATGCATGCAGTGTTTACAGTGATGACACAAGGAAAAATGCCTAATTCAATTAGACTTTAAAAAGCCCAAAATGAGGCAGTTTTGCACAGCACTATTTGGTTACAGTGGCCCCCAAAATCATAAATCACACATAACATATGATGCAAAATATTAAAAGTGGGAATATGATGCTGGTTTTCTCTCAGAACTTTTCATGTTGGGCATCTTTACAATGACATGTAGTCAAGAACGGTGTCCCAATTTGTGCTCTGCATTTCACCAGTGCACATTCTCTGTTCCCCCACCTACATTTCCTTCCGGTACTGAGACTTGAACCTGTAAGCTTCAGGTTACAAGTCTGACTCTCTAACCATTAGGCCACAATATAAATGAATTATTATTCACATTTATTTATTTATTTAAATATATACTACTTGCAGTTTTGATAGACTAAAAAAATATAAAATTAAATTACCACATAATTAAAAAAGCAACTTAAGCAAATTAAGTTAATAGATTAATTCAGAATTTTATATTTACAATATATAGCCACATTGAATGTGGCTCACCCGATCAGACTATTTTTTTTATCTAATAAATAAATAAATTGTCAGCAATTTTTATAAAATGAAATATACATTAAATGTACATTAAATTTGCTTTAATTATGCTCTGAGTCAGTGTTTCCCAAGCATGTTCCTGGAGTCCCACAGCACTACATTTGGGATGTTTCCCTTATCTGACACACCCAGTTTCAGTCATGAAGCCTCTGTTATAATGAGCTGAATAAGGGAGACGTGTACAAAGTGTGTAGTAATGGAATGCTTCAGGAACAGTATTGTGAATCAGTATTGTGAAGCCATCTAAGCAAAGTGGACCATGACTAGCCATGAAATTTACTGCATCTCACTAAACAGGTCATGAATTGCCAGTCGAGGCAAGCAAAGAAATTTCTCAATGACAGACAGCCGTTCATTTGTAGCTCAAGGTCAACAGAGCAGACAGCTCTGTCCGGTGTGCTTTTGTTCATCCGACCAGCTGAGACCCCTCCTCTCCGCTCTGTCCACACCTGCGGAAAAGGAGTCACCTGACGACTGGCTCGCTGTGCAGAGAGAGAGTAGACACACTTCTCTTTGAGGGACTTGTCGGTAGATTTTATGTCCTTGTTTAGTTTCTGAGAGTCATTTGTCGAGAGAGCTTTGCTAGAGGGGTAAAGGAGCAAAACAGAGAAATCTATCAAATCCTGTGTGACCTAAAAATTAACATTCTGTCATCATGTAGTCACCCTCATGTATTTCCAAACCCCAAAGAGAAGTTTAGCAGAATGTCCAAGCTGCCCTCTTTTTATAGCCTATTTAAATTGGATGCAGAGTTTAAAAAGAGAAAAAAATATTCCAAGCCCTCTAAAGCCATACGATACTATTTGTGTGTAACAGATTGAAATATAATTTGTAATTTATTGAAAATCTTTCTTGACAGCTTTGGTCTTCATTCACTTTCATTTCAAGATCAGCATTGACTTTTTAGCTATAAATAACTCCTTTTGCTTTCCATTCAAGCAAGAAAGTCATGCGGGTTTTTGAAAGACATGAGGGTGAGTAAATGATGACAAGATTCTCATGTTGGGGTGAACTGTTTCATGAACTATATTCTTTATTTATTTATTTGAAGTTTGATATTAAGTTTGAGTCAAAAATTACCATGCATTCAAACATGTTATGTCTTTTCATTTATTTTCTTCTTTGGGATACTGTGATCTCAAATAATAAGACCAGCCCATTTTCTCCAATCCCTTCTTTTCATTTTCACAACTGTCTTCATGCATAAATGCCAACTCTTTGTGTGGTATTAATACATCACTTTTGTGAGTGCAAGACAGTGCACTGTGCTCTCAAGACTAGAGGCCATTAAGAGTGTCTTAGAACCATAAACAGCTGGATTTATTAGGGGAAGCTCCCTGTTCACAGCAAGCCTTGCATGAGTTTCTTTCATTTCATGGAAGGTGTGAAATGTCCTGTTTTACAAGCCTAAACCAGTGACACAACACAGGCCTTCACACACTTTGCAAACACTTTGCAAACACATGAAAATACGAAATCCAAACACACACACTGGATGAATATTCAAGCACCCAGATAAAGAACCTGCTATTCAGGGGCTATTTACACAACACTGTTTTCAACTAAAAATGAGAAAGTTTTGGCCATTTATTTACTTGACAACAGCATTTTGGGGGCTTGAAAACTCTAACTTTTGAAAACTGGTTTTCAAAGATGAACGCTGTTGTCAAGTAAATGAAGTACAATTTTTTTTTTTTCAAATCATTCCGTCATGGTCTCTGTGTAAACTACAAAAACGCAAATTTGTGAAAACGGTGATAAAGATATCAAACCAAGTATAGCAACGTTTGCTCTCAGAACTAACTTTTTTCTTGTTGGCCATCTTTGCAATGGCTTTAAAGGGTTAGTTCACCCAAAAATGAAATTTCCATCATTAATTACTCACCCTGATGTCGTTCCACACCTGTCAGACCTTCGTTCATTTTCGGAACACAAATTAAGATATTTTTGATGAAATCCGAGGGTATCTGAACCAGACATAGGCAGCAACGTCATTGCACCTTTTGAGGTCCAGAAAAGTAGTAAAACATGGTTAAAATAGACAACGTGACTGCAGTGGTTTAAGCATGTGATGAAGCGACAAGAATTCGTTCACGTCCGAATGCCGACTCATTATTGGCCGAAGCTGAACACGTGAGCACCATCCATGTGATGCCGATGGCCAATAATGATTCGGCGTTCGGATGTAAACACGGAAGCCTACACTGAGTTCACTACGTATGACAACGGTTCAAATTGTTGAATAAAGTCGTTTTTTTTTTTTTTTTGCGCATGAAATGTATTCTCGTCGCTTCATAACATTACAGTTGGACCACTTTAGCCCTGATCAAACACACCTTTCTGTAATTATCAAGTCCAAATATGTATTGAGGCCACTGTAGCACCATTCATGTTATGGTGTCTAAATGAGAACTTGTAACAAAAGCTTTCTATTTCAAATAAATGCTGTTCTTTTAAACTTTTTATTCATCAAAATAATCCTGAATAAAATGTATCATGGTTTCCACAAATATATTAACCTGTTTTCAACATGTGACACTGAAGACACAGAAGAGTAATGGTGCTGAAAATTAAGCTTTGCTATCACAGGAATTAATTAATTTTAAAATATATTAAAATGGAAAACAGTTCATTTAAATTGTAATATTTCACAATATTAGTGTTTTACTGTATTTTTGATCAAATAAATGCAGCCTTGGTGAGCATAAGAGACTTTTTTCAAAAACATTAAAACCTCATACCAACCTCAAACTTTTGAACGTTAGTAACTTAGAAAGACAGTCTAAAAGATTAACCAATACGTAACAAACAAACTCAAAGAACTGAGGAACTGTCATGTCCTTCGGCTTGGCCATGAGGTTCATCAAACTGAAGAGGAACCAGAAACAGACAGACAGATAGCAGCTTTCAGCACAGGCAGAGGGAAGGGACGGAAAAGGCAGGGCAGGTGTGTTTTCAAACAGCTTTCAGTGTTTCTGCCTGACTCACAGAGTCCTTAAGCTTCAGGTAATCTGTCAAAATGAAGACTTGTCATGTGCCCATCTCAGCTGGTAAGTATCGTGCGAGTGTTACAGTGTGACTTATAAACGAATTTGTCAAGTTTAATCTTAATATTCACTGAAATTATTCACTGTCTTCTGATTGTCAACAGTATAATAGAAAAAGTCTTTGACTACTGGTGTGTAAACAAACTGCAGAACTGCAGTTTGGATAAAGTCTCATGCCTACAGGCTAATAGACATGAGACGAGACAGGCTGTCTGTCAACAGAGATTCTATAAAGCAAGGCAACAGTATCAGTGGAGGATTCTAGGACATTGCGGTTTTCTCTTTTTTTAGGTGTGGAGCATGTTGTCAAGGGGTTTTACTCTACCTGGGCTGTCAATGCCCTCTTCCACATGCAGGTGCACACGCTGAGGGGCTCTGACCTATAGATTATGTTTCCAAAACATCAGCTTAGGCACACAACAGAAGGGAGAGAGTGTTGAGATTGTGTTTGAGCTTGTGCGCACGTGTGGCTTGTATAATGTAACAGACTTATTGCTAAATCTGCTTACTTTTCGACCCTTTTAGAAGAAAACAAACACAACCCTAAGTATTTATTTGATACAGTGGCTAAATTAATGAAAAATAAAGCATCAACGGGTGCAGACATTTCCCAACAGCACAGCAGTAATGACTTTATGAATTTCCAGGATTTAGACCGTATTATAATACTGAGACTGCTCCCATCAGAATTACAAACGACTTGCTCTTATCATCCGAACGTGGTTGCATCTCTCTATTAGTGTTACTGGACCTTAGTGTTGCATCGACCACAATATATATATTTTTTATTAACTTTGAAAATTATGTTGGCATTAGTGGAATTGCATTGACAGGGTTCAAATTGTACTTATCTGACCATCATCAGTTTGTAGCAGAAAACGAAGAGGTATGATATTGATCACAATATGGAGTACCGCAAGGCTCAGTACTAGGACCATTGTTTTTTAACCTGTACATGCTACCCTTGGGAGATATCAAAGTATTAAATTAAGTCACAATGTGAGATAAAAACAATTATGAGAATTAAAGTCACAATTTATAAAAACTAAGGTCACATTTGTGTGATATATATATATATATATATATATATATATATATATATCACAAAAAGTCACAATTACCTTTTTTATTTTTTTTACTCTGATGCAGAAACAGACTTCCTTAGCTTCTGCTCTGTTTCTTAAATATTGAAACTGATATGTTGTTATCTAATGCAGTGGTTCCCAACCTTTTTTTTTTTACGGCAAGGCCCCCCTCCTCTCTGAATCAATACTGCATTTTTTTTTTTTTTACATTTGTAAAGTTGCAGACGACTTTTCTCCAGTGTTGTGACATATATTTCCAAGTGAAACAGAATATTGAATAGAGGGCAGGGTTTTACTTTAGCGCTCCTCCTCTCCATCTCTCGCTCGTAGTAGAATAACGGTTGGAGGGGAGTGGTTTAAGCGTTTTCAACCCAAGCCGTCAAACTGACGTCATCAGGGAAGGAACGCCATTCCAGACCGGAAGTAACTTTTCAGACTTTGATTAAAGATTACCCCGACAAACAATTTTTTTTTTCTGTGTTTTAACTTGCACGGATTAATTGTTTACCACAAGACTAGTAATATGCACCAACAAAGTAAATAGGGTCGATTTTGATTTCATGCCGACTTTAAAGAAGAAACTCAAGATAGATTTAAACCTTAAGAGTTCTTTTTTGCAAACATACTTTGCAGAAAATCTTTACAACTTAAAAGTAATTACAATAATACAGTAACTTAAATAAATAAGCACAAGTCAACCTGCCATACCAAACGACTGAATCTAAATACTATGCGGATCCATTCAAAATTATTAAACACAACACCACTGATCCTCTCAAACTTCTCCAAAACACTTGTTCGGCGAGCATCCATTATAAAACACTCACAGTACATTAATTTCATTAACTATGTGAATATATTGAACTGTATTCATGCAGAAATATAATGTTATAGCGATCAGTGAGTCGAGAGCGCACGTTCGGTTTGTTTGCGTATAATAACGGACTCGCGCATGGCCGCATGCCTTACGTACGACTCCTGTATGTCACTGTAATCGTCTTTACCTTCATTACAATCGTCATCCATCAAAACCTTTTAGCGACACTGGTTTTCATTTTCCAACTGAGAGAGTTTGTTTGCGTATCCTATGTTCATGAAGCAGTTGGGCGTTTTGAGCCACCGTTCAGTCTGTATTTCACAGCAGCACGATGAGAAACGGCCTGGACTGATCCGAAACAATCACAGAATACGAGAGAGAGATGGTGTCTTGTTTTAAATGTATTTAATTAAATAATTTAATTTAGTTTTTTTAATGTAACGTATTAATAATTAAATTAATGAATTATATTAATATATTTAAATTAATTTAAGTTATCTCGCGGCCCACCTGGAGGATCATGGCCCAGAAGTTGAAAACCACTGATCTAATGCAATGATATTCCTACATTAACATTAGGCTAACACTTTTTGGTGCTACTTATTATACTATATGTTGACAGTCCCTAAATATCTATATAATTTGATATCTACATCTGACATAATTGGAGTTAACACACAAAAAAAGTTAAAATTTTTTTGATGTTTACTGATTTCTCTGATTTTTCTGTCAGTTCTCACTATACACTAAGTTTGGGGTCAAGTAAGATTTTTTTTTTTAATTAATTAATAGTTTCATTCTGCAAAGATCCATTCAAATTAATCAAAAATGTCAGCAAAGATATTTACAAATTTACAAAAGGTTTCTATTTCAAATAAAATCTGTTCTTTTGAACTTTTTATCAAAGAATTATGAAACATTCAACACTGATGATAATAAGAAATGTTTCTTGAGCAGCAAATCAGTATATTAGAATGATTTCTGAAGGATCATGTGACACTGAAGACTGGAGTAATGATGCTGAAAATTCAGCTCTGTCATCAAGAATAAATGACATTTTATTATACATTAAACTAAAAGTTATTTTATACAATAATACAATATTTCTTTTTACTGTATTTTTGATCAAATAAATGCAGCCTTAGTGAACATAAGAGACTTATTTTACAAAAAAACACTTTTGAATGGTATTTTTATAAATTGTACTGGATCATCAGAGAGCTGAAAAAGGTAGTGGCAGTTTTTGGAGAGAGTGGGAGTGTTTCAGTGAACCATGACATTACAGATTAGGCTGTGTGACAGAGAGACGGCACTGGTTTGTGTTGAGAGTGCGTCTGCCAGAGATAAGTAAGTCAGAGAGGCTATTGCAGGAGGGAGTCCACTCTGTCATGGCTTATTTAGACAAGGCAAGTCCTGGGAACCGCTCACCACTCACGGGAAGCCAGACAATGGGATTCTTCAGCAGAGCAGCTCTGAGAATCCAGATCCAGCATAGGTCTCCCCTCTCAGCTGAGAGCTTCACGTCTGTCTGTAATGTACACAGAAGCAACTGGGCGCCATACTGTCTATCCAAAACACGCTCTCTGTGAGAGAAGGAAGATATGATCAAAAACCTTGCCAAAGGAAAGACTGCCTCTCACCCATCACATTTAACATGAGAGCTGAACATTTTCCAGCAACTGCTCTAAAAACGCATATTATCACCCACAGACACTGCCAATGTCAGATTAGGGGTCAACAAATATGGGCTATTCTTAAACTATTAGCCTCATCATCGTAAATATGTGGTAACCAGTGATGGGGAAAGTTACTTTTAAAAGTAATGCATTACAATATTGTGCTACTCCCTAAAAACTAATTGCGTTAGTTACTTTTTATGAGAAGTAATGTTACATTACTTTAGCATTACTTTTTCTCACCTAGAACTACAATAACCAAAATGTTCGTACACAGTGCAGACAACGCCTCTACACTTACCCTATTTCTCTCAACATGGGGACAGGAGAGCTGTCAGTCAATGAATGTGAAAACAAAGTAACTTATGTTACCTATTTGAAAAAGTAACTTTTGTTGTAAATTGAAAAAGCAATGTGTTACTTTACTAGTTACTTGAAAACAGTAATCTGATTACATAACTCAAGTTACTTGTAATGCGTTACCCCCAACACTGATGGTAACAGCCTTGCAAAGTACTAATAGTTATTTATTGTTTATTGTTACTAAATTTGACCCTAAAGCACTACATTATTTTAACCTAGTAAGTTTGGAAATCAAATATTTAACAATTTAAATAAATAACTAATACAACTTTAGTAATTTAAATGAAAGTCATTTCTGGGACTATCAGTTTTGGTTTTCATTTGTGATAAATTATTATTCAAATTAAATAAATAAATACACACACACACACACAAACACACACACATATATATATATATATATATATATATATACACGTCTGTGAATGTCAGATTTGGTAACTTTGTTTGAATATGACAGAGAACAAATTCATCAAACCATTATTTTTACAGGAGGAATTATCACATGACACAGTTGAACAGAAAGTCAAAACAACTAAATGTAATGGTAATGTGTACAGAGACATGCAAATTTGCTGATATTCTGATTCTGTTATATATCAATAGTAAATCATGGGGACGCAAATGGTACTGTGTCCTGAGAATGATCCCAGGTCATTTTATTTATCTGGCTATATTTAATACGCCACACAAAACAGAAAAAGATTTTTTTTTTTTTTTTCTTTTTACCTCATACACAAAGAGAACAAACCTGATCATTCAAAGTGCACTGCGAACACCACACGTTTTTAGCTTTGTGTAATGGTCTCCAGATCCAATGACACAAGTCAGTCATTTGACTGGAGGAATGAGGAGTTTCAAGACTCCTGAAAAAGAAAAAGAAGAGAACTCCTACTTGTTCGTCAGCACAGAGAGATGGATTGGACAGGGGAGGTGTCAGCTGTAGGGAATGAAAACAAATGGAGTTGTGTGAGGGTCTGAAAGCAGATCTGTGATGGAAAACTGGGTAAACACAAGAGCTTCCTCAAAGCCTGCAGGCCTGCCAGTTACTGCTGTCAAAACTATAAGTGCGTCTCTCTGATTAATCATACGCCTTTCACCATGACTGCTAAGTGGTGCTATAACTAAAAACAAGATCAAGGCTTTTGTGGTCTGTTAATGCCAACATTTATCCTATACCTACCTGAGCGTCCTAGCAGAAACATCACCCAACAGAAGGCAATCCAAATAAATAATGGAAATCAAATTATATTAATCATACACTACCGATAAAATGTTTGCGATCTGTAAAGAAGACTTTTTTTTATGCTCATTAAGACTGCATTTTTTTTCTTTGATTAAAAATACAGTAAAATTACAGTACAGTAAAGTACAATTTTAATGGGCTGTTTTCTATTTAAATATATTTAAAATGTAATTTATTCCTGTGATGCAAAGCTGAATTTTCAGCATCATTACTCCAGTCTTCAGTCTCACATGATCCTTCAGAAATCATTCTAATATGCTGGCTTGCATACATGTATTATTATTATTATCAATGTTGAAAACAGTTGTGCTGCTTAATATTTTTGTGGAAACCATGACACTTTGATTAATAGCAGGTTCAAAAGAACAGCATTTATTTGAAACAGAAACTTTTTGTAACATTATAAATTACTTTACTGTCACTTTGGATCAATTTAATGCATTCTTGCTGAATAAAAGACAGCAAATTTTGGAATGGTAGTGTATATTTACTGTTGTTAAATAGACAATCCTAGTATTAACTTGTATAAAATGGCTCTAGCCTCCAAAGAAAAGTCATTCTTTGCATTATAGCACTGATTTCACTGCCAGACTAAATAGTTTATATTAGGGAAGACTGTGTGCGTTTACAGAGACACAAAGGTGGAGACCTCAGTAAAAGGCCATGAAGATGACCACCACGTCAAAGTTCACAGTCAAGTGGTCTCACAGTCACAATCAGGTCTCTGGGGTCAACCAATGCACAAACACATCTGTAAAGGCAAAGCACAAGAGTAATTAATATAAATCACAGCTGTAAATCCTGTTCCTTGAATGTCGGTAAAGGTTGTTGCAAAAGTGGCTGTTGTGGATAATTTAAATGGCACAGAAGGTTCTGGTTAATGTTAAAGAGGCCAAAAAAAAAAAAAAAAAACCCTGCAGCTGTCAGTTCAATTGATATGACAAGGTATCAACTACAGATAGAAAGTCAGCCTCAGGCAGAGCGAACTTCATATCACACCTGTGTAAGTGGCCTTAATGCAGGTGAACAGCTTCCATATTAAACAATCACATACTTCTTGCTAATGGTGAACATTAAGGTAAATGAAGTGTTTTTACTCAGTTGGTGAATTTTATCAGAGCATTTTTACTACATGTAAAAGTGTCTTTTACTTTTTTACTGCACTACATTTCAGAAAAACAGTTTTTTGTTATTTGGAACTGAAGAAATCAATAGATGCTCCGAGACGCAATATATGAAAAAAACGTTCTTTTAAGCTATTTATTTTCAATGACTCAGTTGAAACAGTTCAGAAGGGTCATGTGAAAAGATTCATTTGTGAATTTGACTTATCCAGTTTTATTTTGTGAATGTAAAAGGTCTGCAAAGTTTTAAAGATCAAAGAGCTCAACAAATAAAAATTATAGGGACTTTTGCACTGGGTAGTTATAGGAACTGGCCACCAGGGTAACTACATTTTCCCCTATAGGGCCATTTTCCATTTTGTATTTGCACAGCCAATAGGAACTCTGAAGTTCTGGTTGTTGTACGGGACTTTTATTTTGACGCCGCTGAGAATGCTAGAGTTTTCATTAGTTTACGATCTGTTTCACAGTCCTATCTAATACATTATTAGATAGAACTGTTAAACACGGAAAGCATTATAAAAAGTATTATAGCGTGTGGTCGCTAACTGAGCAGAAATACATAATCATGTTTTGCTTGGAAAGTAATGTATTACATTACTTTTCTTCCACCTGGGCTAGGCTTGATTGATTGTTTTTTAACCCCTGGAAGAATGGGAGAACATTTGAAAAAGTAACTTCTTCTTTTTTCTTTTTTTTTTTGTAAATTTAAAAGTAATGCGTTACTTTACTAATTACTTGAAAAAAGTAATCTGATTACGTAACTTGCATTACCACCAACACTGGCTCCTATTCTGCTGGGTTAGACCCTAATCTAAAGTAGCAGCTAATTTAGACCCTCATGAGTGTTTCTATAACTAAAACCGTTCCTAGTTCCTGCGGTGCGAACGGGCCAAAAAGTGGGTACTTCCGCCAATAGTTATAGGAACTATGAAAACGTTCCTCATGCAAAAGCCCCTATTGTCTCCTAAAATAAAGAATTGATTCTGAACTGCCAAAATGAGTCATCAGCAATTCCAGTCTCACTTCCTGTTACATACATACGTAACAATGTAAGAAATTGGCTGCCCGCAAACAACATCTACTTCGACCTGCCCTCAAAAACTGTAGTCCTAGCCGAGGCCTGTGTTGTCGAGAAGACGCTATTTTTAGTGCTGCAAATCCACTTTGCATGCACTTCTAAAGAATGAGGACCCACATTGGAACTGATATGGAAAAAACGTTGCCATCGTTCCTGTCCTATACTACTGCAGTGTATACAAGTGCTGAGGAAGCCTCCGGAGCTGAAACTCAAATATGGTAATATTTCCAACACACGCTGTAAGCGGATGACCAATCACAAAAGACTGGGCCATCTGATCAATCAGAGCAGGCTTGTAAAAAGGAGGGGTTTAGAGAGACTGAATCTTTGAACTAACTGTTTTCAGGCGATGTGTATACTATGAGAACATTAAAGTGTTGGATGCATGTAAACCTATTGTAGGAGACCTCCAAAACATAATTAGGAACATTTAAAATTGCATAATAAGGGCACTTTAACAACTCTCTGATTCAATTACCCCATCAGACCCACAAGTGTTACTTCACTATATTCCGAACAAAGCATAATATTATACTTTTTTAGTGCACTACATTTTTCGTTAAGAAAAGAAAAAAACAAGAGCCACTCCAAGTGTATTAATATTTTCACCCAATTCTTTGCAATGACTAAAGCAGATTTGAGAAATTTGACTCACCTGATTGCTCACTCACTCAATAATCCGGTTGGAACAAATGTGAAGTTTTACTTTACTACATTCCAAAGCATAATATCTTACTTTTCAGAAAAAACATGCTGTTTGTGATGCACCAAATAAATAAATAGTCCTTATGGGGGCCAAATTGCAAAAAAAAAAAAAAAAAAAAAAAAAAAACTCAGAGCTAAGAAGGCTAACTCCTAGTTATAATTGTAAGGGAATTATCACTAAAAGTTTAAGTTTTCTTAGCTTCACTTTACATTTCATACTTAATAGATACTCTCACCTTTGTGAGCATTGTTTAGCATAGATCTGAACTCAAATGATTGTAATTCATGAATGCTCTTTTATATTCAAACATTATTTTACTTTAGTACAAAAGGTTTGTCTTTTTTTAATGAAAACCCTCAGCAGATTATTGCAGAAGGGATAGCAGCTTCAGAAAATGAACTTCTAAAAAGGTTATAGAAGTTAAATTATACTGTAAAGCAAATGTACTATATGTAATGTAATATATATTTTACAAAATAATTTGGACTCTAGAAGTGCTAGAAAATCAAAGACTTATGTCTAACCAAGTTGTGTTCCAAATTTGAAGTTAATATCACCAAAACTGAGCCTGCTAAAAGTGTTTAAAGAATCGTTCCCATTGTAAGGCAATTTCAGAACGGTTTTCACAGGGTGAATTCTGAGTGTTTAAGCTTTCAGTTGATACCTAATTTATGACTGCTTAAAGACTTTTGTGATGTTTGTGCACAAGTCACTTAAAGCTTAATCTTAACATCACTGAACAATTGTGGGGAAGAACACAACAACATGGAGTTTTACTGCAGGACAATCCAGTGACTCATGAATAACTACAAAAATCAATGGTAAATACAGTTTTTGTGCTAGTAACACTAATTGGGCCATTTAGTTGATCGAGATCTTGCATGCAAAAATGCTGAGCAACAAATGCAATAAAACTACTTCAACATGTGTGTGTGGTAAATTGATGGAGAAAAAACCCAAACAAACAAGTGTCTCATGAGACACATCCTCTACCAGGCCGTAAGGGCTCTTTATTAGAGTTCGAAGAAAAAGCAAACACTCCACTGTCTGTCAGCAGTCCAACAACTAAAGCAGCACACACTTTCTCACATTTTCCCACTTAGGAAACTACTCCAAGTCCCTCTCTGACTCAGCTGATCAAACATCAGCCCAGGCACATGTTCTAAAACAACAATAACATCACCTAATTCCCTACAAATACCTCATTTACCATCTCTGACTCTTTAAAGAACTGCATAGGGCCGATCACTGGATGGATCAGGAACCATAAACACCTCCTCATAATCCCTTACAGACTCTGCTGAGGAAGCTCATCAGCACCATTGTGGGCAAGCTCGTGCGGGCCACCCGCGACACGGATGGGAGGAGAGACATAAACGAATGCTAGGGTGGGGTGAAACACACCATCACACACTCTAAGGCATTCAAAGAGTGTTCATTAACGCTCCCTGTTTGAACAGATGTCTACCTGACAAAGTATATGTCTGGAGGAGCGAATAAAGACTAGATTAAAAAAAATCATGTTGCACCTGCAAATAAAAACCAGCATCAAAACCACCCAGATTTTGTATTTTGAATCCCACTTTGTACATCTGTTTGCACTGATACCCAATGTTCTCATTGATTGCAAGCTTGCAAGGAGCGTTAAATCCCATAATACTTTAAAAGAGAGAACAATGATGTCTAACTTCACTAGTAATATCAAGCAGGGGATACGGATTCTTTCCAAAAGCAAATGATTCTATGTCCTGCTTTTTTTTTTTTTTTTTTTTTGAAAAAGAGGATAAATAGCAAGTTGAAGGACATGAACCCACAGGGTATGAGTGACGTTAGACCTGTGTATCCACTGAGGCATCCAAGGATAGAAAGGTTCACTACAGAGCTAATTTCCATGTTAGGTTCGTATTCAAAGTTATTTAGTTCTAGAAATGACAGACTAAAGACAACCTTGAAATTCTATGGTTAATCCCAGAAAATAAACTGTGTAAAAGCATCCAGATCAATCACCTACAGCTAACAGTTGAATTGAAACCAAGTACGGAACTGCATTCAGATCATTTCACCCTTTTCCCTTCGCCTTGGTCATTTGAATCAGGTCTAACTCAAAGTGATGTCCATGTGCGGCTCCATTACAGTCCAGCTCTTCCGCTTGGCAGACTGACAGTCAAGTTCACGTTCCTATGGCTCTCAGGGACTGATGGTTCTTCATCTGTCATCTGGTCTCTCTCATAGCTTTAGAGAAAAGGGAGGATTTTTTAACCCTATTATCAGCGGCATGCTGTTACCTACCTGTTTCATTATTAGGACATTATTGTGATAGGACATTATATGTAAAATATCAAATCAATGGCATTTATTTTAAACATTTTTAAGAAAACCATTTTCTTTATATATAATTTAGAATTTAAAATAGCTGTTTTCAATTTTAATATATTTTACAATATAATGTATTCCTCTTATGACAAAGCCAGTCTTCAGTGTCACATGATCCTTTAGAAATCATTCTAATATGCTAATGTGGTGCTCAATTATTAATAATGGATTTTATTATCAACATTGAAAACTGTTTTTGAGGCTTAATATTTTGGTGGAAATCAAATATCATAATATATATTTTTTCCAGGATTCTTTGATGAACAATGAACAGCATTTATTTCAAATACAGATCACTTTTCTTGATTGTATATAAATGAGATATATATGTGTGTATATATATATATATATATATATATATATATATATATATATATATATATATATATATATATATTGTTGTCAAAAGTTAGTGGTTAATGATATAATTAATATATACATTTCACCTGTGCCAATATGAGAGGAACTGACTTCATCTACTAAAAATTACATTGACACCAGGTGGTTGAAAGCAAACAAAAGACAAAAAAATGCTCAGAAAGGAGAAGTTAGTTCATATAAACTGTTATTTAAGTGTCCAAATACTTTAAGGGCCACATTTAACCCTCTTGTCTAGGCATTAGCATGCAGGTAAAGTGAGAGCTCCTTCATGTACACCCCTGGCAATTGTTCGGAAACTTGAAGTCAAAGGTCACATGTGCACCTGCATCTTAGACCAAACACTGAATTTGCCACCAACAGAGATCTTTCAACTCTTACGGCTTAGAGGCGCTACTCCTTTATTCCCGAGGACACAGGCAGAGGAATTCCACAATCCACACAGAGTAGATATCTAAATATATTACTACTTTTTAGAAGGTAATGACTAACTTAGCATCCAAGGAAGAAATCAACAAGTTAACACATGCAACAAGTCTCTCAATATGTGAGAGAGAAAAAACAAGGGTAGCCATGTACAGTAATGCACTTACAATGGAAATAAATGGTACAAACCGTTCCAGAAGATTTAAAGAGCATTCATGTATATTAAACTGTTGTCAATTATTCAAAAAAGTACTGGGACTGCTGTTTTAAATGGATGTGATACCATTGTAATCACTGTGGATAGATGCTTAATGTTATCACATATATATGATTTCTGAAGGATCTTGTGACAATGAAGACTGGAGCAATGATGCTGAAAATTCATTTTTTTCAGAATATTAGTTTTCCTGTATTTTTCATCCAGCCTCATTGAGCATGAGACTTCTTTCAAAAATAAAGTAATACCAAATTATATAAATTTAAAATTATATAGTAAAAAAAAAAAAAAAAAATCATGTTAACACAGAACATTCATTTAACTCCAATTTTAAATTAGAGCTGACAAATAAATAATTGAAATCACAGAGACATCAGTTTATGCAAGCCAGGGAAATTCCTGCACTGCTAATTTATTGAAAGCTGAGGAACAAAAAGGAACAGGGCAGTCAGATTTCCATCAGTAAAACTCCATACATGTTCAACTGCCAGGTACGTTTCAGCTGAAACTCTCAAACACAAGAGCTCAAATTCAGTTAAGAGCAAACCGAAATACATTCCAGTGTCCATCAAGAAATTACTCAAACCAATTCATATTCATTTAATTACTCAGAACGACCTCAACAGAAAATGAATCTGATTTAAATGACACTCAGGTCATGTGATCCGCATGTGTAAGGCATTGTTGTTGAATGGATAATACTAATGCTGGCCAGAAAGGACTGGGTGTCTTTCTAAAGCTGTTATACAGGATCTATGTGGCGTCCCCTAGAGACCTCAAAACTATTTCAAGAAGTTGTGGAGGGGCATTGATCTCTGCCTAAAATTTTTGGATCAACTGCAGGAACATCTCCCACAAGTGCTGACGAAATGCCACCGCCAAATTCTACAAAAATACCTCTAACATATATATCTTTCATTATCTCTGAGTGCTATTCAGCCAGAGAAGGCAATAAATTACTGTACAGGTCTACATTCTGCCATAAACTGATTTAAATGACATTTAAAATCCCAATTTGAGTGTACAGATATGTCTTCAATTGTGCGTATCGGTTTTGGCTGGGTATATAAAAAGTTGTTTCAGGTTTGCTCTTCTTGGGTACTGTTTAGATGAAAAAAGGAATTGGAGAAGTCTAGAGGCTCTAAAGCCCACCCACACACTTAAAGGACCGCCCCCTCATCAGCATATAAAGTCTGGAGAGGCCTCTGATGCCCTCTTGTGGGACTCACAAAGATGTTTTTTTTTTTGGGCTGAGTGCACAAAAACTTGAGCTGTCACAGTGAAAACTTAGGTCATGATTATTAGCTAAATTATATAGGAAAGTATTAAACGCTGACTGAAAGGAAGTAAACAGACATGAGTGTTTGGACTCTATATGTGCGTATCATTTATTAAATCAGTCCAATTGCAGTTTGAGTGCTTAATCTGGTTGGTTATGCGAGAGAAAGCCAAGGGCTTGGCATCAACAAGCAGCTACTTCTCGCCGTCTCTCTGGATCCTGCGCTTCTCGTGCTGGTGTTTGGTGATAATGTACTTGAAGAACTCGTAGACGGACCAGCTGATGGCAGTGGAGGGCATCTGGTATATGACCCTAGCCTGAACGCCTTTGAAGTACGCAGGCAGGCCGCCAAGCCTGTAGACAGTCCGGAAGGCATGGCCGAGGCCTGAGATGTGTCTTCCGCTCTGGCTGACAGAATCGAGAGCCAAAGACTCCTGCGTGTTCAGCAGCGTCTTGCAAACGTCTAGTGGTGTTGTGGCGGCGGCGGCGATGGCACCCGCCAGCGCGCCCGACACCATGTGGGAGGAGGGGTTGTATTGTCTTTGGGGATTCAACAGCTCTTGCAGGTATTCGTAGGTCATGAAGTGTAATGCCTGGAACGGCACATTCATGGTGAGCTGCGTAGTGTAGCTGCGATAAAAGGCCAACACCCCCTCCCGCTGCCACACGCAGCGCATACAGTCCAGAACGCCACGGTATGGCGAGTTATACATCTGCATCCTCTGCTTCACCACTGAACAAGGGAGGTCATCGCAGTCAGTCAGACAGGAAACAAAAGAGGACAGGAAGGGGAACATTAATCATATGCAAGAAGTCATGATTGAAATACAGTAGGCCCATCAAAGGAGAAATGTATGTTTCATCCGGACATGAGCAGATCAAATAAGCCTCCTGTCTGACCTACAGTCAAGCGGTCTGCAGGGAACAGACGAGGCGAAGGAGAGCAGGTGTCTACGCAAGGTCTCCGTCTGGCACCTGCGCTGATTAACCTTGAGCCTCAAGAGCGCAGAAACAGACACTGCTGTCTGACTGAGACTCGGGCCACTGGGGGATTTCGGCTAATGCTACTGTTTCAACATCGCACAGCTGTTAATTAGAGCAAGGCCAATCTACTCCCACAAGGCTGCCTTTTGGAAATGTGTTTTTTTGTTTTTTTTTTAGAGAGAGAGTTTTGTAGTGAAATCAGATCTTTTCTGCCACCTTCTGGCTGGGAGTGCACAGTGAACTACCAGACCAAGGGGGTCAAGGTTAGCGCTTCAATTTGTGCATTATTTGGAGGAGAATATTGCGCAGGAATTTTGTTTTATACAGAAATTATTATTATAATTTATTTTGAAACCTGATTAACCAAAAAAAAAAAAACATCAATTGATCAAAATAATTCCTACTGTAAGTATAACTAATAAGTCCTACTAATTTTAGTACGGGCCAGCTAGCTACATTAGTCTGGTTGTAAAAAGCATCTTTCTCCTTTCCATCTTTTTTTCCTTTCCTACCATGGTATGTGCCCCAAAATATAAAAGCTTGTTTCCGCCACTAAAAAAAAAAAAAAAAAAAAAAAAAAAAAAAAAGGTAATAGCAACTTTATCTCAAAATTCTTTTTTTCTTGCAATTGCAAGTTTGCATCTCTCAATTCTGAATTCTTTTTTTCTCAGAACTGCAAGATTTAAACTCACAATTGTGAGATATAAAGTCAGAATTGCATGATATAAACTCATAACTTGCAATTGCGAGTTATAAAGTCGGTCTTTTTTCCCCTCACAAATGGAGTTTATAACTCGCAATTCTGAGGAAAGTCAGAATTGTGAGATAAAAAGTCGCATTTACCTTTTTTATTTTTTATTTCAAGGGTGGAAACAAGCTTCCATACCAAAAATTTTATTGCCATTACATGAAATAAATCCAACATCATATCCAAATAAAAATAAAAAAGTATCCATATAAGTAAAAACAATAAAGTGTCCATGTAAACTAAATACAGATGCAAAGTAGAACAATAAATATACTACAGTTCAAAGGTTTGGGGTCAGTAAAACTTTTAAATGTTTTTGAAATTATCTTGAAAGTATGCCCATTAAGGCTGCATTTATCTGAAAAAAAAAAAAGAAAAAAAAAAGGTAGTATTGTAATATAAATATATATAAATTCTAGGGATGCACTGATAGGATTTCTTTTGGCTGATACCAATACGGATTTTAAACAACTACTGGCCGATTCCGATATTTGTCACTTGCTCTCTTATTTGAACATTTGTCATTAAAATAGATTAATGTTTTGATCATGTTTTAAATGAGCAAAATTAAAAAAACACATGCACTAAGGTATACTAGCTATTTTATTGCTGCATCATAAAATAATTTATATTGAACATGGATTAGATCCATTTAACATTCAACAGGCCAACATAAATACTGTACATAAATACAACAGAAGAAAGATGCATATGAAATAAATAGTGCTTTTCTGATAAGTCTAACAGTAGTTTTCAGCTACAGAAATAAAGTAATCAAATTTAAAATATATTCTTCATTGTATAAATTAAATATATATTAATCCTTATTAAAGTTATTTAGTCAAGAGTAGTGAGCAATTTATTTTTTTGTCTTTTGTTCGATTAACATTAAAACTGTAGCGCAGCAGGAATATTAGGCTGCTGTCACTTTAAGAGCTGCACAGATCCAATATACTGGTACACAAGCGTTTAATGTGTGGGTGGATGTGTGCGCACACAAAACTTCTCACACACTGAGTAGAATGGAGTTCTCTTTCGCAAAAGATAAACTTTCATGAAGATGCACTGTCCAGATTGGTACAGTGACAGTTCTGTCGATTGTCACGAGTGTCGTTCACGCTGGTACTGGGCAGGTCTTACTGTCGAGCCCTACTGTATTTTGTACAGATTTAAATTTTGTTTTAGCAAGTATTTAATTATTTTACCCAGAGAAAAACATTTGATTACATGTGATTGAAAACACAGTTAATTAATAAACCATCCGTTTGTTATATCGAATATTGACTTTATGCTATAGCCAATATGTAGATGGTTTTAAATTGATCAAAAATCGGCCGATAAATATCAGCGCCCAATACATTGGAGCATCTCTAATAAAATCAATATTGTGCTGCTTAATATTTTTGTGGAAACAGTTCAAAAGAACAGTATTTATTTCAAAATATAAATCTTTTGTAACATTATACATGTCTTTTGTGTCGCCTTTGATCAATTTAACGCATCTTTGCTGAATAAAAGTACATGTATCAAAAAAAAAAAAAAGTTACTGACCTTAAACTTTTGAATGTTAGTGTATATTAAAATCTTTTTATAGAAAGTCAAGATTAAAGCAAATATACCTTCAGCTGGATTCATGGCAGCATCATGAAGCAATGTGGCAACACATCCAGCGGCCCCTGTAACACAGACCCTCAGACATTAGCACTAAAATTAGGGCATGCACACAGTGGACAGTCACTGGAATCAAAATACAACAATCAGATATACAGATGGATCAGATCACAGTTAAACAAAAACTGTTCAAAAACCTGAACAGCTACCAAATACCCCCTATGATTTAACAGAGAGATTAGGGATTGACTAGATAAACTCTGGGGATTGTGGAGTCAGGAGAGAAAGAGTCTTTTGTTCAGGATACTGGCATTTACTTGACTCATTGTGTCCGTTTTGTACAGTAAAAAGCAAAAACTGCTGCTGCTTTCTGCAAATACAATCAAAATACAGAGATGCTAACAGGACATGAGGCATTTGCCTGCAAATCCAAAAAACAAAAAAGTATCTTGATGCCAAATATTATTTTCATCCCTTATCTGTGTATTCTACTGGTAAACAGTAATATGCCAGCAGTTACTTACCACCCTTTCACCCTGACCTGGAGGAAAGAGAAAGAAAAGAGACACTACAAAGCAACACCAACAATGACTTTTACCATGAGCTCTGCAGTGTTGAGTCTAAGGCTGAGATTTACTTTGCTCCAGCACAAACCCTCTTTTGGTGTTAAAAAAAAAAAAAAACTACTGTCAGGATTTACTTAACATATGCTGTGAGAAATTAGCAATGAAAAGGCATGGGCATAGTTATATTTGCACTTGACCTTATTACGTATGCATTTGTAGGAGTTTCCATATCAGACAGCTAAATTTATGGGAAGAGAGATTTGCTAAGGTTTGCGGAAGTCAATTTACTGGTATTTACGCCATTATTTATTGCCCCCAAAAAAGCATGTCTTAAAGGGATAGTTAACCCAAAAATTAAAACGGTCATCATTTACTCAGCCGCATGTCTTTTCAAACCCATAAGACTTTCGTTCATCTTCAAAATAGAAATGAAGATATAATACATGAAATCTGAGAGATTTCTGTCCCTCCATTGACAGTCTGCACAACTACCACATTGATGCTTCAAAAAGTTCATAAAGAGATCATAAAACAAATCCATATGATTTGAGTGGTTTAGTCCTAATTTTCTGAAGAGAATCCCTTTAAATAGTGAACATTTAATTTAGGCTTTTATTCACATATAAACATTCATCAACTCACACATCAATTATGGTAAACGGAAGCTCAAGCAAGCTTGCTTGACGTGGGAGAACCAATTAGGTTCATTCTCGTATGTCAAGCAGGTTCGGATGAGCTTCTGTTTATGTTCAATGATCAATGTTTTATGTGAATAAAAGCCTAAATTCAATCTGTTCATCATATAAAGCGATCAAATCTCTTCAGAAAATGTGCACTAAACCGCTCAATTCAGATATAGATTAGTTTTATGATCCATTTATGAACTTTTAGAAGCGACAAAGTGTTAAGCTGCGTTTCCACTGCAGAAACTTTCCCCAGGATCTAGGAACTTTGAGGTGGTACTCAGTGTGTTTCGACTGCAGGAATCAGGGTCTAAATGAAGTTCCAGCTAAAAATCTCCCCCTCAGAAAGTCCCTGCTCTCGAGGTAGTACTTTTTCAAAGTTCAGGAACTTTCGGGGGTGGGACTTGGGTGCTGAACATGCTGATTAGTTGAATTCACACAGCATTTTGATTGGTTGACTCCACGCAGCATTTTATTTCAACTACCATTTTTAAAAGCCTGTTGTGCGTGCAGTAAGAGTTTAAAAAATACGACCGATGGACCGAAGACGAGGTTCAGGCTTTATTAAGAAATCCAGCAGGGACTGAAAAGTTGCACGCAGTCCTACTTCACCGGACTAATCTTCATTGTACTTTAGACTGCGATGGAAACTCAGACAGCAACAGGTCTGGGGGAAAAATTGTTGACAAATTGGTCACTTCGGTGGAAAAGCGGCTTTAGTGGAGTGGACTGTCAGTGAAGGGATAGAAATTTCTTTGATTTCATTTAAAATTTTTTCATTTCTGTTTAAAAGATGAACAAAAGTCTTAAGGTTTTGGAATAACATAAGGATGAGTAATTGATGACAATTTTTAACCCTTTTTCTTTAACCCTTTAATTGCAGCCACAGGCTAATTTTACTGTTTAGTAAATCTGGCCCTAAGGATGCTTTCACAAACCAGAGTTTGATGACTCACCCCTCCCCTGATGGATTGTTTTCACATTATATTATTTGGGTCCAAACCACGGTGCATTTGCATCATCAAAGGAGCAGCTGTTTACCCCTGTTGCTTGGTAACGACAATGCAGAAGGCGGCAAAATGCAAAGCACTGCTCACCACAATAAAGGGGTGGTGTGGGGTACGGTTCATGTGAACTCCGGTACGGTTTGCTGCCGGAGGGCTGTGCACCCAAGTTCAGAAAAGAGCATTCACATCATCCAAATGAACCGAACTCTGATGTCACTTGAACCCAGGTGCGCACCAAAAGTGCTAGTGTGAAAGCTCCCTAAGTCTAAATACCAATTACAACACAATTTGACAAGTACAATAATAAAATTTAAATCCATCACTTATCAATAACCCAATGTTCCATTACTCTGCATATAAAAGCTTAAATTAGATCATATGGACATACAGCAGGTCAGTTTAGTTTGTGTAGTGACATTACATTAGGTCTAGCTTTTAAGGTAATTCCAATAAAGCTAATTACTTACTTGGCTTATATGGTAAACACTGAGCATTAGAAATGCTGTTCAGATCAGTTTGTCCTTAAGTTTTGCATTGCATTTGCACTGATTTGTCAGACTAATCATTCTACATGATGGTAAATCAAAATTTAAAAAAAAAATAAAAAATAACAATTTAAGCAATTACAAACATTAAGTATCCATAGCATGCTCAAAGATTAACTACCCATATGATCTCCTCTTATATTTATATCTGCTGTCGTGATATCGGAGCGGCATTTTTGGTTATTTTGGGATTTGACATCACTAGAAAGATATTTCTAAGAGATCAGCTGAGAAGACAAAAACATAGCCACATAACTTATCCATTGCTGAACTTTAGTTACTCTTGACACTACCAATGCATCTAATATGTTAATACAGTTCATTTGAAAAGGAAAAAAATAAAAAATTTTTTAGATCTCATCTTAAAAAGACATTTACCGACTGACCTATGTAGAAAATCATTCATGCCAACTAACAATCTACTCCGCATTGAATTGTGGGTGTGCTGGTGAGAGGAAATCAGCAGTGCTGATGGGCAGAAAAACTGGTACCGTTCGCTAAATGACTGTTTGCTCCTGGATGGATGATATCACTGAGGACCTTTTTCAACCTTTCGTAACAGGCGAAGTAAAGTGCGTGGGCAGGCCCCGCCCCTACAGCTGTAACATTCAGGCCCCTGATCGGCCTCCAGATTCCCTCTGTCCTCACAATTTGCCGCAAAGCGTCCATCACGTTACGGTAGCGCGCAGCTGGCTCTGGCTGAAGGCTCTGCATGCGTGTCTGCAACAAAGAACAATTGTTTAAACTTCCAAGCCCCCAGTATGTAGATTAAAGTATTAGTATAAATACAGATATTAAAAACAAGGATTTTTAATTCAGACTTGCTGAGATTTTTTTATTGGTCCATGCAAAACAAAAGCCAAATTATATTTTTAGCAACTTATTTTTATATCTTTCTTTATAAATGATCTTTTCTTTAAAAAACAAACAAATAAGCTACAACAAATGATCTATTATATTTTTAATCTGTGAAAATAGCTGGAAAAAATACATCTATAAATTTACAATCCCATGTAGGATGGAAAACTAGTAAATTTCTTATTTGTTTCAACCCATTTTGATGCTTCCAAGACTATTCTCACAATTACAATAAAACTTATGTTAGCCAGGTACAAAATACTACCTTGCTGAGGATTTGCAACAATATTTATGTTTTTTTATACTACATTTTTCAGTATTTTTTCATAAATTTCATTGGGTGAAATTTTATTTCATAAATTTCATTTCATTCATTCAAAACTTTCATTGGGTGGTGGTGATTCCACATTCTGGGGGGAGGGGGAGTATTCCCCCCTTCGGTTGATATCGAGGGGGGCCCCCCGAAAGCTGGGGGCCCCGAGAATCATCACGACCTTTCTCCCCTCTATCGATGGCCCTAAGGGTGTGTCCCCATTCCCCAAATTTATTTATTTATTTTTCATTTATTATCTCAGGCCTGCAAAAAAAAGTGTTATCAATGCAACACACACACACAAAAAATCTGTTAAATTAAGTGTAAGTATTTGAAGTGTACAATTAAAGTAAATCAACTTAAAATAGACCGAAAATATGTAGACCATAAAAATAAAGCAAACATGACTAAATAAACAAACAATGCATCACATTGCAAAGTCAATGGATCTGTAGACCAGAACTGAAGTTTGTAGCAATAAGGTCACACAGGGACTTAATCTAACCACCTAATCCTCTTTTCCTACAGCGCTACTGTATCACCTGATGTACTTGAGAAACGTGGATACAATTCAGTGCCTGAAGTCGGCTTCAACAGAAACATGGCTTTCAACAGAAACATGGCTTTCAACAGGGGGGGGGAAAAATGTAGCAAGTAATGTACTTGGTAGCACAGCATGTTTAGTAGGTTTACTTTATGGCCTTGAACCTAAACAATATAGAATACCACTGTTTGAACTGACATGGTCAGATTTATAGTAGCTGAAAATATAAGTTCAGAACAACAGCTGCAATGTGGTGAAATTTTAGATGGCAGCTGTGGTTCCATGAGTATCATTATTCTTGTAAGGAAACAGTACTTCCATAAAAGGCCAGGGAAGTAATTATTTCCCAATAAATGTGTGTAAATCATGAGTAATCATGAGGAACTGCAACCTCCAACAGTAAGTTCCAAGATTGCTCTTGAAATGTTCAGGATTGCAAAATAGACTAAGGTACAGAGGCTTGATCTGTAACAGTGCAAATCAGAGAAGTGATCTTTTATTACAACAATGGAAATTATTTAATTTCGATTAGGAAACAGCATAGTGAGATTAAAGTGTCCAACTTCAACAAAGAATTTCCCTTCATAACGTTTTTTAGTCATTTGAGATTACTGGACAATTTTTTAAATTTGCTTTACATTTTTCAAATTATTTATTCACACAACATTCGATAAACATATATCAACTTTCCAAAAAGGTGAAAAAATAATATCAAAAATTATAAAAAGAAAGTAGAATTGTACTAATTTGTAATAATTTACCAATTATATCAATACTTTCAAATTATATATATATATATATATATATATATATATATACACACACCCACCCAGTAAAATAATATATATATTTTTAGGGAAAAGCCTTGTTATTTTTTTTTTTTTTTTTTTTTTTTTTTTACAAATAAAAGTCAAGTCAATGATGGACTGAACGGGTGCTGTAGTTCCTTCAGTGTTCTAAACTTTGTCCTGATTCTCTTCTCTAAACAGGGGCAATGTGCAGTGTGCCACACTGTGTGTTCAGTGATTTGAACTTAGCTTTTGACTGAAGTGTACACAGAAACCCTCTACGTTTACCTTCCCTAATTACTCATACTGGTATGAATCAACCTCAGCATGGAATTTACATGTTTTGCAAAGAGACATGACAAAAAAAAAAATCTAGCAGGAAAATTCCTCAACCAGTTTTACTACTGACATATTTCAAAATTAAACAACAGAAATGTGGTGCAAACTTGATTTATACAACTGACACTGAGTGCACCATAATAAGTCATCGCTGACAGGTAGATGAAGAGGTGAAGAGAATTTTACATTTTTATAAAATGTGTGGCAGTTGGAGCATTGTGGCATTCTGAGTGTATGGAAATTTAAGGGGAAAAAACCCTACATGTAGACTAGGGCAAATATTTATATACATTAAAAAACTTAAAATATACAAAACAGATCTGTTCTTTCTAGATTCACAATCTGGACAGACTAATTTAGGAGAGAACAGCTGTAACAGACACAATAAAGTGTCTTTGTCTCTAAAGAACCCTTCACTTCATCCTGTCAAGAGCAGCTGAACACTCAAACAATACTTTATCAGTTTGCCAAAGGGGATCCTGATCAGTGCATTCACAGACTCACTTAGGCTACATTCAGACTGCAGGTAACTGTGGCCCAAATCCGAATTATTTATTTATTGCTCATATGTTACTCAGATCTGTTTTTCTCATGTCAGTGTGAACAGCACAACCCACATGCAATCTGATCTTTTCAATTCTGATTTTGGCCACTTCCATATGGCTATGTTCACACTGTTGGTCCAAATTTGATTAATCGTGTATCAGATTGGAATCTGATCTAAATTATTGACTGTCCACACTGTGTATCGCAACTGTTCGGGTCTGATTTGAATGTCCTATGGCGCCCTTACATTGTCTGGAATGCAATGGTTTCTATGGCAATGGCGCTGTGTCAGTATACACCAAAGACGACAACAACAGCAGAAACACAGAGGGGTGTATAATACAGATGTTATCTTGTTTACAACATGACAATATGTAGCCACCGCGCTAGACTACTACGTCTTCTGAGGCAGTGGCAGAAAGGTAGCAGTCTGGTATGTGCGGCTTTATTCTGTGCTGTCATCTCTGCCTGTCTAATAATTCAACATGTCTCCATTATATTGTCATTTTCTGCTAAACCGGCACTTTGCAACAACACAACCTTATTTCTGCAGCAACTTTCAGCATGTTTCCTATAACAACGTCTGACATGTTTACGTTTTACGTGGCGTGAAAGTTACATAAACCATGCAAAATCCAATTAGAACGGTCAGACTGAAACGGGTTTCTAGAAATGCAGTTTCAATTAGATTTCAAACCACATATGAATGTAGCTCAACAGATTAATGTAACAGATTAATAAATATTCCATTTCATGTGATTTTTTTGCCATTCACACTTGCTAAATCAGATATACACAAAAATTGGATTTGGTCTGACAGTCTGAACGAGGCTTTAGTGGTCCTAAATCCAATAAAAGTAAGATGTTTTGCAATGCGATTTCAGTCTGAAGAGACTTAACCTTAGTTTTCATACAAAGCAGCTTCCATGACACAAAGAAGTGACACATGACAGTGTCCTGTCTAGAGAAACAATGGTATTTGAGTAGGAATTAGGGCTGGTATTGACACAAATTTCACGATTTGATTCGATTTTGATTCACAAGCTTGTGCTTCAATTCAGTTCTGATTTCAATTCAATTTGATATCGATTCATTTGGATATACAGCAGGTACAGTAAAGATAATCTCTCTAAAATAATGCTGTAAACTATACAGGGAACCCTGTCAGTTGGTACACTGCTATAATATTAAAGGTTCAAATTAACTGATTTGTATACAACGTTTAAATTACACATAAGAAGCTTTTCTTTATAATAATAACATTACAATAACAAACTTTTAATGACAATTATGTTTCTGCTCCAATTCGTGTTTTTTAATAAACACGGTGGCCGTCTTACAAAACTTGTTTTCATGATGGATTTATTCAAACATATTTTATATACTGAAAAACAAGTTAAGTAAAAATATAATGAATATATAACAGAGTGAATATATTTATCAAAATTCTCTCTATCATTTTTCTATCTGTCTATCGAGTGAGGTAAATGTAAAGTCATGTGACTTTTTTACACTTACACATACTGATTAACATCTTTACGTGGTTGAAACACTGATTGAGCGATTACATGAGACATGATACGGATTTCGGTAAGCTGTAATGTTTCTTTCAACATACCTTCTGATGTTCATTTAAGTTTATTTCATGTAGTAACTAGTAGTAAAGAGTAAGAGATGATCAGTTCACATGCCACTTGAACTGATGTGCTACATCTGTCACTCTACATTAAAGAGTGCCACGCTCTATTTATTAATTGAATTTTGTAATAAATTGACAGAATTTGAAAGCTGAGACTTTGTTTCATATCAAAAGTAACAAAGAATAAGGATTTCTGTGATGTGTTGAATGGGAGGCACGCTACAAAGTTGTGTATGTTTATCAAATAAAAACAGCATACACACTACAGATCGATTCTTGAGATTTAAGAACTGATATTGGTTCATCAAAATAAGAATCGATTCAAATTGAGAAATGGATACTTTTAAACCTAAACGCATTCTGAGTATCTGTCTAGTTACAGAACTATAGCATATCACGGATCTGCTGTGGTGCATATAAAAAAATAAAATAAAATAAAATATTAAACATTATTTTAGTTAGTGTATACTCTCTGTGGTAACCAACTTAAAAGACAATTAATTCTAAATACAGACTGCATTTGAACTGCGATGCGCATGCGCACTAGCCCGGAGCAGCGTCAACAAGGTCATGTGGTTTAGGAGCAGAGAAGCCACGTGTGACCTTCCAATCTCATGTTCATGTTTCATAATGACACCTCGCATATAGACAGGTACTACAAACACTCACAACCACAGGATGCAATCATTTTACAACAACAAAAAAGAAGGAAGTTGCTGCAGGAATTACGTTACATGCTTGGGACTTTAGTTAGTTATTACCAGATTAGTCCAGACAGATCTTAATGTTTGAGAGATTATAGGACTACAAATGATCATTACCAGTAATAACCACAAGGATGGTGAAGTGCAAAAGTTAAATTTATATGTAAAAAAACTAAAATATGAGAACGGAAGAGGGGAAATTATTGTCTGTAAAGTAATATGTAGACAATAAATATACTGTCCGGAGTTCAAACAAGGAAACTAACTCGACCTTGCCAGCTTGCTGGATCTTTCAAGGGCCTGCTGGTCACATCAGGCCTGTAATTTAATTCTTACTTGAATTCTTTATAAACTCATCTATTTACCTTCACACAATCAATAGGGAACATCAAGCAATGCTCCATGATTCCTGCCACTGCTCCTGCCAACATGTGCGTGCTGGTGGAGGCACCTTGGGGCAAACCTTCATAGTCCGGTTCCGATAAATCACTGGCCTCTTGGGAGCCATACAAATGTCCAACATGAAGCTCCGGTTCTCCTGCTATCCGAGGTGTCAAAGTGCCAACGAGACTTTCCGAAACACCCCAGAACCTGCCGCCGAGCCAGTGTATCTCCGCGCCCGCGGAAGCTCCCGCCACCGCGGCATCGCCGCCCGATGTGTCCGCTGTCATCCGCCGCCTGCGCACAAAACCATCCGCTTCCATTTGCAGCACCCTGTCCTTTAAAATCATGCGTCTCACGCCCGATGTTTACGCGTTCAGTTCGGGCCTCTCCCGCCTGCGCACCGGGGAGAGGACGCGTCTCGTTCAGCGAGAACTGCGCAGCAGGAGGTGACCGACAAAACAGGCCGAGAGGGGAAACGGAAACGCCCTCTCACTCTGTCCTGCTCTTTGATTGGAGGAAACCGTTGCCATTCAAAACAGAACGCGCGCAGTCGATACAGTGACATAACACAGCGTAACGTATATGATATAAACTGCAACTAGGGATAGGAAGCTCGACTCATTTTCGCGAGTCGGTTCTTCTGGGCAGTTTATTTCAAAGAATCGCCTCAAAAACAATTCAGCTTGAGTTTCACGCCTTGACTTACTTGTACTTGCCCTCTCTCTCTCTCTCTCACACACACTCTCTCTCTCTCACACACACACACACACACACACACACACACACACACACACACACACACACACACACACACACTCTTGTATATGTGGTTTACGGGCACTCCATAGACGTAATGGTTTTTATACTGTACAAACTGTATCCACAAGTTTCCTACGCCCCATGAGACCTTGCGTCAAAAGTGGGACCGTCTTCCGGTTCAAAGTAAACAAGCGGGACTGACACTCATTCGTTCAGCATTTGATAGTCATTCAAGATTTAGCGGTCCAAACTTGCGAACGTTTGGCCTTTACTTAAAGACTTAGGATTCCAACATCAATATTTGAACAATGTTTTACAATAATAATAAAAAAAGCTACAGTAACAGTCATTTATTAATTTGTGTCAGGAGTGCACATAAATCATGCCGAATCTAACTGATATTTATATTAACATAAAAAGAGAACACGTACCTATTCATTTGTACCTGCTCTAATTTATTTACGATCACAAGAATGCACAAAACAACTCTACTAAGGCTTTTAAATCCAAACGGCTTACACATTTATAAATATATTGATAAAATATCATATGTTTACGTCACATTTCTGAGCATTTCTATTAATTGTCCACGTAATTATGCGATGATTGCAATCTGAGGACATTTGAGCGATCTCTCCCGTCTATAGATACTGTTAACACTATTCCTTAACAGCCAAAATAATGTACCAGTTATCACTGTAAAGCTGCTTTGACACAATCTACATTGTAAAAAGCGCTATATAAAAAAAGGTGACTTGACTTGACTTATCCTTTAACCCAGAGCAACAGAGGGACTTAATGAGAAGAAAAAAGGAGTTATGAGTTATACGAGTGTTACAGATATGATGCATTAGTCCGGTATAAACAAAGGCATAGGGAAGAGACAGATAAAACAAACCAAATAAATGCACGATTATAATCATTTATGAGTTGTCTACGTTCCTCAAGCATTCTCTGGTATTAACGTGTGTATTTATTATCGCAATGATTAGCATAAGTAGCCTTTAGCATCGCATATATGACTGTGGAAACGCGACAGGCCCTGGCATGCACTAGCACGCCTTACAGGTTAAGTACAGTTCATTGTTCATGTATCGCAGGGCCAGGACGCTCTTGTAGTCATGCAGCAGCATTTTTGTGGAAGATCAGTAAAGTAAAGACAATGGGCTATATGCACGGAGCGTTCTTTAGAACTTCCGCAATAATATAAGATAGCTCGAAAACTTCCGGTGAAATGTAATTTGCTGGTGTGTTGAGCATCTGTGGTGTAATACTTATTTTATAATCAGAATATAGTCACTTAAATAGTCAGGTACAACATTAATTTAGTTATTCAAATGTAAGACAGCATAGAAAATAAATAAAAAGTACCTCAGTGTTCCTCCTCGGCTAAATTCAATTCGACCATCAGTTTTCACACTTTCATATGAAAAAAAATTAAATATTTATAGTGCACTTTAGAGCAAATTTAATAAAATGTGTGTTTTTACAAGTGTGCCGAAATCACGATCTTGCGCTGCACTGATTGACAGCTGCCGTGATTACAAAGGGAAAGCACGCTGCTCGCTTTCTGTGTAATTCATAAGAAAAGTTGTTTTTCATAAGATTTTGTGAGTACTTCATACTTCACATCGACAAAATGTAAACCTAGTTATTTTATAAAGTTTAATATTTAGTCAAAAACGGATGCGTGTACGTGTCTAATTTCAGACACTGCATTTTTAAAACGGTCCCAATAGCTTCGTCTTTATTCCAGCCAATAAACCTGGTTTATTGGCAAATTAGGTAAATGTGATAACTGCATTAAAATATGAATACAACATTAAAAAGTCAACCACTGATGGTTTTGTTTCGATGTACAGCGAGTACAGAATGAACAGCTAACCGTTCACCGGAAATGCCCGAGCAGCCTTAACTACAACCAGGAAGTAACTGCATATATAGCCCATTAAGGGCACGAAAATTGTTTATTGTATTGTGATATTATTAACTAATAAATGTACTAAACTAAAATGTCCCTGAACGCCGTTACAACATCTCTCATTAAGGTCTGAAACTTTACAAAGTAAACAATGATCCGAAAAACACTAGCCTCTTCGCTTATTAACCCAGCCGGCACATGACCGACCTTCAGCGTTGAAATGTGGTTGAAATAAGGTTAGTTGTTGTTTCAACGGTGAAACAACGTTGATACAACATTGAATGCTAAACGGTTGAAACCCAGTCAACATATGACCGAAATTCCATGTTATGTTAGATCCTTCCATGCTGATGGTTATTTTTTTGAAGTTATTTTCAACAGAAATTTGGCCAGCCTATTCATTGCTCATACTCTTTGCCTCTGATATGTTTGAATTATATCACAAATGCAATATCAGGGGGTAAAGATATCATTAGAGTTCTTAAAATTATGTTTACTCTTGTTACCAGATGAGATGTAATCTCTTGCGTTTGGTGCTGAGATTCTTCAGGACAAGGCCTTTATGCCATTCACACTCAGTACATGAAGATGGTGAGTTTCACAATAGCTGCCACAAGTCACAAATCAAGAGGCTGACACCACAGGTTTTCATCCTTTATATACTTATATGTAGGGAGGGTACCAAAACCTGTTATTAAATGGGCCCTGGGGCTAAATTATGAAACACTGCAGTATCGATAAGCTTGGACATTTATTATTGCTTAAGGCTGGGCGATATAACGTTATATATTGTTACCATGAAATAAAATGTCTATCGTTAGAGACTTTCAGTGGTGGAAAGAGTACTGAAAATTTGTACTTAAGTACAAGTACTTTTACATTGCTGAAATAATACATAATTACAAGTAAGAGTACTGGTTTAAAAAAGTACTTGAGTAAAAGTACAAATTACTCTTCTCAAAAACTACTCAAATTACAAATTACTGTTTAACCGGCGATATTTAATGAATTACCAAACAATATTCAATCAAATCATAGATCTAAGTAGAAAATTGCTACTTTCAATAAAGCACTTTCACCTTATTTATGAAGTGCATGAATTATAGTATAGTAATCGATTTGAATGGAGCGGTTTAATTCAAGTCTTCTGAAGAGACACATCCGCTTTATATGATGAACAGATTTTAATATAGGCTTTTAAACATTTATCAATTACAATTACCATTTTCACTTAAATATTTGCTCACTCTGTGTATTTCTGTCTTTACAATAGGGTAACTTTGTTGCAATAGCTCACATGCAGCACAAGAAAGCTTGATGAACTGAACTGAATTGAAATTACAAAAAAGACAAGTACATTTACATTTACATTTAGTCATTTAGCTGACGCTTTTCTCCAAAGCGACTTACAAATGAGAGTAGTAGAAGCAGTCGAATCAACATGAGTACAATCCAAAACAGTACGTAAGTGCCGTGTCAAGTCACAGTTTCATCAGTAAAGTGCTCGTAGCAAGGTGTTTTTTTTTTTTTTTTTTTTTTTTTAAATATATACACAAATAGATGGAGAAAGAATAGAAAGTTGAAAAAGAAAGAAGTAAAGTAAAATAAAAAGTGCTATATTACTGGGTCAAGTGTTGACGAAAAAGATATGTCTTTAGCAGTTTTTTGAAAATGGCTAAAGACTCAGCTGTTCGGATAGAGCGTGGCAGGTCATTCCACCAACCAGGAACAGACCAGGAGAGGGTCCGTGAGAGTGATTTTGTGCCCCTTTGGGATGGCACCACAAGACGCCGTTCACTTTCAGAACGCAAGCTTCTGGGGGGCACATAAGTCTGAAGTAGTGAGTTTAGGTATGGTGGTACAGAGCCAGTGGTTGTTCTGTAGGCAAACATCAGAGCCTTGAATTGGATGCGAGCAGCTATTGGCAGCCAATGCAAACTGATGAAGAGAGGTGTGACATGCGCTCTCTTCGGTTCGTTAAAGACCAGTCTTGCTGCAGCATTTTGGATCTGTTGTAGGGGCTTGACAGTGCATGCTGGAAGGCCTGCCAAGAGAGCATTACAATAGTCCAGTCTAGATAGAACAAGAGCTTAGACAAGAATTTGTGTAGAATGCTCCGATAGGAAGGGTCTAATCTTCCTAATGTTGTATAGAGCAAATCTGCAGGACCGGGCCGTTGTAGCAATGTGATCTGTGAAGCTTAAACCATCATCCATCACCACTCCAAGGTTCCTGGCCATCCTGGAAGGAGTTATGGTTGACGACCCAAGTTGAATGGAAAGGTTATGATGAAGTGTTGGGTTGGCACTGACCACAAGCAGTTCTGTTTTTGCAAGGTTAAGTTGAAGGTGGTGGTCCTTCATCCAGGCAGAAATGGCTGTCAGGCAGGCTGTGATGCGACCAGCAACCGTCGGATCATCTGGTTGGAATGAGAGGTAGAGTTGTGTGTCATCAGCATAACAGTGATAGGAAAAACCATGTTTCTGAATGACAGATCCTAGTGATGACATGTAGATGGAGAAGAGAAGTGGTCCAAGCACTGAGCCCTGAGGTACCCCAGTAGCAAGATGATGCGACTCGTACACCTCACCTCTCCAAGATACCCTGAAGGACCTACCTGAGAGGTAAGACTCGAACCACTGGAGTGCGGTTCCTGAGATACCCTTCAACATGAGGGTTGACAGGAGGATCTGGTGGTTAACAGTGTCAAAAGCAGCAGACAGATCCAGCAAGATGAGTACTGATGATTTTGAAGTTGCTCGTGCCAGTCTCAGGGCTTCAGTAACTGAGAGCAGGGCAGTCTCAGTTGAGTGGCCACTCTTGAAGCCAGACTGGTTGTTGTCAAGGAGGTTGTTCTGTGTGAGATAAGTAGACAGTTGGTTGAACACAACTCTCTCAAGTGTCTTTGCAATGAATGGAAGAAGGGATGCCGGTCTATAGTTTTCTAAAAGCGCTGGATTCAGAGTGGGTTTTTTAAGCAGTGGTGTAATCCTAGCCTGCTTAAAAACTGTGGGAAATGTACCAGTGTGAAGAGAAGAATTGATAATGTGAGTGAGTGCAGGTACAATTGAGGAGGAGATGGCCTGAAGAAGATGAGTGGGGATAGGGTCTAGCAGACGGATAGTAGGGTGATTGGAAAGGATGAGTTTGGAAACATCTGCCTCAGAGAATCTGTGTGTTTTCCATTAAGATGTTATTGTCAGTATGTGGTGTGGAGAATTGGCCGCTGATGGTTGTTATTTTATGTGTGAAGAATGTGGCAAAGTCATCAGCTGTAAGATCTGATGTGGGAGGGAGGGGAGGAGGGCAAAGAAGAGAAGAGAAAGTTTTGAAAAGTGTACAGGAATCAGTAGAATTGTTAATTTTATTGTGATAGTATGTGGTTTTAGCATTGGAGACATTTGTATGAGACCAAAGTGGATAGGTCGGAGGGTGAGAGCGAGCATAGGTTTCGCCGAAAAGTAACATGTGGTGGAGTGCGTGTTGAGTTAGGGGTCAGATTGAGATTAAAAGTGATGAGGAAGTGGTCTGAGGTGTGTAGTGGAGTGATCAGTGTATTATCAGTGGAGCAGCAGCGTGTGTAGATGAGGTCCAATTGGTTACCTGATTTGTGGGTAGCTGTAGTAGACACTTGCTTGAGATCAAATGAGGCAAGCAGAGTGTGGAAGTCAGCAGCCTGAGGTTTGTCTAGATGGATGTTGAAATCTCCAAGTACTATCAGAGGAGTACCATACTCTGGGAAGGATGAGAGCAACACATCTAACTCCTCCAAGAAGTTACCAAGCTGACCTAGGGGACGATAAAGCACTACAACATGGATTTTAGCAGGGTAGGTGATGGTAATTGCATGTAATTCAAATGAGCTATTGTCACAGAGAGCTGGTAAAGGATTGAACTTCCATTCATTGGACATAAGCAGACCAGTACCACCTCCCTTCCCAATCTGGCGTGGGGTGTGAGAGAAAGTGAAATTAGAGGAAAGGGCTGCCGGTGTGGCAGTGTCCTCTGGTTTGATCCATGTCTCAGTCAGAGCCATGAGATGGAGACCTGAATGAGTAGCCATGGATGTAATGAAGTCTGCTTTGTTTACAGCAGATTGGCAATTCCAAAGACCAATAGAGATTGAAAGTAATGTACTAGATGACATGGGTAGAATACGCAGGTTGTTATGATTGCACTGCCTCCAACGTGTGGGACGCGATTTACGAGTGTTAGTAATTGTGGGAATTTGCAAGCACATATCTAAAACAGGTCGCAAGATAGACAGACAAGAACAAACTATATAAAAGAGGAAGGAGAGGAGTGCCTTGTCTTGCTCAGTGGAATCGCACAGGTAGAGTCGCTGGTCTTTACACTCTTTGGTCTTCACGTGATGAGGGCTTCACACGAGGGCTGCCGCGGTATACTACACAGTTTTATACCCATTTGATACAACTTTAATTATTTCAGCAGGCCACGCCTTACTGACTCAGAGCAAAACGAGAACACACGGGACTTGCCACGTGAACACCGTAAACAAACTTTCCTAGCAGCGGCACAGCACTAAATCAAGCTAGAAATAACACAAAAACACTTACAGTATGTAGATCCTCCTGTTGTTTGGCTGCTTCTCTCTAATAGATGCTAAATTACAGCTGTTTAAGTACTATAAGCTGGCTTGGGCCATGCCTTACTGACTCAGAGCGAAACAAGAACACACAGGACTTGCCACGTGAACACAAGTAAACAGACAGTAATAAAATAAAATAAGAACAAATAAAACAAATGACCTCAATTCCGTTGAGGTATATGAAATATAACACTGATTTTTTTTGTTTTTATGCCGTGTATCTTAAAGAGTTAGTTTCACCTAAAAATGAAAATTATGTCATTAATTACTCACTCTCATGTTGTTCCAAACTCGTAAGACCTTCGTTCATCTTCGGAACACAAATTAAGATATTTTTGATGAAATCTGAGCGCTTTCTAACCCTCCATAGACTGCAACGTTATTACCTTTTTATGGCGCAGAAAGGTAGTAAAGACATCGTTAAAATAGTCTATGTGACTACAGGGGTTCAACCTTAATGTTATGAAGCGATGAGAATACTTTTTGTGCGCAGAACACAAAAAGTATTTCGGTCACTTTATAACATTAATGTTGAATCACATAGGCTATTTTAACAATGTCTTTACTATCTTTCTGGGCCTGCAAAAGTTGCAATTACGTTGCAGTCTGGGGTCAGAAAGCTCTTGGATTTCATCAAAAATATCTTCATTTGTGTTCTGAAGATGAACGAAGGTCTTATGGGTTTGGAATAAAACAAGGGTGAGTAATTAATGACAGAAATTTCACTTTAAGAGTCATATAATATGATGTTTATTTAGATAAAAAGAACATCAGAATGGTTTGACCTGTAATGTCTGTATATAGTGATGCAGTTAGACAGACTAGGTTATTTATATGTACAAATCATACAAATGCCCCATTCTGAAACATACATTTACATTATAAAGAAATTAAAGATCCACCTTTGTTTGTTGAAAGACTTTCTAGTGCATTTCACTTATAGCCAATACGATTTCCTGTAGCAGCTATGGGAGTGACGGTAAAGTTGACATCTTTCTCTCTACTGTCTCTATCAGTCTCGCTCTATTTTTTCATCTTTTTGAAAGTTGTGAAAACACTGTTTTGTTTTTCTTTCACTATTTGAGAAAATTGGAACACAAAAAATATATTTAATTTATTCCGTCATTCACCGACATAGACTTTTACCCAACTATAACGACTTCCGCTTCTGAGGAACCCGGAAATATGAAAAGGTCTATAGTAAAAATTAAATTCCTGATTTTAAGGACTTTTCAGTGAACTATTTCTTTCCTTTTTGTAGATTCACCAAACATCTGGCTGATTACTGGCAATTTGGTAAGAGATTGTTGTCTATATCACTGTCACTTCTTTTTCTAGTTGATTTTTGTGATTTTCGATTACTTAATTGAATATAAATGTACTTAGGTTGATTTTAATTGATTTACTTAATACAAAGTATAAATAGGATTCTTTTGTGTAATGTTTCTCCATATAATTAGTAATATATGGAGCTCCCAGGGGAAACAATATAAACCTGCATTGGTAGATGCAACTGAATGAACTGTAAAGTGTAAGTATTAAAAATGGTCATATATTTTGATGTTTGCAGTAAAGACAATGGACAAGTGAAGAGAGTGGAGGGGACGGCATCAGAAAGGACCTTGAGCTGCGACTGTCTTGGATCACCCAAAGCACAACTACACTATGTGTCCAAGCACTAAACAAGGCTTTTCTACTTAAATATTAAATGTATTTCATTTAAGGCAGGGTTTTATTTTTCCTGCATAGTGAATTACTAGGTGGCTGCCTCTGTCAAATTTGATGCTGTCTTCAGCTATTAACAAAACTCAGGCAGGCAGTCACATGCTCCGATACCCCTTTTCCACCAACACGGTTCTGTTGCAGGCTCCTGGCCTGTGTCCATTCTCAAACTGTTCTACGCACCTCCACTGCACAAAAGGTAGTTTCAGGTCAGAAACATCGGTACCCTCCCTCTTCGACATCCTTCGCCAGTCATCACATTCACAACCACCACAGTCAACGCAAGTCAAGGTCCCTGGTCCACAGCATCAACTATCTTTGTAGAAAGATGCATTTCTTGATTTATATTTAAAATGTACAGTTTTCTTATGGAGTGCAATCCCTCTGTAGACGGACTGAGGTCTATCGGTCTTACAAAATACTGTCATACACTGCATATGATGTTCTCAAAATTAAAAAAATAAATAAATAATTAAAATACTTAAGAATTTGTGTTTGTAAAAAGTTTTTTTTTTTATCTAGTTGAAGGTATAGTACACATGAATGTGGGTACATAATACAGATTTTACTTCTGCATCATTTTGAGCTAGAAAAGCCTTGATTTGTGGTTTGTGCTGTAATTGTAGGGGGAAAAAAATTGCATTTTCATATTGTATGCTACAGGTTTTTAATATTACCTCTAAACATTGCAAAGTTGAGATGTTAGTTTTATACAGTATTTATTAGTGCATGTACAGTAATTAGTATTGTCATGTTCGTACAAACGCAAACTAGATTGTAATTTAATGTAAAATAGTGTATTCATCCATGTTGAAGGTAAGAGGGTGAAACAACGTCGCATTATCAACGGTGATCCAATTTGCAAAACCGAAAGGTAATCCAATGTTGATTCAACCATGGTACCTGACGTTAAATCAACGTTAAAATGCCGGCTAAAAAATACAATTGTAATACTACTTCCGTCGCTTCACCGGAAGTTTTACCCACGTTTTTTTTACAGTAGCGCCCCCCGGAAACAGGTGGATATTCTATCCCCTACATTACCCCTACCCCTAAACCTCAATAGGGCAGCCAGACCCTTCTCCTAAACCTACCCATCACAGAAAACTGTCTGCATTTTTTGAATTAAAAAAAAAACAAAAAACACTGTAGGCCTACACCATAAAAGAACACACGTGTGTATACATGGTTTATGAGGACACAAATGTGTATAATGACATGGATATAACAACGTAAACTTGGTTTATGAGGATACTTCCTGTGTCCTTGTAAACCAAATGGCTTAAAAAAACATACTAAATGGTGGTTTTTTTGTTTTGTTTTGGTTTTTTTGTTTTTTTTTTAAATGCAGACAGTCTTCTGTGATTCATTCCAAAAGTTCTTAATCTCATTGGTTTTCTGCTTATTCATTGTTCAGACAGGTTGAATGAAAAGATTTGACTCACAAGAGCTGCACCCAGCTTCAGAAACAAAAGCCCTCAGTCAGGTTAACTGAGGAATATAAGAAACTAATATTAACAAAAACCAGCTTAAGATGGTTTTCTGATCCTAACCAGTCTTTATTTTGAGGGTTTTGGGATGAGACCAACTGACAATAATTGTTTTACCAGGCTCAGAGACCAGCTTAAACAGGTAGTTCACCCAAAAACTAAAATTCTGTCATCATTTACTCAACCTCAAGTTCTTTCTTCTGCTGAAGAAGAATTGTAATGCTCTCTTGGCAGGCCTTCCAGCATGCACTGTCAAGCCCCTACAACTGATCCAGAATGCTGTAGCAAGACTGGTCTTTAATGAACTGAAGAGAGCGCATGTCACACCTCTCTTGATCAGTTTGCATTGGCTGCCAATAGCTGCTCGCATCCAATTCAATGCTCTAATGTTTGCCTACAGAACATCCACTGGCTCCGCACCACCATACCTAAACTCACTACTTCAGACTTATGCATCCTCCAGAAGCTTGCGTTCTGAAAGTGAACGGCGTCTTGTGGTGCCATCCCAAAGGGGCACAAAATCACTCTCACGGACCTTCTCCTGGTCTGTTCCTGGTTGGTGAAATTAGCTACCACGCTCTATCCAAGCATTTTCAAATTTTCCTTTAAAAAAAAACTAAAAAAACAAAAACAAAAAAACTGCTAAAGACATATCTTTTTCGTCAACACTTGACCCAGTAATATTAGCACTTTTTATTTATATTTTACTTTTCTTTTTTCGATTTTCTATTCTTTCTCCATCTATTTGCGTATTGAAAAAAACCTTGCTACGAGCACTTTACTGATGAAACTGACTTGACACAAAACTTACATACTGTTGTACTCATGTTGATTTGCATAAGCACCTGTTGTATCTGTTAGAGTTCCTGTTCTTCTTCTTCTTATTATTATATATGGCAGCCTATAGAACCATATGGTAATTTGCCACACAGATAGAGGACAATCTAAACATTAACCACAGCCATTTCCCCACCATTATGAATTTTCAGAAAAAACATACTTTTTCAAACTCCTATACAGACCGTCGATCCGATTTTCAAGAAAATAGGCTCAGATCATATTCAGACCATGGCGACAAAATGTTATGGAATTCAACTTGATTAGTCTCGAATGACACGTGACAGAACTGACAAATTACATGCTAAAATTGAGCTTAAAATCATCTCCAAATGTCTTTTTTGCAGTTGGTCTGATGCTTGGCCTCTTCAACATAGTTATTGTTCTGCATGCAGTTTTTATAATGAGATTTTGTATGCCAGCTTTTTGCAGCACTCATTATAAAAAAAAGTTGTGCAGGCCTGAAAATAATAAAAATCATAACAGTCTTCAGTACAGAGACTCAGTAAACATCATCATCATTATCTTGACCCAAAGTTTAAAATCATCTCTCTGGAAGAAAATTAATGAGGTTGCTCAATAATGAGCTAATTATACTTTAAAGCAGGACCATTTTCAGCTAATTTCATTTTGGCTGCGTGCCCACGGTGTAGAATTTCTGCAGACAAAGGGAATGAAGTGTTAATTTTCGCTTACAAGAACAAAATTCCCTGGCCTTGATCAAATTAACGTTGACTGTGTGTTGTCCAGATGTGTTCCTTCAAGGAAAGTCAAGCTGGCGTGCCTGTAGAGTATCTCTCCGTCTTGACCATAATTCCCTGACGACATGCTCTGATAGAGGTGTCGGGAAACCCTAGATTGTCTAATAGCAGGCTACTTTATTTCTTTTCCTTCTGAGAACCTGAATCAATGGGAGTTGTTTTTCACAGCATAAGCAAAACAAATAGAAGTTCAAGGATATTGTATACTGCTTCACAGCAATTACACATCATATAGACTCAAATTGAGTTTCTAATTCATTTAAGGCCTAAGCTTTGGTTATCTTATGTTACTTGAGTGAAATGCACAAAGCCACAAACCTCCTGTTTTTAAAACGTGTCTCTAAAAGCTGTCTGCAGTCCCATCAGCATGACGTTGATGCATCATCTCTTAGCATATTTAGCATAGAGAGAGAACCACTTATGATCTGAAGAGACGGGCTCTTCAGTCAAGATGATTTCTCTTAGCTGAAGAGAACATTTCTTAAGTATTCTTCTGATGGCACTGCCTTGAAGCATCTTTATTTGATGTGTCTTATAATGAAAGAAGGAGACAGTATTCAAAAGGCTTTGAATTAACTAAGACGTATCAAATAGTCAATGGGTCAAGTTAATAAGAGTTAATATAAAAGGCTGACACTGGAAGAGTAAATCTTTGCTAACACTTACAATATGGTCTCATTTTATTGTTAACATTAGTTAATGCACTAGCTAACGTGAACTAACAATGAGCAATATTTTAACAGCATTTATTCATCTTTGGTAATGTTAGTTAATACAAATGCATTTTTTATGTTAGTTCACATGCATTAACTATGTCAAGAGGTACAACTTTTGATTTTAAAACTGTATTGTTGGTAAATGATGAAAATAACATTAATTAAGATTAAGAAATGTTGTAGAAGTATTGTTCATTATTAATTAATGTTAACAAATAAGCCTATACATTAATTGAAGTATCAATACTTAAATACTAAACTACTACTAAATATATTAGGCCTATGTATAAGAATATATTATGTAAATTCGTCTTTATTATTTTGTCATAATTGTGGCAGTTTAAGGATGAGCCTGGCCCCTGACAAACTAAAGTCTTTGCCGCCACCTACTGGAATAAAATAATGTGGCTTTGTGAAAATCTCGGCTCTTGTCTTTTCTTTCTTCTTCTGCTTCTTCTGTGGACGAAAGCCTCTGCACAACATGCAAACATATCTCTTTTACAAATTATGCATATTTTTCCTCATATTATATTAAATAATTACAATATTTAAAAAATAATTTAACATTTAACCATTTATTGAAATAATAAATACATATTTTTATTGCATGTTACCAAACTAAACATTTGAATGTCGTCAGAACTGTACTTTTCTTTCTTCTTTTACATTCCCCCCCGATAATAATCCAAATTAATGCTATAATACAAATTAAACAGCTGTGGTAATTTATTTTTATCATATAAAAGTGAATTGTTGTACATTTAAAGTTATATATAAAAGTGAATTGATAAAAGAAAAATTTGAATTGCTTGTTTTGTATTCCATTTCATCTCTCATTTGTTTCTGGTAATAATAATAATAATAATAATAAAAACTATTTATACGTTTTCACGACAACGATATGCTTAAAACGGAGAAGTTTTTCCTTTGAGTTTTCTGTGTACAGACGACACCATTGTCAAAACGATTCCCGTTCATACGAATCTGGGAAAATGACTCGAAACGCTGTATTCTGCTGCCAGGCCGTTAGATGGCGATGAAACACTATAGACTGAACGCATGCGCATGTGCATGACGTGTAAATGGCCCCTGAATTGCTTGTTTTTTCTTTTGTATTCCATTTCATCTCTCATTTGTTTCTGGTAATAAAAAAAATAATTAAAAAAAAAAACTCTTTATATGTTTACACAACAACGATATGCTTAAAACGGATACGTTTTTTCTTTGAGTTTTCTGCATACAGATGACACCATTGTCAAAACGATCCCATTCACACGGAACCGCGAAAACGACTAAAAACGCTGTATTCTGCTGCCAGGCCATTAGATGGCGATGAAACACCACAGACTGAACATGTAATGCGCATGTGCATGACGTAATCATTCCCACAGATTCACGTTTTTGTTGTTTACACAGAGACGTTTTCAGAAACTTGTATTTCACGCAAAACGCCGTTGTCGTATAAACGAACAGCCAAAACGCATTAAAAGTTTTACGTTTTTAGTTGAAAATGGTGTCGTGCAAACAGCCCCTAAAAACAGAAAACTTTTTATGTGCTTTGCCTGTTCATTTAACCGACAGCATTGTTTTGGGGGCCTGAAAATGCAAACTATTAAAAATGGGTTTCAAAGTGCAAGATTTTTAAAACCATTATCGCCTCCGTGTAAACTACAAAAATATTTGTGAAAACAGTGACGTCATGCGCATGCGTTTACATGTTTAATCTATAGGCACATAGTGTTACTTTACAAGGTGACATCACCAACTACTGGCCTGGCAGCATAATGCAGTGTTTTTAATAGTTTTTGCAGATCCGTTTTGACAACGTTTTTGTCTGTAGGCTACGCAAAAAATGCATAGGGAAAAACTTTTCCATTTTATTCCATCGTTGTTGTGTAAACGTACCCTAGAAGCAGATCAAGACAATGGAGCTTCTGTGGCTCTGATCTAAAATCATTTGACTCTGTCTTGTGATTTTCCTTGTGCATATCAGGGTAATAAAGGACAAAGCACTTTCAAATAACTTATCTTGGTGTGTACTTTTATTATGTTCTTTTATAAAGGAGTGAACACACTCTCAATTTATGTTAATTGTTTATATTGAGGCATGCCTTTAATACAGATTATAAAACACGGTTAATATTTTATAATTTAAGGTTAATGTAAAGACAAGATTTATTTTAAATCACCCTTTGACCATCACAATTTCTGCTTAGGCTACCTTTGGACCTTGATCCAACACTATCAACATGGATGTTCAGTGCCACTGTGAATAGTTATCCGGACAAGCAAAACAACATGCAGTTAACAATGAATAACGATTTACCAAGTTGGGAGATTTTACAATGAGTCCAACTGACCTTTTCACTCCACTTTTCTAGTCTATGGTATCCACTTAATAGTAAATGCAAAAAAATTAATAAAAATAACAAATATATAAAAAGCTATATTCTGCACATTTTCAGACCTATGAATAATTTGAGACCTCTGAAATTATCATGTACTAAAGTGAGGTCACCACCAATGTTTAGGAAAACACCTTTTTATACTTGAATGTGAACGACATTCCTGGTTAAAAAAACATGCATGTCCAATAACACACACACACACACACACACACACACACACACACAAACACACACACACATATATATATATATATATATATATATATATATATATATATATATATATATATATATACATATATATATATATATATATCATTTATTTTTACATCTTTACCCTGCTTTTCCACAGACCCCCACCACTCCCTTGCGGGCCCCTGATCTAAATGGTTGTTGAGAATAGTTTTACATGTGGGGGCGGGGTGTTCGAAGGAAAACAGCACTTTGTAGCCTACTTGGAGTTTTCCCCCCAATATACTGTGGTGAGGGGAGGAGTTGTGGAGTTTGAGCTTTGCTGTCAGGACTCGTCATGGCTGCGGCTGTCAGGGCAGGTCGCGCGCACAGAGGGTTTATTTCAGTGACACGGCGCGGCAGCCACAGCAGCACTGCCCTCAAACCTCAATATGACGCGATTATTATCGGCGCAGGTAGGCTACGGACATTCATGCACGCTTAAAGAAACAGAATGAAAATGCAGCATGGCAATTTGCACGAAACTGAGTACTTAAATGGGCGTGGCTTACTGCCCGCGTGTTTTCTCCTGGTGGTTATATAATATAGTTGTAAATAATAATTTGAACTCCTCACTGTATGTATGTATGTATGTATATATATATATATATATATATATATATATATATATATATTTTTTTTTTTTTTTTTTTTTTTAACTTTTCCAAGTGTCGTTGCCTAGCTGTAAATTATTATTTATACTTATTGAAGTAGCGCATAGACAACTCAGTCACGTGGGTCCTGTTTCTTTTCTCAGCGCTCGTCAGAAAGGGCCAGTCGTGTTTGAGTCGTTGGAATGCTTTTGTTAAAATAATTTCATAGAAACTAATTTAAATTTGTATACCATATTTTTTTGTATACCATATGTACCATATTTTTTGTTTAAAAATATCCCCAGTGAGACCAAAAACGTCCAAAGTTTTTAATGCGCGTCAATGAGGAATTCGCCCTGCTGAGCCTCCATGCGCCCCCTGCAGGAATAAAAGTTTGTGTACTGTAATTTAAAATATGCAGTGTTAAACTTTTTATAATCATTTCTAAAAATGTTCTCAAACCCCTGCACACCTTTGAACCACAGTCACACTCTGTTTCATAATAATTTCAGGAGAAAATAATGCAACATTCATCTGGTGTTAACCAGTTATTCAACATAATAGTAAATGATTGTAGAACTTAGACTCTTTTAAACAGCCTAAAATCCTCTTCTTTCTTTTTTAGGTCACAATGGCCTTATTGCTGTAAGTACACACTAGATGTGTTCTCATTATGTTGCTGACCAATGATTGCACAACAGTCTCATCTCAAGAAACGTTCTGTTGTATTTTGCCCAGTCAGCATATCTGCAGAAGGGAGGGCTGAAAACAGCAGTTCTGGAGCGCAGACATGTCCTTGGAGGAGCAGCCGTATCTGAAGAGATTATACCAGGTGTGAGTTCTGGTTTATCACCCAAAACAAAGTTACCTAAATCTCTTACAGACTGGCCAAAGATCTGGTTCTCAAAGCACTTTTGTTTTCATCAATAATTACAAACTCAGAACTCATACAGTATGTAGTCTAAGCATTTTAGGTTTAGGTTGCTGACTGACCCTAAAGAAATATTAAAATTCTGTTTGGATCACTGTAGTTTGCATGTCCGTACAAATGGCCGGTTTATTTTTATGTTTAGGGTTCCACTTTTCCAGGGCCTCCTATCTGCTCAGTTTACTGCGTCCACACATCTACCGGGACCTGGAGCTCAAGGTGATGCTCTTATTGATGTTACATGCCCCATTCTCTTTCTCCTTTGACTATCAGACCTGACAACCCTTGTGAAAAAGAAGTACACTTTAGCATACTTTTAAAAAGAGTACTTATTACGAAAATAACATAGCCTACTTTAAAGATTACATTACATAACTTAAAAGTGAATGTAATGTTTTCAGACACTTTATTGCATGTTATTTTTTGCAATTAAATGAAAATGTATTATAGTTTAAATTTATATTAAATGCAATTATCTTAAGATTGCTTTTTTTTTTTTACATACTTAAGTAGGATTTAAAGTCTCCATGAAATCCAAGTTGACAATTCTTGTTTTGTTGGAAATTTATTCATACCTTGAACATTTCATTCATTAATACAGTTTATTCACTATAGTTAAAAAAATAGTAATAAAATATGACAAGATCTCAGAGTTAAACTGTGTCAGAAAAAATTATCTTAATTATGTCAGATAACACTTAAGCAAAACATGGTCAGGTCAAAGTGTCTGAATAATTTTTGGTTCCACATTTTTATCAGTTTTACTGGTAGTCCACTGTATGAATAATTTTTGGGTATAATATGTTACAGTTTATTTTGCCATCCTCACTTACATAAATGAACTATAGTGTACTGCACCCACTAGTAAAAATATATCAAAAATATCAAAAAATTCTCTGAATAATTTTTGGTTTGACGGTATGTAATAATAGGGAAGAAAGGTCTATCACAACTGTTCCATGCCACCTTTAAGTAAATCTGTTATATGTATTATCATAATTTCTCATGTTGTCTTTGAAATATGATGTTATTATACTGTTGAAAATACTGACAAGCATTTATGGTAAACTAAAATATACTTGATATAAAAATAAATATAACTTCGTTTTACAGTGTCCTTGTTACACATATTAGAGGTAATTACTGTAGTAATAACTATACATTATGTACAATTAAATGCAACTAACCCTAAACCAAACCCTAATCCTAAACCTAACCCTATAGTACAGTGCATCTGGAAAGTAATCACAGCGCTTCACTTTTTCCACATTTTGTTATGTTACAGCCTTATTCCAAAATGGATTAAATTCATTATTTTCCTCAAAATTCTACACACAATACCCCATAATGACATCGTGAAAGAAGTTTGTTTGAAATCTTTGCAAATTAAAAAAAAAAAAAAAAAAATCACATGTACATATGTATTCACAGCCTTTGCTCAATACTTTGTTGAAGCACCTTTTGGCACCAGTTACAGCCTCAAGTCTTTTTGAGTGTGACGCTACAAGCTTTGCAAACCTATTTTTGGGCAGTTTCTCCCATTCTTCTTTGCAGGACCTCTCAAGCTCCATCAGGTTGGATGGGGAGTGTCAGTGCACAACCATTTTCAGATCTCTCCAGAGATGTTCAGTCGGGTTCAAAGTCTGCACTCTGGCTGGGCCACTCAAGGACATTCAAAGAGTTGTCCCGTAGCCACTCCTTTGTTATCTTGGCTGTGTGCTTAGGGTCATTGTCCTATTGGAAGATGAACCTTCGCCCCAGTCTGAGGTCCAGAGCTGTGGAGCAGGTTTTCATCAAGGATGTCTCTGTACATTGCTGCATTCATCTTTCCCTTGATCCTGACTAGTCTCCCAGTTCCTGCCCCTGAAAAACATCCCCACAGCATGATGCTGCCACCACCATGCTTCACTCTAGGGATGGTCTTGGCCAGGTGATGAGCAGTGCCTGGTTTCCTCCAGACATGATGCTTGCTATTCAGGCCAAAGAGTTAAATATTTGTTTCATCAGACCAGAGAATTTTGTTTCTCATGGTCTGAGAGTCCTCCGGGCTGTCATGTGCCTTTTACTGAGGAGTGGCTTCCGTCCGGCCACTCTACTATACAGGCCTGATTGATGGAGTGCTGCAGAGATGGTTGTTCTTCTGGAAGGTTCTCCTCTCTCCACATAGAAACGCTGGAGCTCTGAGTGACCATCGGGTTCTTGGTCACCTCCCTGACTAAGGCCCTTTTCCCCTGATCGCTCAGTTTGGCCAGGCGGGACCTTCAATGCTGCAGAAATTTTTTCTGTACCCTTCTTCAGATCTGTGCTTCAATACAATCCTGTCTCGGAGGTCTACAGACAATTCCTTGGACTTCATGGCTTGGTTTGTGCTCTGACATGCACTGTTAACTGTGAGACCTTATATATTATATGCCTTTCCAAATCATGTCCAAACTGAATTTGCCACAGATGGACTCCAAGCAAGTTGCAGAAACATCCCAAGGATGATCAATGGAAACAGGATGCACCTGAGCTCAATTTTAAGTGTCATGGCAAAGGCTGTGCATACTATGCATGTATGTACATGTGATTTATTTATTTTTTTTTTTATATAAATTTGCAAAGATTTCAAACAGACGTGAAAGTGCAGAGGATAGAACAAAATAAAACACCGGTCATGACTCATGAATTAGAAGTCTAAAACAAAATCTTTTAAAAGAAAAATGTCGTAGGAGCTTGAGTTTGTTGCTAATATAAAGTGTGACTGAAACAAGTGGCAGATGATTAATTACTTTTTTTAAGCTAAGATGACAGCAGTGTGTTTTCTGTGCAGAAACATGGCCTGAAGGTGTACATGAGGGACCCCTATTCATTTACCCCCATGTTGGAGGATGGTGTAGGAGGGCGGCCACCACGATCTTTACTGCTCGGAGCTGACTTGGCAATGACCCAAAAAGAGATTGGCAAATTCTCCGAGAAAGATGCCAAGGTGTCAAGCATGTCAATGTCAAGAGCACTTTAATGAACTTGCATGTGACTGTAAAAGCAAAATAATGTGAAAACTTCTCTGACAATTAACTGAAAATGGAATTTATATGATTTAATATGGATTTTATGTGGATTTTTGCTCTGTCTTCTCACTAAAGGTCTATCCTGATTTTTTAACCTATTTGGAAAGACTGGCATGTGCCATCCACCCTCTTTTAGATGCTCCACCCGTTGACATTCCAGGACTGACTCAGGGCTCTTTGAGAAAGAGAATATCTGCCCTGAGGAGCTTGAAACCTTTTTTGAAGTCTGGTAATGATGCTTCATGGTTATATAACAGAAAATAAACCAGATTTTTCTTGATTTTTCTGCTGCTGCTTAAATAAGCCAGAGAGTCTTATAAAACTAAGGCTTATAAAACTGTGAAGCATTAAAGTAAAATCCATGTGCTTCTATGTTTAAAGGGTTGAAGTTGGGAAAGAATATACCAGATTTCTATGAACTTGTTACAGCTCCAGTCATGAAGGTGGGTAATGCCTCCAGACCTTGACAGAAAAGAAATGCATGACATTTTTGAATATATTTGACAGAATAAGTACCAGAACCTATGAAGGTCAAATCAAAAACATTTCTGTGAGGATTTTTCTGCTAGAAATTTCACAGCAAGGAAGCTAAACAAGAGGTAAAACTAATAGTGATCTGAAAAATCTCTGTGAAATTTTGAGACAATGCCCCTAGTGGTCAAGCATTGTACAGTTATTTACATTTGCTCATTTCTCATTTGCTCATCACATTATCAATAAATGATTCTGTAATCAGGTCTGTTGTCCTCAGATTTTGGGGATTGTGCTCAGGTTAAAATATGTCTTCCACTGTAGAGCATGGCTGAAGGATCATGTGACACTGATTAATGGCTGCTGAAAATTAAGTTAAATTGTAATAATATTTTACAATATTATGGTTTTTAATCTATTTTTTGATGAAATAAATGCAGCCTTTGTGAGCATAAGAAACAAAAGCATTAAAAATTATAATTATATAATAATTATTTCAAACTTTTGACTAGTAGTGTATATTCAAAAGTTTGTAAAGAGTATTTGAAAACCACACTTGAGTAAAGGTACAGATACATTACAGCAAAAATGACTCCATTACAAGTTACAAGTCACCAATTCCAAAATGACTTGCGTAAAAGACTTTAGAAACAGTATCTGATTTTAACAGTACTTAAGTATTTTACTCAGACTGAATGTGAGCTCAAAGATGCACTAGTCCTCAACACCTAAGAGACATGTCAGTGAAAAACAAGAAACAGTCGATCTGTGAGGAAAGCAAAATAAAACAGAACACCTCAAAATTGCAATAAATCAATGTCAACACAACAGCCTCTTAAACGTCTACAAACACTCAAGTCTCAGTTACACTCAAGTGCTTAAAAAGGGCATAAGTAAACCAATATCCTTCAAAAAGGTCCCTTCAAAAATAAAATAATGTAAAGTAAAATTAAATAGCCAAAGCCCACTTGCACTGGACGTGCTGTTTCGGCCTCATCAGCAGCTGCAGCCATGTCCTCATTTCATATATGAAGCACCTGCGATTCACAACTACCTGCTAATGCACTCACATTCGCGTAAAGTAGCCTTGTGGACAAGTTTGAGTGAGAAACAAGCAAAACGCACAAGATATAGTGCCTTCAATGCCCTGTAGATGGCAATATCACTTCTTTTGTAGCAGAAATAAACTGCTGCAGAAAAAGTTAGGTGTCATAATTGCATTACTCATCACAAATGTTGGAGTAAAAATTACATAGGTATACTTATTCAAAAATTTAGTCAAGTAGAAAATAAAAGTTGCTAATATCTTTGATACTCAGTAAAACTACAAAGTAGCCAAAAAGATTTTACATTTGCTCAAATGTAAAATGAAAAATACACATCAAAATAAGCATCATTTACTTTGAGCATTGCCTAAAAATTAATTATTTGTGAGTTTGAGGATGTTTCATGAAATGCACACAGCATTAGAAGCATTCTTTGTTGAAATTTCAACTTTTTTGTCTGTAGGTGCTCAATCGCTGGTTTGAATCAGAGCCGTTGAGAGCCACATTAGCCACTGACTCTGTGATTGGTGCAAACACAAGCCCAAATAATCCTGGAAGTGGGTGAGAAGGATACTTTGACATTTATGTGTTCAAAGTGATTCAGAAAATCCTGTAATTGATGTTGTGGATACTGTATGATAAACTGTGCTTAATCTTGTAGATATGTCCTGCTGCACCATGTCATGGGTGAGCTGGAGAAGGAGAAAGGTGCCTGGGGTTACGTGGAGGGAGGAATGGGTGGAGTGTCTCAATCAATCGCCCGCTCCACCCGCTCTCTCGGAGCAGATATTTTTACAGACAGAGTTAGTATTCAGGAAGAAGGTGTAACCTTTTCTTGAGCCATTGTTTCCATGCTAGCCATATTCATTCAAAGGAACCGGTTGTCCCACGGCTATTAAACTGTTGTCTTCCTGGGGGCCTGTAGGATGTTGAACGAGTCCTTGTTGGTCAGGATGGTTGTGCCAAGGGTGTTGTGCTGACAGATGGAACAGAAGTCCGTAGTAAAGTGGTTCTGTCCAACGCCACTCCCTACGTCACCTTCAAACAGCTTACCCCACAGGTACATCCCTGATGGTATGTCCCGAGACCATGCCAGTTCTGCTAATTTGTAAAAGTAAAGAAGAACATTTGTTTTTACATAAGTGGTATGATCATGATTATAGAAATTTCCAGGTCATTCCTTCCACAGTTGATGTCTTCCCATTCTGCCAACTGCTGTTGTAGCCTTGAGCAAGTCACTTTATCTGTTTACTCAAGGAGTGACCCTATGCTTTAACTGACAACACTGTACACATGCAAATGTGTTAGTTCAGTTTACAGTAGAAATATATAGGCAAAAATTAAGAATCCCATTGAACCTATTTTATAATGTGGAAAAATTAACAACTGTTTTACTTAAATGTTAATGACAATTCTGAATAATTGATGTCTGTGGTTGTCCTGGTAAAGGATGCCCTGCCAGAGGCATTCATCACAGCCGTAGATCAGATTGACTACACCTCTCCAGTTACAAAGATAAACGGTATGATTACAGATAATTTAATGTTTTATTTCATTGAACTAAATATGCATTTTCTCATTAAAAAACCTGTTTGCAAGGTAGCAAAAGAAGAGTGTTGGTTCTGTGTAAATACTCCAGGAAGCGTTGTCATTATCTTAACACTCAGCAAGCAAACAAGTCAAGACCAAAGATAATTCATTATGCAATAGAAGCATGAAAATATACCAGCTGGAATTCATTGTCCAAATAGCATTAAAACGACATGAGTATATATATATATATATATATACTCATTAGCGGCAGTTTTAAAGGGGTAGTTCACCCAAAAATAAAAATTCTGTCATTAATTACTCACCCTCATGTCGTTCCACACCTGTAAGACCTTAGTTTATCTTCTAGACACAAATTAAGATATTTTTCATAAAATCCGATGGCTCAGTGGGGCCTGCATTGCCAGTAAGACAATTAAAACTTTCAGATGCCCAGAAAGCTACTAAAGACATAATTAAAACAGTTCATGTGACTACAGTGGTTCAACCTTAATGTTATGAAGTGACGAGAAAACAAAATAACTACTTTATTCAACAATATCTAGTGATGGGCGATTTCAAAACACCGCTTCATGAAGCTTCAAAGCTTTATGAATCTTTTGTCTCGGATCAGTAGTTCGGAGCGTGTATCAAACTGCCAAAGTCACGTGATTTCAGTAAACGAGGCTTCGTTACGTCATAAGTGTTTCGAAATTTCAATAGTTCACCACTGGGTGGCGTGATGTTGGCAGTTTGATACGCACTCCAAACCACTGATTCGAAAACTAACGATTTGTAAAGCTTCGAAGCTTCATGAAGCAGTGTTTTGAAATCATCCATCACTAGATATTGTTGAATAAAGTCGTTATTTTCTTTTTTTGGATCACAAAAAGTATTCTCGTCACTTCATAACATTAAGGTTGAACCACTGTAGTCACATGAATTTTTAATTATGTCAATTGTCTTGCTGGCAATGCAGGCCTCACTAATTATAATTAATTGAAAGAAGTATAAAGTTTATAAAAAACAAAACAATTATCTACATACCTGTATGTTAAGCTTTTGGGTCTAAATATGTTGAACAAATTTCTAACCAGACTATTTGAGGAATATAAACAGTGCTGCCTTGCAAGAACTAATTAATGAGGTTTATTTTTTTCCCCTGTAAAATTGTGGATTGGACTTATCCGTCTCTGTTTTTGCAAATGAACAGTTGCTGTGGACAAGCTGCCTAATTTCTTGGCTGCTCCGAATAGTGTGGATGGAAAACCAGGTCCACATCATCAGTGCTCAATCCACCTGAACTGTGAGAGTGTGGAAGTGCTGGAAGAGGCCTACATGGAGGGCCAGCAGGGACGCCCATCCTCTAGGTTGGCAAAACCTGCAGTGCTGCTTATAATGGAACAACTAATATTTGCACATTATACACACATGAAGGCATCAGGATATCTGGATTTGCAAATCCTGACCAGGGTTTCACAGACAGCACATCTGTGGCTCTGGGTCGGGGTTTATGGTGATGGTTTTCCATACATTGCACCAAACCACAGCAATTTACATTATATTCTGATTCATCTTCTGGTGTTTTTGTTTAGGCCTATGATAGAAATGACCATTCCCTCAGTGCTAGATCTGACTCTAGCACCTCCTGGCTGTCATGTGGTGTCTCTCTTCATCCAGTTTACCCCATATTTGATGGAGGGCCACCGCGCTTGGACCGATGAAGACAGGGAGAGATTTGCTGACACCGGTACCTAGTACCTTATTTGCATTTTTGTGTGCTGTTTGCAGGCACAGGCATTATAAGGCTTGTGTATGTAAAAGGTCTCGGAAATCTTACATACAGTGTTGGGGAAAGTTACTTTTAAAAGCAATGTGTTACAGTATTATGCTACTCCTCAAAAAAGTAACTAATTATGTTATTAAGTCCACGTTCACACAGCAGAAGAATATGGTTGTCAGTCCTGTATTTGAGTCCTTAATATGATTGTGTTCACACACAGTTCAGTTATTTACGGGAGTGGAGTGACAACTGCATTCTATAACTGAATTTACACCCATACATTTTCAGGACTCACAACCACATTCTTGTAAAACCAGCTCTGTATGAACGGAACCAGACTGAAAAACTAGTTGTCTGTCACATCATACAGTGTGAGTGACACATCATACAGTCTCTGTGCGAGTCTTGTTGTATCAAAAGTGATAAGACTTTTCAGTTTTATGGATGTCGCCATCTTTGATATTACTTTGGTCACTGTCGCTATGGTTAATAGAATACAGGCTTGACTACCATTGCACGTTCATACAGGCAGTATTTAAAATGCTACTGTAAGTTGCTGTTTGAATCGGACATTTTGAGACTCACACCTGTAAGTAAATGCAGTTGTCAATCGCAAAAACTGACACTGTGAATGTAGCCTTAGTTACTTTTTATGAAAAGTAATGCATTACTTTTGCGTTACTTTTTCTCACCTGGTTGAGGCTCGCTTGCTTCCAGGCCTTGCAGATTTTTTTTTTCTGAGAAGATCTTTTGAGTGTTTAACGCAGTAATACATTCAACAACATAGCCTATATAACATACACCATCATTTTCTTTTAAAACACATTTAGAATATATATATATATATATATATATATATATATATATATATATATATATATATATATACAGGTGCTGGTCATATAATTAGAATATCATCAAAAAGTTGATTTATTTCACTAATTCCATTCAAAAAGTGAAACTTGTATATTATATTTATTCATTACACACAGACTGATATATTTCAAATGTTTATTTCTTTTAATTTTGATGATTACAACTGACAACTAAGGAAAATTCCAAATTCAGTATCTCAGAAAATAAGAATATTGTGCAAAGGTTCAATATTGAAGACACCTGGTGCCACACTCTAATCAGCTAATTAACTCAAAACACCTGCAAAGGCCTTTAAATGGTCTCTCAGTCTAGTTCTGTAGGCTACACAATCATGGGGAAGACTGCTGACTTAACAGATGTCCAAAAGATGACCATTGACACCTTGCACAAGGAGGGCAAGACACAAAAGGTCATTGCAAAAGAAGCTGGCTGTTCACAGAGCTCTGTGTCCAAGCACATTAATAGAGAGGCGAAGGGAAGGAAAAAATGTAGTAGAAAAAAAGTGTACAAGCAATAGGGATAACTGCACCCTGGAGAGGATTGTGAAACAAAACCCATTCAAAAATGTGGGGGAGATTCACAAAGAGTGGACTGCAGCTGGAGTCAGTGCTTCAAGAACCACTACGCACAGACGTATACAAGACGTGGGTTTCAGCTGTCGCATTCCTTGTGTCAAGCCACTCTTGAACAACAGACAGCGTCAGAAGCGTCTCGCCTGGGCTAAAGACAAAAAGGACTGGACTGCTGCTGAGTGGTTCAAAGTTATGTTCTCTGATGAAAGTAAATTTTGGTAAAAAAAAAAAGTAAAAAATCAGGGTCCCAGAGTCTGGAGGAAGAGAGGAGAGGCACACAATCCACGTTGCTTGAGGTCCAGTGTAAAGTTTCCACAGTCAGTGATGGTTTGGGGTGCCATGTCATCTGCTGGTGTTGGTCCACTGTGTTTTCTGAGGTCCAAGGTCAACGCAGCCGTATACTAGGAAGTTTTAGAGCACTTCATGCTTCCTGCTGCTGACCAACTTTATGGAGATGCAGATTTCATTTTCCAACAGGACTTGGCACCTGCACACAGAGCCAAAGCTACCAGTACCTGGTTTAAGGACCATGGTATCCCTGTTCTTAATTGGCCAGCAAACTTGCCTGACCTTTACCCCATAGAAAATCGATGGGGTATTTTGAAGAGGAAGATGCAATATGCCAGACTTAACAATGCAGAAGAGCTGAAGGCCACTATCAGAGCAACCTGGGCTCTTATAACACCTGAGCAGTGCCACAGACTGATCGACTCCATGCCACGCCGCATTGCTGCAGTAATTCAGGCAAAAGGAGCCCCAACTAAGTATTGAGTGCTGTACATGCTCATACTTTTCATGTTCATACTTTTCAGTTGGCCAAGACTTCTAAAAATCCTTTTTTTTTTAAGTAATATTCTAATTTTCTGAGATACTGAATTTGGGATTTTCCTTAGTTGTCCGTTATAATCATCAAAATTAAAAGAAATAAACATTTGAAATATATCAGTCTGTGTGTAATGAATGAATATAATATACAAGTTTCATTTTTTGAATGGAATTAGTGAAATAAATAAACTTTTTGATGATATTCTAATTATATGACCAGCACCTGTATATATACACTATATTGCCAAAAGTTTTGGGACGCCTGCCTTTACGTGCACATAAACTTTAATGACATCCCATTCTTAATCCGTGGGGTTTAATATGGAGTTGGCCCACCCTTTGCAGCTATAACAGCTTCAACTCTTCTGGGAAGGCTTTCCAGAAGGTTTAGGAGTGTGTTTATGGGAAGTTTATGGGAAGCATTTTTCTAGAAGCATGAAGTCAGGCACTGTGTTGGCAAGAAGGTCTGGCTCGCAGTCTGCGCTCTAATTCATCCCAAAGGTGTTCTATCGGGTTGAGGTCAGGACTCTGTGCAGGCCAGTCAAGTTCCTCCACACCAAACTCACTCATCCATGTCTTTACGGACCTTGCTTTGTGCACTGGTGCGAGGTCATTTTGGAACAGGAAGGGGCCACCCCCAAACTGTTCCCCCAAAGTTGGGAGCATGAAATTGTCCAAAATGTCTTGGTATGCTGAAGCATTAAGAATTCCTTTCACTGTAACTAAGGGGCCAAGCTCAACCCCTGAAAAACAACCCCACTCCATAATCCTCCCTCCACCAAACTTTACACTTGGCACAATGCAGTCAGGCAAGTACCGTTCTCCTGGCAACCGCCAAACCCAGGCTCGTCCATCGGTTTGCCAGACAGAAGCGTGATTCGTCACTCCAGAGAGCACATCTCCACTGCTCTAGAGTCCAGTGGCGGCGTGCTTTACACCACTGCATACGACGCTTTGCATTGCACTTGGTGATGTAAGGCTTGGATGCAGCTGCTCGGTTATGGAAACCCATTCCATGAAGCTCTCTATGCACTGTTCTTGAGCTAATCTGAAGGCCACATGAAGTTTGGAGGTCTGTAGCTATTGACTCTGCAGAAAGTTGGCGACTTCTGCACACTGTGCGCCTCAGCATGCACTGACCTCACTCTGTGATTTTACGTGGCCTACCACTTTGTGGCTGAGTTGCTGTTGTTGCCAATTGCTTCCAATTTGTTATGATACCACTAACAGTTGAACGTGGAATATTTACTAGTGAGGAAATTTCATGAATGGACTTATTGCACAGGTGATAACCATGCTTGAATTCACTGACCAGTCTGCATGCCTAGGTGCTTGATTTTATACACATGTGGCCATGGAAGTGATTGGAACGCCTGAATTCAATGATTTGGAGGGGTGTTCCAATACTTATGGCAATATAGTGTGTGTGTGTGTGTTTGTATATATATATATATATATATATATATATATATATATATTATTCTCACGTGTAGTATCAAACAACAGGCAAACGAAGATGAACAATGAAGACAGGATTTAATGACTATACTAACACATCTTACATAGACGAGAACGGACGAGGAATGAGGGAGAACACAGGGTATAAATACATGAAGCAAACAAAGGATCTTAACAAGGTGATTAACAGAACACAGATGATGGAAATGACTAATTAAACTGAATGGGGAAAACTAGGTCACAGAACATGTGAGACGGAGGTGCGTCCTCGCGCCGTAAGAGTTCAAATGAGGAGGGAGGGTAGGGGTTCTGGAGGAGGGCGAAGTACTGCAAAAAACCAAAAGGAAAGAGAGTCCAGGGAACAGAAAAAAATCCAATGGGGAGTGGAGGGTGGGAGGAGCCAGGGGGAGACCAGGAGCAGGTTGAGCTGGTGGAAATTCCAGAGTACAGCCAGGATGATGCCCCCACGGCGGAGTCGAGGGAGGGAGGAGCCATGGTGTAAACCTCCTCGACGAAACCATGGGGATGACTGATGGAGACGGAGCCGGTGGAGAAGGAGAAGGAGCCCAGAGCGCAGATGGAGGGCCGATGACCAGGCATGAAACCGCAGGCTTCCGAGGCCGCGAGGGATGTGCCAGAGGTCTGAGGTGGAACCAGAGCGACTGAGGACCGAGGCGGAGCTGGAGCAAGGACGGAGCCAGAAGGAGCCGTGGGGGTGGAGAGATGGTGCGCAGTGATAGCCGAATCCGTCTGTCTGTTTTGCACGTTGTTCTCAACAAACCATATAGATGCGTCGTCAGATTTGGGATAAACCGCGATGCAAGCGTGTGCCGGGCTGTGGGTGGAGAACCGAGCGGTTCGATTTTTTTCAGCGAACCGTCCCACCCCTAATATATATATTCTAGCGGTCAAAGGTTTATAAGGAATAATTATTTTTACTGTTTTCGAAGTCTCATATTCCCACCAAGAATACATTTATTCCATCAAAAACATTTTATACAATAAAGTCACATGATCCTTCAGAAATATATAACGTAACATATATAATACAAGAACAGGGTTTCTTGTCTAGATTTTTATGTGATATTTTGTGCATTTTTTAAGACTACCCCAGCATTCCCACACAAACATTCGTACTCTGATAGGCAGGCATGAACTACCTACTTTTTAAACACAGTGACACGGTTTGTGCTACCACAGTGATATCACATGCCTTGAAGTAATAAGATCTTTGTTGTAATTGGTACTTTGTTTTTCGTTTCACAGCATTCGACTGGGTTGAACGTTACGCTCCTGGATTTAAAAAGTCAATAGTGGGCAAAGACATCCTGACCCCTCCTGATCTTGAAAGGGTCTTTGGTCTCACTGGAGGGGTATGAACATATCATATAATTCATTTAATAGACATATACATGGACTTTTGTAAATGTATTGTTTTGTTAGTAATTTTCACAATAATACAGAATCTAATAGATAATTTTATCTCTAAATCTTAGTTAATTGTTGTAAATTAGCTTATCATATCATTCCCAATATTAATTACATGCATTGTTTTATGCAACAGAATATATTTCATGGCTCAATGTCCTTGGATCAGCTTTACCTGGCAAGACCTTTGCCCACCGTTGCAGACTACCGCTCACCTGTCAAAGGATTGTACTTATGTGGCAGTGGCAGCCATCCAGGTGTGTGCCTGAATAAATAAAAACTAAAACAGTACGTATTGGGTTTAGAAATGTCATCAGTGTGATATCACGTTTCATAAAACCAGGTCAGGTAAATATTGAGCTTGACGTGCATGACCTCCCCTGTGTTCTCCAGCATTTATCTGAGCTTTTCTCATTCAGGTGGAGGTGTTATGGGTGCAGCCGGCTGGAATTCAGCTCTCAATGTTCTGGCGGATTTCAAGCGACTGTGATCTCTGCCTTCGATAGGGAATATCATTTTCCAATGGGATATTTCGATGAAAAGAGAGATGAAGACAAATATTAAGTGTTGTTGACATTGTGTGTCTTGCACAGCCTTTGAAACACTCCCAAAATGTTGCCCTATTCAATCTATTTTTTAGTGAAATTTGAGATACGTAAAAACATGGTAACACTTCACTATAAGTTTTAAGTAATTAACATTAACATTAGTTAACTACTGTAGTTAACATAAATCAAGAATGAACAATACTTCTACAGCATTTATTAATCTTAGTTAATGTTCATTTTAACATTTACTGATACATTATTAAAAACTATGTCTTTGTATAACCTGAGATGGAACACGTGAATAGGACCACATTGAATGTTCTGACAAAAAGCTATGACATTGTTTTTATAATAACTTAAATGATATTATTTTGATAATAGATAATAAACTAATTTGGTGCTATGAATGTAAGGGGTCTTTGAAGCTTTATTGTTTTCCTTAATTCTTAATTTTTGCTATTCTGCTCTGTGAAGCTAGTGGTGCAGAACTGCAGACTTTATCTTTAATAAATGAATTACATAAAATAATATAAAAGGATTTCTATAATGCATTTTAATTTACATAATAAAAAACAGCATGCAGGCAAGACTCCAAAAGAACAAATATTAATTTAAGGCTATGTTTATTATAGCTAGCTAACCTAAGTAAAATTCTTACTATATCTTAAGTATATAGTATATAAACTGCACACAGTATGCAAATTTTTCTGCATGCTTGAAAATCCGGATGACCCACTACATATTCCAAATTTGCAGTAAACAACAGAGCGCAAAAGTAATTTCAAATGTGATAAAAAGTTCAGCCATGATTTTTAAAACTCTTGGTTAACTTGTTTAAATGATTTGCCAAAATCTACTACATAGTGAATAAAAAAAAAAAAGCTAAGGTAAGGTAACTGGATTAAAGTCAGTATGAAACGCAAGGTTGCGATGGTCTCTTCTTCCCTATTGTGAATTATATCTGAGTGAAATGGCTTCTTGAACCAGAAAAAAAAAAAAAAAAAGGCCAGGACTTAATTTTGTTTATTGGAAATTGATTGGATGGTTGGATGCTTGTGGTTTGCTATTGGTCGATCTCATGTGAGTGACGGGTTGTCCCGCCCTCACACCAGTAAACACATTAACACAGAAGAGATGTTGCTGCAAGAGGGAGGGTAAGTTATTTAAAAATTATGAGGGCACATAATGACTGCAAAAAACTGCAATATTCCATAAAAATGAGAATTTGATTTCATGGTGACTTCAAGATGCAAATTAACCTATGATGGAAATATGATTCTGAAATTGAGGAGCAGCTTTATCCCATAATGTTAATACTTTTTACTATTTATTGTATTTGTTACTGTCACCTTTTATATTTATTCATCTAACTCTGTGACACTTTACATTTTACTTTTTACCTCAGTATTCTTACTCAGGAATACTTACTACTCTTAATACTTCTTTGTTTTTTTTGTTTTGTTCTCTTTATCGTATTTGTTACTGCCACTTATTTATTGTTCTGACTACGAAATAGCACATCATGTCACTTTAATATTCCAGTGCCCTCCACTTTGTATTTATAGTTGTGTATGGTCATGTTTACTAAATTTGTGTATGGTCCCGTTAATGTTACTGTAAGTCTGAGCCTCGTCACAAGCATTTCAACGTTCACATTCCCCAATGTAATTGTGCAAATGACGAATAAATGCCTCTTGACTTGATTATAAGTTTGGCTCCCGGACACAAGTATGGCCCCTGCGGCCCTTTAAGACGCTAGTTCTGGGAGGCGCTTGAGTGCAGTTCAGCACACACGCCTGACGCTCCGTTCGACGCCCAGGAAGAGAAACAGCCACACATATATCGCCACAAGTTTAAATATGTCGCTTCATTTGTTGTTTTAACGTGTATTCTGTCGTGTATATGTTCCTGTAGTCGCATTTAGGGTAATAATGCTGGATGGTTGGACTAATGAAGTTCAGTTTGGATTTCTGCCGGTTACTGGGGCTCAGCGGTGAGTTTCACGTCTGCATGGAAACTTTGTTTCTGTCTGTCCGAGTTATAAAGTTAGTTTTCCATGAATCAGAGCGTAAAACACAGGGCACAATCTGCTTATCTCGCCGTAAAGCGCTTTAGTGATAGTGATATCGTGCAAGTCAGTTTTATATAGATATAAAAGTGTATTAAACAAATCATGATGCCAATAATGCAAATGTTTAATATAATTGTATCTACGGTTGTCACCCGGATAGCTTTTATTTGTGTATGGTAATGTATCTAAACCTTAATATCTGTCAGATCCATATTTAATGCTAAACATTAAACATTACGAAGAATAGCTAATGAACTTAAGTTGTTTGTTAAATTAATACAAAATATGCGAGAGCTTATTTACAATTGACAATGTAAATAAAACTGATTTGGTTTATTATTTGAAACAGATTCAAATACTAGGGATCACATGCAACAGGCCTGTGAATCACCGACACACTAAACGTGATTTTAACAGCTGATAATTTCCTGTTTAAATGTGTTTTGTCAAGAATAAACATTTTCAGACAAACCAATTCAGATGCATTCTAATTTAGTTATAATTTGTAATGGGTTTAGCAGGATTGTAAATTTAAAAGCACAGTTCAGGGTTTATAAGTTGCCTCAAGTCTAATGGCAAACATTTCTTTTTCATTCAAACATAAAAAAAAAAAGTTCTTTATCTTTGTTGGAAAATCCAAGCTACTAGCTGTGTTTTGGAACATGATAACTGGTTCCTAGCTGGTCTAAGCTGGTAAACCATCTTGCTTAAAGTGGTCTAGAAGGTTTTTGGAATGTGGTAGCTGGTACACGTACACACACACACACACACACACACACACACACACACACACACACACACACACACACATTATATATATATCTATATCTATCTATATATATATCTATATATCTATATATATATATATCTATCATAAATCATGCCTCATTACCGGCTGTTTCTGTGGTCCGCTATATTTAAGCCTTCCGCCATATTGGAACGGTCAAACACTTGAACGTGAACATTTAGACCCATGAATATCTATATCTGCAATAGACTTCAGCTGATGATTTTGCTAAACTAACACAATACAACAAGACAAATGCTTTGGCTAACATGATATTCAAAAGTTACCATAGTAAAGTAGTACCATAGTAAAGTAATATATAAGTAATACATATTCCTCCGGTTTCACAGACTAGGCTTAAGCCTAGTCCTAGACTAAAATGGATGTTTGAGCTGTCTTAAATGAAATCATCTTGCATTGATGTATCTTAAAATATGTCAGTGCCATTGTTTTGTTTCAAGATGCACACCAGTAATATGACCCTTTTTTTTTTTTTTCCCCCTCTAAGACACATTTATAAAAGCTACTTAAATGTCCTAATTGAACTAAGGCCTAATCCTGGCTTAATCTAAGCCCTGTTTGTGGAACTGTGCTATAAAAACACAAACCAACACATTCTTATCTGTGAAAGGTTATCCCATTTCAAATCTCTGCATTTTTTTACAACCAGAGACTGCACAATGTTGTGGCATCTTGGAAAACTCATTGATTTTTATTGTGAGTGATGCATTATTATTGTGAGCATCTGAAATGTTGACCATTCCAAGATTGTTGACATGTTGCCATGTCTGGAGCGGTGGAATCTACATATACACCGATCAGGCATAACATTATGACCACCTTCCTAATATTGTGTTGGTTCCCCTTTTGCTGCCAAAACCGCCCTGACCCATCGAGGCATGGACTCCACTAGACTCCTGAAGGTATGCTGTGGTATCTGGCACCAAGATGTTAGCAGCAGATCCTTTAAGTCCTGTAAATTGCGAGGTGGGGCCTCCATGGATCGGACTTGTTTGTTCAGCACATCCCACAGACGCTTGATTGGATTTAGATCTGGGAGAATTTGGAGACCAAGCCATTCCTGAACCAGTTTTGCTGGTTTGCTGGCAGGGCACATTATCCTGCTGAAAGAGGCCACCGCCACCCGGGAATACCATTTCCATGAAAGGGTGTACATGATCTGCAACAACGCTTAGGTAGGTGGTATGTGCCAAAGTAACATCCACAGGAATGGCAGGACCCAAGGTTCTCCAGCAGGACATTGCCCTAAAGCTTCACACTGCCTCCGCCAGCTTGCCTTCTTTCCATAGTCCATCCTGATGTCCATGTGTTCCCCAGGTAAGCGACGCACATACACTCGGCCATCCAGGTGATGTAAAAAAAGAAAACGTGATTCATCAGACCAGGCCACCTTCTTCCATTGGTCTGTGGTCCAGTTCTGATCTCACTTGCCCACTGTTGCCACTTTCAGTGGTGGACAGGGGTCAGCGTGGGCACCCTGACTGGTCTGCGGCTATGCAGCCCTATACGCAACAAACTGATGCACTGTGTATTCTGACACCTTTCTATCAGAACCGGCATTAACTTATTGAGCAATATGAGCTACAGTAGCTTGTCTGTTGGATCAGACCTTCACTCCCCACGTGCATCAATGAGCTTTGGCCGCCCATGACCCTGTCACCAGTTCACCACTGTTCCTTCCTTGGACCACTTTTGATAGATACTGACCACTGCAGACCGGGAACACCCCACAAGAGCTGCAGTTTTGGAGATTCTCTGACCCAGTCATCTAGCCATCGCAACTTGGCCCTTGTCAAATCCTTACACTTGCACATTTTTCCTGCTTTTAACACATCAACTTTGAGGACAAAATGTTCACTTGCTGCCTAATATATCCCACCCACTAACAGGTGCCGTGATGAAGAGATAATCAGTGTTATTTACTTCACCTGTCATAATGTTATGCCTGATTGGTGTACAAATGTATGGGTAGACCAGCGGATGATCAGGAATTCTGAAACACAGCTACCAGTTTAAGCTAGATTCTTCAGACCAGAGCTCTTTAAAGCACCAATATATGGATGGTTTTCTAAAAAGCTAGAAAACAAAAATTCTTTGAGGAACTTGAAAAGGTTCCCCAATGACATCACCCAGTTAGCTTTTAATTGGAACCTTTCTTTTGTGAATTGTCATTACATGAAGTACTGCTGTTTTGTTGTCTAATATTGTGCTGTATTCAAAGTTGGTGGTAGACATGTAAATATGCTTAAGAGCATGATCCATCATTAAATGCTGAGGTGTGCATAGTTTTCTCCCACCAGGGCTGTTGCTGTACATTGCTATTTGCCTGTCTGTTGCATTCACTGTAAAATGATCAGATGTAGAAGGTTGATAGGGTATCCAAGTAGCTTAAATAAACATTGTTGTTAACATTGTAACATGTCTTTACTGTCCTTTTCTGCATGCAAGTTTTACTTATTTGTAGCATGAATCAAGATTGTCGACTGCTGTTTTAATCAAATGGATTCTGCGTACTGACTAGCAGCAGTGAAAACAGTATTAGTCGGGATTTTTGCATGGATCAGTTTGCATGATCCAAGGAAGATGTGACTAGCCGGGGGCCACCTGCGGTTTCTGTATCTTAGCAAGGTAAATCAGTTTTTTAGACTGCCATTGTCACGAGACTATCGAAGTGTGAGATGAGTCACTTAAAGAGAAGTTTGCTGGTCGATGCATCACTTCCCTGCAACCACAGGACTCATCTCAGATCACTGCCTGCTTCTTAGGCGAAAGCGAAGAGGCGAAAGAGCATGTATTTGCACTTGTCTGAGATTTGTGGTGCTACTTTGGCTGTGGTGCTATTTATAACTGAAGGCAAACCGTGTGCATCTCTTTGCTGTATGTGAACAATTATGTGGAATATTAAGAGTGTTGTAATGGCTAATGGGAGTGGCTGAAGATACAGAAACTGTGTTTTTTTTTTTTTTTTTTTTAGAGCATCTAATGTGTCTTTACTTCTCTGTACTAAAGGATTCAGTTAACAAGCTTGTAAAGTTCTCTCTTTCTGAAACAGTAATGGTATTGTTTGGCTAAGAAATGCAAAAAAAAGAAGAGGGTGTTGGTCATTTTGTGCTGTTTATGTCGAACAAAAATGTAGGTTTCGGACATTGTGCAGATGGTTGCATATTATGATGTGTATTAATCAAAACCCTGGGCTGAATCAAGTATAAAACTATCACTAAGCTGTCAGGAATCCCATAAAAGAAAACAAAACCTGAAAAATTTAGTCTGAAAACCATCTGCTTTGTTTAGCTAATGGCATAATCCAAAACTCTGTCATTGGACGATCTTCAGAGAAAGTATTGCTTTACTAGACTGCAGTGTAAATGGATTTCTTGAGGAATGTTTTGAGCTGTGTAGTTTGTGAGGCCGTGTAGCTTGGAGAAATGTCTGCAAGGTCTAATTTTACCATTGCTGCAGGGGAACTTTAGGGTCGCTGACAACTGATTTGCAGTGCTGCAGGGCTTTAGGTTCCATGTTTGTTGAGTGAGTGTGTTTTTCTTTTTGCTGATGCTGATAACTCATTTTACTCTGGTTTAGTTGGCTTTTCTGTGGCAGACATGATATGAAATTAAAATCTTTACACAGCTGGACCCTGAAAATACTAAGTAAACAAAGACCTCAGCAGTCAAGGTTAAAAATGTATAACACAGGCCTTGAGTTTATGTACAGTATTGTATAGTGGCTAATGCAATTAGAGAAGTAAAAACCAAGATTTGGTTGTGAGGGAATTTTTCATGGGTTTTTACTAGAAATGTGTCATTTCATAGTCACAAATGTATGATATTTTCTTACTTTGAGTGTCATGTGAGCATTTACAAATGTTGGGATTTGACCACATAATCTAATACAAAACAAGTGGCTTGTGTTGATTATAATTTCTGCATTATTGAATGTTTTTAACTCTCAAAACGTGCGACGTTAGCTAATGCTGCTATAGTGATTCTATTGGCTTGAATTGAACTTTGGACTTATGGATTGTTTTCTTTGCATTTTTCCACAGGCTCCAGTGATGAGAGGCCAGAGGAGATGGACACAGGTGCCCTCCCTGGGCAGAATGACGATACACTCTCACAGGTACAAGAACTTTGGGCTTTTTTCATGAATTAAAAAAAGATGGTTAAATCAGTAATGAGAATGACCTACATGTTCCCCTGTTGTTTTTGAATAAACTGCTTGCATATGTTTTCTGACCAATAGTTTTAAGTCTGTAATGTAGTTAAAATTTAAATCAGGTCTTTTAACAACTGTGGCTATTCTTTTTAAATAGTCCTGATCGATTTCTGCACAACAACATGTATAGTGGCCTTAGAAGTGTATATATAAAGTTTAATTAATATATAAGGCCACTAAAAATACTTCATATTTAGTATACCGTTAATGTTTGGGGTAGGTAAGATATATGTGTGTGATTTTTAATTTTTTTTTTTTACTTTAGTTAGTGTGTAATGTTGCTGCTTGAGCATAAACAACATCTGCAAAGTTGCAATGTTCAAAGTTCAATGCAAAGGGAGATATTTTCTTTTACAGAAAGAAATCACTTTTTTTAAGGACTACAACAAGCAGCTAGTAGGGACTACAACGAGCTTCCCTTCTCTTTTGAAAAGCGGGCCAGGAGCAGCAGCTCATTTGCATTTAAAGGGACACATAAAAATGCTGTTGTTTTTGCTCACACCCAAATAAGGGCAAATTTGACAAGCTATAATAAATGATCTGTGGGGTGTTTTGAGCTGAAACTTCAGACACGTTCTGGGGACACCAGAGACTTGTATTACATTTTGTAAAAGGGGCATTATAGGTTCCCATATAAATTAACTTTTATTCAGCAAGGACACATTCAATTGTTTAAAACAGACAGCAAAGACTTAGATCTTAATCTTAAATTAGAATGTTACCCAAAAATAAATAAATAAATAATTTCAAATGCTGTTCTTTCTGTTCAATGAGTCCTGAAATTTCTTGCTACATTAGTTTATTTTTTTTTTCCTGCAAAAGGTTTTCATGGTTTCTGCAAAAATATTAAGCAGCACAACTGTTTTAAAAATTGATAATTATAATAAATATTTCTTGAGCACCAAATCAGCATATTAGAATGATTTCTGAAGGATCATGTGACACTGAAGACTGGAGTAATGATGCTGAAAATTCAGCTTTGCCATCACAGGAATAAATTATGTCGTAAAATATATATATATATATATATATATATATATATATATATTATATATATATATATATATATATATATATATATATATATATATATATATTTATTATATTATACAAAAGTTATCTTAAATTTCAAAAATATTACTGTTTTTATTGCATTTTTGATCAAATAAATGCAGCCTTTATGTGCATTTAGAGTTTTTTTTTTCTTTTCTTTTTTTCAAAAACATAGAAAGAAGTGAATGAACTTTATCTTCTAGTCATGTCTCAACATATCAGTTGGGTTAAGGGCAGGTCAGTTTGCTCAAAACAGAGATACTCCCAGCATATTTTTTGCAGTTGCTTTGAGGCTCTTTTGTTCCAAGAAATCATTATTTTGGGGAATGTTTCACATTCATGCTGCAACATTCAAATTGTCAAATCTACCCATGATAATGTGCATTCTTCCACAGACTATATAATATTAGACAGTTGTCTGCTCACCAAAAACTGTTACCCTGTGGTCATCTTTAAGAATTTAAGCTTTGAGTTACATTTTATTTTGGTTAAATATATAGGGAGAGCAACACTGGCCTCATTAATTTGTACATTGTCAATCAGCATATGGATTTATGGAGGCCAAAGTCCTTCAAGGTGGTTTTGTTACATTTTCAACCTTGTTTTTAGTGTCTATAACTAAAGAAGTCTTTCTTAAATAAGGTAAAATTCCCTTCTTAAACATCTTTGATGCAGTAACAGACCTCTGTTTGCTGCCATTTTGCACAGTGTTTATTTTCTGTAACTAACCTACATGTCCGTTTGTTCCTGATACCCTGTCACATTTGGGTTTGTGTGTGTTTTACAGGATGTCTTAAATGGTGAGGAGGGTCTTAGTGATGAGGAGAAGGCCAGACGGAAAGCAGAGAGGCGCAAAGCCAAGAGGAAGGTGAGAGCAGATAAACTTTACCACACTTAGGACAAGAATGAATCCCTATTTAACACAGAGTTTACTGTCAGGGCAGATCTATTAAGCATTGTTTCAAATTGTGCTCTTATCGTGAATGGAGCCATAAATATGTGGGATTTCATTATGTGCATTGTGTTGCTGCCAAAAAAAGAAATAATTTATTTATTTTTATTTTTTTAGCGTCAACGGCAGCGGAAGAAACTAGAGCGGGTTAAAAAGGATGAAAGTACTGAACAGGTAAATTGAAACTAGTTTAATGGTGAGGATGGCATGAGAGGGCTTTGACACAGGATGTGTTCCTTTTTAAAACATTGCAGCAGATCAGTGCATCTCATCTAGGTTAACCATAGTTACTGGGTATTTAAGAAAGCATGTTAAAAATAGTTAAGTTTTTATTATGTAGTACATTTAATGTCCGTTTTAAAACAATGGACCGATCAGAATTAACTTGGGGTGTGACAGTAATTTCCTTATAAACTATTGCATGTATATAATATAATATAATATAATATAATATTAGGGCTGTTGATTTAACACGTTGATTTAATTATTTAGTTATGGGGAAAAAAAATAACGTTTTAAAATTATTAATGCATTTAACGCAACCGCCCCGCCCAAGACGTTTTTTTTAGTATCTTAATTATTGCGCTTTTCCACTGCATGGTACGGCTTAGTACGGCTCACTTTTTGCCGCTTTTCCACTGCATGGGACGGCTCGGTACTGAACGGTACAGCTCGCTTAAATAGTACCACCTCAGTGGAGGTTGCAAGCGTGCCGTACCGATACTAAATGTGACGTGTAAACACTGCAGATCACTGATTGGTCAGAGAGAATCGTCACTACCAGTGTCATTGGATTTGAAACACGAGACGCCAAACCTGCTAGATTTAAATAGTCAGTAACAGCCACTGCAGTATCACTATTTTATTTAATTTTTTTTTCGCGCAACTTTTTTTTTTAAAAACAACTTGCTTTAAACAACCATCTCGCGCAGCTTGAAAAAAACAAATGGCTGTATTGTGGTCAGTAGATGAGGTGCAGACTCATCAGTAGCCGAGGAGTGGATCCACGGCAGTAGAGGTGGTGCAACTATAATGATCAGTCCAGCCACTTTGAAGTGGTACTAAACTGCAGTGGAAAAGCAAACCGAAAGTAAGCGAGCTGAGCCGTGCCGAACCGAGCCGAGCCATTCCACGCGGTGGAAGAGCGCCAATAAAGTATCATTTCGTGACAAAAAAAAGTATTCTATATTTCCATATTAATAAAAACCTATTAAAGGTATAGTTCACCCAAAAAAGACTTTCATCTGTCATCATTTGCTCACCTTCATAGCCGTTGAAGCCTAAAAGTTTGTGTAATAATTTATATGTTGAATCAAATAAAATATATATTTTTACTTTTTGTAATGTCTGTTTCATGCTTTTCTCATTTAACACAATAATGACTTTAAATTAACTTTTGGGGCTAATTTCTCAGCCAAATTAATCGCCACATCGTGTAATTAATTAGATTTTAATCGCTTGACAGCACGTACACACTACTGTTCAAAAGTCTGGAGTCTGTAATATTTTTTTCAGTGTTTTTGAAAGAAGTTTCTGATGCTCACCAAGTTTGCATCAATAAAACAGTAAAATATTATTGCCATTTATAGTAACTCTTTTAAGATTTTACAATGTAATTTATTCCTGTGATGGCAAAGCTGAGTTTTCAGCATCATTATTCCAGTCTTCAGTGTCACATGATCCTTCATAATTAATTTTAATATGGTGATTTGGTGCTCACGACAAATTTCTTTTCTGCTTAATATTTTAGTGAAAACTTAATAGCATAATGCATCCTTTCTGAATAAAAAATATTTACTCTAAACTATAATAAAAAAAATAAAATAAAAAAAAAAGTACTTAGAGTTAGAGTATTTGCAGTTAAAATCAGTACTCTTTGATATTGAATTTAATTAGAGAACTTTTGGCTGAAACAAAATACATTATTTTAGAAGGCCAGGCATTTGGGTGACACTGCCTTTAAATGCAGCTAACTAGGTTGTATAACAGAGGTACTTTTTTTTTTTTTTTTTTTTTTTTTTTTTTTAACTTGAGTAAACATTTTATGAATACGCTATTACGCCCCTAGCTCAACAAGCAATACACACTTTTAAAAAATTTGATTTTTCTTTTTTAGGGGGAGGAGAATGCTGGAGCTGATTCTGAACTCGATGAGTCTGAGGACTCTGAGTCAGAGGAGGTGGAAGTTATTGGCCTTTCAAAGGTGGAAGAGAAGCCTGTCGCTCCTCCAAGTACAAGTCCTTCTGGACCTCCACTGGCTTCAGGGAACAAAAGCAACCGGCAGCCGACGGCCCGTTCTAGTGAGGAGGTATAAAAATGGAGACCACCATACTGTCATAGCTGATGGACTTCCAGAGTTTGCTGTTTAAATGTTTTATTATTTAAATTGCTGACTTTGGCACTGTTTCCTCATTTTCAGGACCCAGGGTGGGATGTGAACAGTGCTTTTGTTGCCAATGCTGTCAGTCACATTCGACCCAAAGCTAAAAGTAAAGGAGCTTACAAGTCGAAAGAGAACAAGGAAAATGAGAGCAGGACAGGAGAAGTGAGTTTAAGTTTTTATGTGTCCTGTGGAGCCCATAACTGCTGAACCTGGGTGTCAGGATTATTGGGTATTAACGTAGTTCATAAATGTGTACGGTGCTGTCACTGTGGACTTGTATGACACCTTTTATTCTTTCAGTTGGTAGAGATGCCACTGTCATGACAGGTTGCATGTTTCACCGTACTATGCTTCTACCCAGCAAGCCCATTTCACATTATGCCGGGTACACACTGCACGATTTTCTCACACTACAATATAGTCTAGTGTATACCATTTAGTTGCTGCTGTGTGCACGTTACTCGACAGATTGGTGGCAGGGTATCGCACAATACACAACTTTTCAATAGGAAGAATCGACGAAAATCTGTCTGGTCTAAAAACTATGTTTCATAATTACACACGAACAGGAACTAGCACAGGTTCTAGTGCAAGACTGGATTTCTTCTTGTTAAAGGCACACTATGTAAATTTTCACTGCTAGAGGTCACTTATTCAAAACAAAGGCATAGCTTGATGATGCCTTGATTTCGTGGAATCATGGGAGGTGTTGTCTTTGTCTACAGCCGGTAGAAAAGAATTGGGACAGGACATGGGCAGAAATCATGTTCATTAATGAGATTATTAATGTTACTGTAGTATGAAGCAGAGCAGGAGCGAATGCTAATGAGAGACGATCGCGATACGCATCTCGAGAGCAGCATAACTTATGCCGTAGTTGCTTGCTTCCGCTTCTTCTGGTCAAGCGTATGTGTGGTGAAGCAGTGCTGTTTATCATATTAGATACATTTGTGTGTTGAAAGTTGTTATAGTGCTACTCTGTGTTCCCTCGGGGGCTACTATGAGACACTTGTTGAACACTGCAGAACGCTAGATCGATATTAGGCATGGTAAAACATGGTACTTGCGGGAAATCAAGAAAATGAGATTTAAACAATTAGACTTACTGTGTTGAGCTTTATAACATGATTAGTTTTCTGTTGATGAATGTTTCCATCCAAACAGTTGCTTACCTGTCTTGTAAAATGTATAGCCTAATATATTAAAGCGTCTTTGGTGTTTCCATGGTTTCTTCAAAATAAAACCGGAAACCGAGGGTAATGCGGGTATGATGTCATTGATAGACGACACATGGACATGGTCTGTATCCTGGGTAAATTGCTTATTTCTCTGGATTTAAACATTCTTGGAAACATTTGGGATAATATAAGTACACAAGTCAACAAATATATAACATTGTTCTAGTGGTTTTTGGATATTTTAATCCAAAAATCGTACATATTGTGCCATTAAAGCGGACCTATTATGCCCCTATTTACATGATGTAATATACGTCTCAGGTGTACCCAGAATGTATCTGTGAAGTTTCAGCTCAAAATACTCCAGCTCATTTATTCTACTATGTTGTAATTGCTCATTTTTGAGTGGAAGGAAAAACATGCTGTTTTTATGCATGTATCTTTAAATGCAAATTAGCTGCTGCACGCCACCCTGCTTTAAATCGCAAATAATATTATACTTTTTTTTTTTTCCTTTTTTTTTTTTAACAGGACATTGGCTTATCAGATGCTAAAACTAAAAGAAGTGCCTTACTAGTAGGTATGTAATTCTTTCACACACACAAAAAGATTCAGATTAGAGAATGTTTTTGTAGTTCACCCCAAAATTAAAATGGACATTATTTACTTAGTGTTATGTTGTTCCAAACTTATATGATTTCTTTCTTCCATTGAGCATAAAATGTGAAACTTTGTCAAAGTCCTGGACATTCTTTAGGAAAATGAATTAAATGTCATAACTTGGCTGTTCCCTTGGGAACGCAAAAGAATCTAAATGTTTTTTTTTTTTTTTTTTCCTTCACCATGTTCCCTTTAGGGGCTTTTACTTTAAACCTTGACAGCCCCAGTCCACATTCACTTTCATTATATATAAAAAGAAAAAGATATTCCAGGATGATCTTCAAAAAGAAGTACTCTTTGTGTTCCTTGGAAGAAAGTCACTCATACAGGTTTGAAATGACATGAGGTTGAGCTAATGACCCAATTTAAATTTTTAGGTGAACATTATTCACCAATGAGTTTCGCGCAGTTTATCATTTTTAAACGTGTGCTGTTGTTCTTTGCTTATGTAGTCGCCTCCATATGAGTCTTTCTTTCTCTTCACTCCAGAAAAAGGGATTCGATTCGTTCAGGAGGGCCAGTACACACAAGCGGTTAGTCTGTTTACAGAGGCCATCAAATGCGACCCGAAAGACTACAGGTGATGCTTTGATTTGACTGAAACCATATCCACATATATTTGCTTTTTTGTTGTTTTCATTAATTCACTTTGATATTTTGGGAAAAACAGGTTTTTTGGGAATCGCTCCTACTGCTATTGTTGTCTGGAGCAGTACCCTCTGGCCCTCGCAGATGCTGAGAAGTCCATCCAGATTGCTCCTGATTGGCCCAAAGGCTATTACCGTAGGGGAAGTGCACTTATGGGACTTAAGGTGCGACCCAGTGGCATATTTGTTTTTTCTCCCTGTAAATCGATTGAATCTGCATTTAGGTGAGTATCAATAAATTTGCATGTGGGTTTGTTTGTAATAGAGGTACAGTGAAGCTGAGAAAGCCATGGAACAGGTGCTAAAACTAGACCAAGATTGTGAAGAAGCCGTCAATGACCTCTTGTACTGTAAAGTGCAACAACTTACGGTAAGGACTGGATCTCTTATTGTTGCTCAATTGGTAGAGCATAGAGCATTGTTAATGAAAAGGTTGTGGGATCGATTCACAGGGAACACACTACCAAACATAAAACGTGTCCATTGAATGCACAAAGTTGTACGCATTATCAGGAGAAAACGTATAAAAGCTCAAGAAAAATAGTCATGAATCATTTCCTTTTTTTTTGTTGTTGTTCCAAATCTTTGTTTTCCTTTCAGTGGAACACCAATGGAAAAAATTAGCATTTCAGTATGACTCATCCATGTGTAATTTTTAGAGCTGCATAACTTTGGTTGGAATAAAAACAGCTCAGACATGCTAAGTATCTCCTTTTTTGTTCCAAGGAAGGAACGCTAGTTAAGCAGGTTTTGAATAACAGCAGGAAGAGTAAATAATTTTCATTTTTGAGTAAATTATTCCTTTGAATTTCTTAGAATGGGGTTAGATTTAAAAAGACTTAATTTGGAAGCAAAAATAATGCAATCCAGGTATAATGCAAAAGAAAAGTATATCATTTCAGGCCTGTAATGGATAAAGGCTTTTCCTTTCTTCTTGTTAGGATCTTGGATATGATGAGGAGCAGAGTATTCAGTTGCTGGAAAAGTACAATACAGTGCAGGCTGTTGTTGCAGCAAAGGGTAAGAGATTTTTTTCATTGAGCACTTGAGGGTGCTGTTGATACACTCCGATTTAGTTTAGAGACATAAACATTTTGGTTAAAAAAAAGAATGGGCAGTATGACCAGAAATTACTGTATTTTAGTCATTTTATCTCACACAGTACTGTAGAAAGGGATATATTATGAAATACTACAATTTAAAAGATTGTTTTCCATTTAAATATTTTAAAATGTAATTTATTCCTGTGATGGCAAAGCTGAATTTTCAGCATCAGTCTTCAGTGTCACATGATCTATTTAGAAATCATTCTAGATACAGTTCTTATTATTATCAATGTTGAAAACAGGTGTGCTCATGTTTTTGTGGAAACTTTTTTTTTTTTTTTTTTTTTTTCCCCAGGATTTTTTTGATGAATAGAAAGTTCAAAAGAAAAGCATTTATTTGAAGTGGGAAATCTTTTGTAATATTTATCTATGTATACTTTATCTAATTTCTTTTCTTTTTTTTATTTTAAACCTGATGGATATAAGCCAAAATATAATTATTCATAACAAATGATGAATTATTACGTTTAGTTTTGTGACAATCGTATGTGTATGTGGGAATGGCAAGAGACCCAATGTAAACAAAACAATGCAAAAAGCTATTTATTAACACAAGTGAAAATAAAAGGGGCGAGTAGTAATGATGATAAACAAGTACAAAAGGGAAAACAATATATACAGTATTTACAAAATGACTCACGACGAAAAGGGACTGTAATTTATTCCTGTGATGGCAAAGCTGAATTTTCAGCATCAGTCTTCAGTGTCACATGATCTATTTAGAAATCATTCTAGATACAGTTCTTATTATTATCAATGTTGAAAACAGGTGTGCTCATGTTTTTGTGGAAACTTTTTTTTTTTTTTTTTTTTTCCCCAGGATTTTTTTGATGAATAGAAAGTTCAAAAGAAAAGCATTTATTTGAAGTGGGAAATCTTTTGTAATATTTATCTATGTATACTTTATCTAATTTCTTTTCTTTTTTTTATTTTAAACCTGATGGATATAAGCCAAAATATAATTATTCATAACAAATGATGAATTATTCTGGCATTAATGCAAATAAAGTAACTTTGTGCAACTTAGTACTTGTACTTAGCACTTTAGTACTTGGTATTAAAACTGAAATGATAAAATCAAGTGTTTTATAAATCAGTTAAATTCTATATCATTGCAGCAAGATGCAATGTTGCTCAGCCAACATAAACAACTAAACTTTGCTTCACATTGTACATAACACCCCTTTGGTAACTCTGCACACTCAGTTAATTTCTCATGGCTAATTTGTCAAGCTGTAATAAAAAATCTATATATTTTACAGCATCAAATCAGGACTGTGCTCTCCTCCAGCCAGGGTAAGCTGATTGCAGTATTTCTTTTCATTCATTTTATTTATTTATTTTTTTTTTTAGTGTTGTTCTTTCCCTCTAATCGTATGTCCATATTTCTCTTTGGCTTTCTCTTACTCGCATTCACAAGTCCTTGCAATTCCTTATGGGTGGGCAACGTGACCACAGAACTGACAGAGAAACATCTGCGGGACCTTTTCAAAATGTGAGATCTGATGCCACATCGGCTTTTGCAATATTTTAGTTCTAAAATGATTTCCCATGATTTTTGTTTTAATTTTTGATGATGTTTGCCAGTTACGGAGAAATTGACAGCATTCGAGTTCTGCATGAACGTTTCTGTGCATTTGTTAACTTTAAGAATGCCAACATGGCCTCCCGTGCAATGGAGAACCTCAATGTGAGTGAAACACTAATAATTAATTATTATTTATTGATTGTTGTTGTTGTTGTTGTTTGGTGGTGGTGGTGGTGGTAGTAGTTTAATCAAGCCTTTTTTGAGCCCTACGTATTGTTTATATACATGTATGTGAAACCTTTTGTAAAACAGGGACATTTTATCGAGAATACCCGGCTAGTGGTTCGATATCCAGATCGACGGACTCAGAAAGTCCTCCCAACACCTATCATTCAACAACCTGCAGGGGCTGCTGGGTAATTCAATCTCTGTGCTATTAAAGGGATAGTCAACCCAAAAATGAAAATTGTCATCTTCTGCTGAACACACAAGAAGATATTTTGAAGAATGTCAGTGTTGCGACCCTCTGTTTTTTTTTTTAGGGATGGAAGGAGTAACGTTTAGTTTTGTGACAATCGTATGTGTATGTGGGAATGGCAAGAGACCCAATGTAAACAAAACAATGCAAAAAGCTATTTATTAACACAAGTGAAAATAAAAGGGGCGAGTAGTAATGATGATAAACAAGTACAAAAGGGAAAACAATATATACAGTATTTACAAAATGACTCACAACGAAAAGGGACTTAAGCAGTGCCAAAGAAAAGAGGCTAACTCGCATATAAGCCGCTAAACTAACAAATGAAATCAAGAAGGGGTGAGTAGTAATGATGATAAATGTTAAGTACAAAAAGAGAAAATATATTTAACATTTACAAAATGACTCAGTGAAAATAAACCCAAGGGAAAAGGGATGTGAGCGGTGCAAAAGAAAAGAACAAAGCAAAACAAAAACCCAAGGCTAACTTGAGTATAAGCCGCTAAACTAACTAACAAACAATTTCAAGAAGGGGTGAGTAGTAATAAGAAATGGGTACAAAAGGGTAAAAAAAAAAAAAAAAATGACAAAATGACTCGCAGCGAAAAATAAACCCAAGGGAAAAGGGACGTGAGCGGCACAAAAGTACAAACAAAAACCCAAGGCTAGCTTGCGTATAAGCCGCTAAACTGACAAACAAAATCAAGAAATCAAAAGTCTTGTGCGTTAACATGCCCTAACTCAACTACACTAACTATTCAAACACAACTTACTTGTCTAATACATCAAAATCTCTAAGGGTATGGGGGCAATTTTGTACACCGACTTAAATAGGGCACTATTTGAGGGGACAGCCATTTGTAGTGGTGTCTGAAACCATAGTGGATGTTTTCGAGCGCACTCATTCAATCCCATAATGCACTGCAATGACGAGTATACACAACACAGCCAAAAAAATTTTAAACCTTAGTGAGCTGGCAGTTACATTAATATTAACCATACAAACTACACATTAATTTGCAAGAATTTTTTTTATGGCAAATTCCATTTTTTTTTTTTTTTTTTTTGTGCAAATTTGATACAGGTTGCCAATTTTTCTTTAATTTATTTTTTTTATTTGTTGTTTATTTGTTCTATATAAGGCCAAACTGGTCTTATACAAAAAATATGTGTAGCTATTTGGTATACAGGCACCACTGCATTTTGAACATGAGCAGTTGTTTTTTTTATTTAAATTAGACTGTATAACTTCAAGATTTACAGAGAAAAACAGCATGGTCTGACTTTATCCACCTTATTCCTACGCACCATGATGCTTTGCGCGAATTATGGGTGTAACTTCCCTTAAGCTGTAAACAGTCAGTGAAAGGCTCACTCTATGAACGCAAATTATTATTTATATATATATATAATATATATATTTTTTTTTTTTAACTGGGTACAGTGAGATGACATTATGCTACTCACCCTTCAACCAACGAACATTAAAACGACATTTAAAAGTGTAAAAGCATCAACAAGGTACTTGCAACAGCCATGAAAAAGCGCGATTCTTTACACAGAAATAACGGACGGGTTAAATATAACTATAGTTATATATATATATATATATATAATCTCTGTATTACGTAATATACATTGCCTTAATAAAAATGTTCATTAACTTCAGCATTGCGTGATACTATTTCAAAGTGATTTCCATCATTTTTACAGATAATAAATTGTATTTACCTGTGAAAACAAACCTGGAAAGAGACGTGAGGCTTTAAAGAGAAAAACGAGAGATTCTTCGTGCATTCCAGTGAATTATTAATGGGATATATCGTAAATTATATCAGGAGAACAGACCACAGATGTGCAGTATATGTTGTCATTTTTCATACTATTACAATGGTATGCAAAGGGACAAAAGAAAACTATCACGAGGATAGTAAGCAGCGATTGAAAAGAGCTCTTGCCATAGATACTCTTGTTATAACGTTACATTAAAATACCAAGCGTTACGTTATTCTCATGATGTCTGAAAATAAAACATGAAAGAAAATTGACACCTCATTCAGTCAAACTGACGGATACGCTTTATTTGTAGGGCAACCTTGATTTGAAACGATTCGTTTGTCTTTTTAAATGGAAGTTCCCCAAACCGGAAGTGCAACCTATAATTCGAAACGCAGTAGGCTAGTCAGGAATAAGGTGGATAGCTTTGTGAAATTCTGCTACATAAGACACCTGCACAAAATAAATAGCAGACGTACTGAATGAAAAAGCAAATTCACTCTCTAACAGTAGGTGGCGCTTGTGGAACAGCAGCGATATAGCGTTTCCTTGGTTACCGCTGTACACAAAGCAGTGCTGCGCTTTTAAAGTAGGCTACTTGTATGGAGATCGAAACTCTTCTGAAGACAGTTCCCTTCTAAGTTACATTAATATAAAACCCAATTCAGTATTTATATTTTTCTTCCTATATTTCACAAACAGTGAGCTTGGCCTGGTACAGTATTTGCTCTGCTGGCGTGTGTTCTTCTCTTTGCGTCCGTATTTCAGCATGTGGCTGTGTTAACGTCCTGTTTACAGACTTCGTAATACTTCCACGCAAACGACAGTTTGGGAAATGTTTGCAAAGCAGTTTGTTTGCAAGTCCAGAATAGATATTGGCCGAAATAAAACTAATAACCATTCGGATTTATGACTTACTGTTTTTAATGATTGTTCAAATCATCCCTCGGGCCAGAGTGGATACCTTTATAGGCCTAATTCGGCCCGAGGGCCTTGTGTTTGACACCTGTGGGCTAGAGAATACCCATAACGCACTGTGAGAGTCGCACGTCAAATGAATTCCCATGTCTGATCTGAAGATGGCGCCCGCAGCTGAATCATTCATCCATCCATCCACGTTCCAAACCACTGGTCCAATGTGGCTGCAGCGAAATGTAATACTACAGGTATAAATTCATTTTTAACTCCGTAACAAACACTAGTAAAGGTTAGATTAAAGGACAAAAACGTAAAAAAAGTCAGAGCCAAAGACGACTAGCACACTATTTGTGCAACTTAAATTCTGGCGGAAGACTTGATTGGCAGGGGAACCGTGACGTCACGGCAAGTTAACCACGACGGACAGCAGCTCAGGCCTATAGACCTTATGCGACAGAGAAACAAGCGCGCCGCCATCTTTATAATATTGTCTTTGAACTTCCGTTTTCGCGGTAGCTCTGTATATTTCTCTGTCAAAGATAATTAGCTGTTGAAGTGGATTTACTTGTTGTAGAGTCAATGAAAGTTATCGTGAGCATTGTAATGTTTAAAGCAGAGATTTTAAAACGAGCAGTTAATTCATAAATACGTAAGTTTGCTGCGGAAATACAAACCGGAAGACAAGAAAACGAGCGCTGTGCTGGAAAGGGGCGGGGCTACATAAGGTCTATAGCAGTCAATAGGGGTGAGCCTAAAGCCCCGTTCACACCGCCAGCGACACGCAGCGACAAAGCGACAGGATCCCATTCATTTCAATGGAGCGCTGGCGGCTTCCGGCGACAAGAGTGACAGTGACCGTTGGTGATAGAATGTAGGCGTGTCAAGCGACGGGAGACACGCGACAAAAGTTCAGAAATGTCAACTTTATGCAAATGAGGAGCGAATTTCGCGAGCGACAACCAATAGGAGTCTCTCTGGGGCTCACTTCACCGTCTCGAGTGCAGGCAAGACAGACGGGACATAGTTCCGGAGCGATTTCACGGTTTTATATGATTTGACTGTACATACATGGATATAATAAAATGATGCGTGGAAAAGAACCTGTCGGCAGTCTTGTGAGTTTGATTCATACATTGATAGTTTGTGTTGTTAATTATATGATGCTGTGAGCAGTTTAGCACTGCTGCAGTTCATATTACAGTTTCCCCTGCATTGTGTTGATTATTAGGGACAAGTAAATTGGTTATTTGTCAAATTCGAATGACGTTTTAGTATTTTTTGACAGTATGAGTGAGTTTAATTTGTTGATAGAACGATCGTTAATCTAGTTAATGAATTAATGCACTGAGCTCTGCAGTCACAACACTCTACAACAGCAGAATGTTACTTTAAATTGTTTTAAACCAAATTCCTAGTCAAATTATAAAGATTTCTTAGTTTTATTTGTGATTGCATTTTCTATAGATATGATCAGCCGTGCAGTCTACCAATGATATCAGAGCGACAGATCTACAGCTTCTACTTACGGAAAAAAATGTAACTGTCTTGTGTAACAAGATGTAACAACCTTGTGGTTTTCTGTGTATCTTCGTTCCGTAAGTTGAATAGGGAAGGCGTAGGACATACAGCGTAAGCTTTTTGAAGAATACGAAAGTACGGTTTTGGCGGAAGCACTTGGAAGGCGATCATTGGTTTATATAAAGCTTATACATTTACATTTTTTTTTGTAATGATCGATCGTTTCGCTAGATATTAAGACCCTTATTCCTCGTCTGATATCGTTTAAAACCATTTGAAGCTGCACTGAAGCTATAATTTTGACCTTCAACCGTTTGGAGGCCATTGAAGTCCATTATAAAGAGAATAATCCTGGAGTGTTTTCATCAAAAACCTTAATTTCTTTTCGACTGAAGAAAGAAAGACATGAACGTCTTGGATGACACGGGGGGGTGAGTAAATTATCAGGAAAATTTTATTTGAAAGTGAACTAATCCTTTAGGAGAATGACAGGGAGCGAGGGAGAGGAAAATACACAGGCACACCCACAGGGACCTAACAGTTGGTAACCAAACAGATGATGGGCCCCATTGACTCGAATATCGAAAACGAATATGTACTATGGAAGTCAATGGGGCCCATCAACTGTTTGGTTACCCATATTCTTAACAATATCTTCTTTTGTGTACAGCAGAAGAAAAAAAAAATCATACAGGTTTGCAAAAGTCTTAATGTACTTGGATGCAGTGATTTTCTTCAAGAAATTGTAACTACTGTATGTTCAGACAAATGTTCTTTAAAAGGAATGTCCACACAAATCTGTATTTCTTCCAGGCCAAGACGCAGAGGTCCTGTCAACGGAGATGAGTGTTACTTCTGGAGGACCACCGGTTGTCATTTTGGAGATAGGTGTCGCTATAAGCACATTCCCGATCACAGAGGCAAAGACTGGCAACCTTGAGTCAACACTAGCCTCTGTTCCTCTCCTGAAGAACTCTGGGAGTTGACTGCATGACTGTAGGGACTGTAATCTTCACTTTGATTATCTGTAGGTCAGGACCAGTATTGTGGATCAGCGTCTTACGAAAGCTCTCTTGAGGTCTGAGTCTCACGGGGTTTCAAAGCAGATGGAACTATGGGAAAAGTGTCTCTTTTGAGGTGAGGTTTGGGTGGTGCAGAGTGGCAGAGCATTGCTGCACCGCATCGCCGTCTGCTGAGGTTTACATGGCCTCTTATATTGTAGGCTCTCTTCTCTCTTCCTGTGCCAACACCACCAACCCAAAGAAGAGCCGTAGATCTGATCTGACATTTGAGTTCATCCTGAGAGAATGACTGTCATTCTGCTTTTGAGGTCACAAACCCTCAAAATGAGGATGGGAGAATCGTACCAAAGAATAATAATATGCCATATGTGGATTTTACTTTGAGAGAGCGAAAAAGGCAATCAGGGAAAATTAGCTTTTTAGTTTCGCGTGTGTTTTGATTTGATTCCACCACCTCAAACACACTCCAGCTGTTAATTGTTTGTAGTCTAATTGGACTAAAGATGCTTTCCCCACTACTTCTCTCAAACGGCCCTAAATTCAAGACCTATTAGGGAATATCAGTATTGCAAAGGGTTAGAGCAATTGTTTGAATCTTTCACAAATGAATTACATCTCATGATAAATTATTTTATTATTATTTTTTTTTTTTTTCCTCTCCTTGCAGTCTTGCACTTTACCATGGTGGATCCCCCAAGAGTAGATGTGAGAATTGTGTTGCTAAAGGTATTGATGAACTGTGGTCATCAGTGGTATTTCTTTTTCATGGTATTTTCTAATGGCATCGTCGCCATTTAGATATTATTTACATGTATCTATAAATATGAACACGCTTTTACATTCATGTCATCACAAACCATTTTCAGTAGTAGACTGTCATGCTGCTCCACACAATGCAGACAATCTTGTGGTTTTCTGTGTATCTTATGCAAGAGCTCTGAGACACAGGAAACTCTTGGCACTTTTCATGCCGTCAGCACAGAATTTACCGGGCGGTTTTCATAATTTCCTCTTTTATTTAACGTTCTTGCTCTGGGTTTAGTGAAAGAGAAGGAATATGGCTGTTTGAAATGGTTTGTCATGTCTTCCACCTCATGACATATTCTTCTAGAACAGCATGCACATTTTTTTTTTTATATTATTATAGGTATGATAAGAGTTTTCAAATGCATTGCAATATTGCTTGAAATCATTATGACCTCATTGTGCTGTTCTGACACACTTAACCAAAGAAACACTAATGTTTACCTAGTGTACCACAGACAAACACATCAGCTACTTTTGTACATTACACTATTTGGGACTTTTTCCTCAATTTTTAGTTATGACTGCATGGGCTTTTATGCAGTCTCTAGTCACACTATTGCTGAATTGTGCTTTAAACGTCATTTCTTTTGGCTCCAGGATAGTTCAGAGTGCCTTAAAAGCATTTACTTTCCTAGCAGATGAGTTTTTTTTTTAGCATTAATATTGAAGCAGAGGTCCCCCATGAACAGAAAGGTGACTTTTTTTTTTTTTTTAAGGTTGTGAAGTAGGGGACAAACTAATACAGTAACATGTCTGTCACATGTTGATTTGGGATGGAAGCATACAGCTGTGGTTCTCATTATTCTTGTTTTTAGGTTTTTTTTTTATTTTTTATAAAGACCGTGTTCAAATAAATGAGATTGACAACAGCGCCTATTCCTCACTGTTGTGCTGCTCAAAGAGCACTTAATTCAGTCATGCATTAAAGGACATTTATCACTCAAAATGGAGGATTTTCTATGTCATTTTGCTTGTGAAATATTTAACAGAGTTTTGCTGATCATCCATCTCCACATAATAAAATTGAGGGTCATATTCTCCATTTTCTCTCTATTTGCTCTGTTCTGTTCATGTTTTCTTTTTTCCCCCTTTTTAGCATGGCAATGGAAAAAGTCACTGTAATAAATGTATTGAACCTTGATTTCTTTTTTGGGGGGTGGGGGGTGCTACTCATTAAGGCAGAGTTTGTATTGGAATACTAGCTTGCAGCCCAGTAGCATGTAAAAAGATATGCCATTTTCATGTTGAATTCAGCTTGTCATGGAAATGCAGTTTAACTTTTGGCTGTCTAAAGTTTCCATTTGATTCGTCACACACAGCATGCTTTACTGCACCTGGCCACTAGGATTCCCTGTGGAATTTTATGGTAACTTTTACTACAAGCATAATTTAACTATAATTGACATGAACTAGCAATGAACAATATACAACATATCCTAATGCTAAAAGTACACTATGTAACGTGGCCCTCTAGCGGTTAAAAAACAAAACTGCATGCATTTTGCGGAAGAATGTTGTTTTGTTTGTGCTTTGCACGGCTGTGACTGCGGATGAATATGCTTCACTGCACTTCTTAGCACGGAGATCCAAAATTCATCTGAGCGTGTAAGTGCAATATTTCATGCTGTTTTGATTAATTGACTGTTTTAATGTGTTCCATGACAGTCTTTCTCGCACCCCCACACAATCAGACAGAGCAGCTTTTCTCTATGAAAAGCATGGTCGAATCGACGCAATTTCCCGCGAAAACCAACCGGACAGGTCTACAATATAAACACTTATAATAGGCCTAGGCTTACCGTGGTGAATCAACTTAAGACAAAACATGTTTAGAAAAAAATATATTGATGTATTACTCATTATTTAAATTTTAATTTCGAGCAAAATTTACATAGCGTACCTTTAATTTGATCATTTTTAAACTCAAGTTTAATGTTAACATTGTTCATGTTAGTGTATAGTGCATTAAACTAATGAGCAAAGATTAATAAATGCTGGAAAAATATGCACTACTGTTCAAATGTTTGGAGTCAATGACAGAAAACACATTTATGTTACAAAGATTTATATTTCAAGTAAATGATGCTCTTTTGAGAATCCGAGGTGGAAAAAATGATTCACGAAAGAAATAATACAGTTATAAACAACAATAATAAATGTTTCATGAGCACCAAAAACATCAAATTAGGATGATCGTTGTTGGATCACGTGACGCTGTAGACTGGAGTAATGATGCTGAAAATTCAGCTGCAGGGGGGAAAAATACATTTTAAAATATGTTAAAATAAAAAAAGCCATTTTAAATTGTATAATATCACAATATTGCAGTTTTTACTATATTTTTATTCAAATAAATGCAGCCTTTGCGAGCTTCAGAGACTTACCAAAATCTTACCAAATTCAAACTTTTAAACAGTAGTCAGTATAAATGCAGCTAATGTCCTCTTCCACCTTCCTTGAACAATAACTACAAATTCAAGTGTATCAGCTGACACTAGGGGGAGTTCTTGCACAGGATTCACAATAAATTCTAAGTAAGGTCAATAAAATAAACCCTAAAAATATTGATATAATGTGACTGAATGTTAATTTCTGTAAATATCTACTATGTTATGATATAAATCAGGATATAAATATCAAAATTAACTAGCATCACAAAAATATTCTCTTTCATCAGCAGCACTTGAAAGTGACCTGTGGTTTGTGCACTCACAGGTGTCCCATATGAAGAGCACATGGCAAACTGAGTATGAGAATCAGGGAAAATTCTGCTTCAGCTCTATCAGGAAAAATGTGACACATGCGATCTGCAGCATATATAACCACCAGCCTGCTCTTGTGGCCTAGAGCCAGTGGTTTGTGGTCTGTATTGTTTTAAGAAAGTCTTCTGATAACACAGTTGTTGGTTAAAGGCCTTCGTGACTCAAGTCAGACCTTTCCAGGAAGTGCTTGTTTCGTGTACTGAATTGACATTTATTAAACATTACATGTAAAGCATTTAATCTGTTAACATGCATTTTAGAGACATTAAAGACATTGGTGAGATCTATTTTGAAAATCTTGAGGAGATATATGGGAGATTTTTGGGGTCCATCCACCTATTTTTATGCACATTTTGGAACATTGCATTAAAAAAACACTGGAAGGAAACACCAAGATGCACGTAAATTCTAAATATGCATATAGAGGTGGATAATAATTGTTTTTATCCAATATGAAGACATGCACAAAGTATGAAAAACACATTTAAAAAAACCAAAAAAAAAAAAACCCTTGTGACTTGCTCTATAGTGCGACCATTTCAGTCATTTGAAAATTACTGCATGCGACTGTAAAAAATATTTAGGAGGCGTGGCGATCAGACGATCAGACCCAGTTCTATGGGGGTGTTAGAGGGTGCAAAACAGGCCAAACAGATTTTGCAAATGCGCCAATGCGTATTTGTGTTTCCAGTCTGGAGAGCTTGGAGACAGAATGTGTTGTTGCAGCGTTGAGCAATGTAGCCAATCACTGATGATTTCTTCACCATGGTCCAATTCTGTATATAATAGTGTATAAACTATATATAATCGCATCTTAGTAAGATATAAGTCAACATTTATACCCCTTTAAAGTTTTTTAATGTTTACATTTTGTTTCTTTAGATATTTGAGTAAGCTGAAAGGCTATAACCTATTTGCTTTGTGTGTCACTGCCATTTTACTATGAAGGAAAACGAAAGTATGGATGCGTATGAATTAATAAAGCTTTTTTTAGTTTTATTTGGGACAATATAAATGTACTACCCTGACGAAATCCAAATTTTGATCACCTTTTACTGAATTAATGAGTTTTTTTTTTATTTTTATGAAGCATTACATTTATGCTGTGTTCACGCCCTGTTGTAATTACCGTATCGAGATGACAATACGTGACCGTTCTATTCTGAGCTGTTCACGTCCTCAGACTGGTAATTATGCATTACTATGGGGACAATATCAACACTTAAATGAATCTGCAGCAGTCAGGTCATAGATATACATATCTATGAGTCAGGTAGTACAGCGGTCACGTGGTACAAGGAAATCAAAGAAAAGTCCTATTTTACAAGCTTTAATTGAGCTCTACAAGGACGTGAAGACTTTTTACAAGCTGAAACCTTAAAATTACAGTAATTTTAACTATATATAACAGTTAACACTCTGGAGTCGGGAAACGCGCCGGCGCATTTTTGCAGGTTTTTTTTTTCACATTGCAGCAAAACAGACTTAAAATAGTCCGTCATTTTTTGTCATAGAGACATACGTAATATATCAATTGAAACTATAGAATGTCTTCTTTTATTTGTGAACACTCAGAGTAAAAACAAAATGTTCCACCTATCCGCAAAGCAGTGGATCTGTAGTTCTGTATTATCCTCGCGCCGGCGACTTCTCGGGAAAATGCTTTAATAACTTTAAATGCAAACTGTTTATGTCAAGAATTTACACAGTCGGGTTCTTCTGGTAACATTATTTATTATTTCCTGTCTGTAACTGCCTTGCTTAGGGTTTCCGCGAGCAGAAACTTTAGCAATGTTGTGTCCTTGAATTGCTGTCAGAGTTTTATCACAATGATTGTGTGTCCACACAAATCTGTTAGCCTATTTGGAATAACAAGAATATTGTCTTTAAAAACATATCTTTATTTTTAGAAATTGGTAGGCTATGATAACGGTATTGTTCTTGTGAGATTTATTTACAAGTAATGGACACCTGAAAGTAGCACATCCACATATAATACTCCCAAGAATTTATGGTGTGAAGATTTTAGATCATTTTACATCATACCATACCACTTAACTGGTGCCATATATTAAGATTGTATAATTTGTAAGAAGTGTATTGAAAATACAAAATGGAAGTGTGTGTTCATTTAATGTTATTCCCTGGAGAAATTATTTGATTTAATGCTGCTATAACAATGAGTACTGTTGTAAATCCTCTGTATATTTTTGTATGCGACAGTCTTGTTTTTTTACTATGGTAAAAATGCCATGTACAGGAGTCGGTTTTTATAACATTAACAGTCTACATGTAGAAATAGTATTATATTAAACACAATTTATATTATTATGCATGTCATATTTAACGAAATAAAACTGAAAAAATAGACTTTTTGATATTTAAAAAGAATAAGCTTATGTTGATCTTCATTGTACATACAGGCACTGAAATAAGTAGTACATTAAGCATTGAATGAAACTTTTTTTTTTTCTGCACGTAAATGTCGAAAACGTACGTTTATTTGACAAATACTGACAATTACGTATAGACAGCTTCATCTGCAATAAAGACAGCAAAGTTTGCAAGTTACTACGGGCAGCAGAAAGTGTATGGCTTCACTGCTCCGTATTCAACTAACCCATCCTCCGACTTCAAGCAGCAAATCTCGCCGATCGGTAAGTTCATTTGAGATCTGCCAAACACCTCCTTGAATTTACATGAAATTAGGCGACTACAGTCATCCTCTAACCACATTTGTGGCGTATGTACAACTATTGGGTGCACTTCATTCGAGTGGCGCTAGTGTTCCACTATGCTGACGGAAGTGAGGATCCACTGCTTCGAGTCCAAACGGAAGTTGTGTGACGTCACGTGAAAAGGGTTTATTGGGACAGCCTTCGTCGCGCCTCCGTGATGCAATTGGCCTTTGAATGTGGCCTTCGAAGGATGCAGCCTCTGAATTGGGGTGCAGCTAGAAAGTTAATTTTAGACTAGAAAATACATAGAAATTCAGTTTAAAAAAAAAAAAAAATTGTTCAGCCAAATGTGTTTTCTAAAGTTTTTGGTCATTTTTAATGCATATTTTGTAAAAGTCCTTTTAGGGGATACATATTTTCTGTGTAGATGGCACTATTGTTCAGTACTGTGTAGTACCATGTAGTATAACAGCCTTTTTGCCTGTGTTTTTAGTTGATGTTAGTAAGATTCATAGAAGACTGAGTGGGAAAATCTGTACCTTTTCCAGAAAGTATTGATGATAGTGACGGCAGTGCATTAGAAAATAAGGTCATAGAAAGAAAGGAAGAAGTTGAAGATCAAGGAGGATAGAAGCAGTGAGGATAGATGAAGAATATAAGTCATAGATTGTTGTGAAGGTCTGGCATTTGGGTACATTATCCTATGCCAGTTTGGAAGATGTGATCCAAACTACAACCAGAGGTCAGGAGAGATGCCACTACCTGTTGACTAAACCTATATGACTAAACAGGTCAAAATCAAGTTATGTGTGGAAAGTGTAGAAAGTGTGGGGTAAACTGAAAAAGAAAAGTATTGTTAATTTTCACTTGTGCTATATGTATTTGAAATTCCAAGACTTAAACGGCATCTGAATTTGTCAAATTTTTGACATTTTTTATATGTGAGTTACAAATGAAACATAGTAACACAAGATGAAATGGAATGTTAATAAAGCTTTTTAAGGGTTTTTAAAAAAAATCTTTTTTAAACATTTTCACTACTTTTCAGTTCACGAGTTCACACTTGCAAATAAGTCAGATAAATAAATAGTATGCATATTTGGTGTGCTGTCCGAGGAAAGGGCTCTGAGCTCGGTATTTGGCCCGAACCCAGAGTACTCCCTCCATATTCTGGTTAAGGAAGATAACCAGGTGAATGTGAGATTTGCTTAGGAAGATAGCCGTGCGAGTGTGAGGAGACGGGGTGGTGGAGGGATGCTGAAAAACTGTCGAGGAACATGGGTGAGTCGACTGCGTATTTATAGTGTTCTCCACTTATGCTGATTGGGTAGACATGTTGATTACTGATTGCTGACAGCTGGTTGGAATGACGTGATGATTGAAAGGATCATTTGAAAGTGCTCCTCCCGAATTTTGTTAATAAAACGTGTGAAGTTTGTCATTTTGCCAAAAACAAATTTATCCTAATAGGACAAAGTCAGTTATAAATGATGGCACCCTAAAAAAGGTCAAAGGTCAGATGTAGAAAAGTAAAGTTGGAAAATTATTTTAGCCTTAAATATTTGTAAAATATAAAGTCATTTATTTTTTCTAGCAGTGATTTCATAATTAGTCCCATAGAGGGTTAAATTCATTAAAGCGGACACAAGGCCTTGAAATATTATGTAGGCAACTACCTTAACAAAAGCCAAATTTTGAGCACATTTACTGTATCAGTCTTTTTTTATGGACCCCTGAATTTGGCAAATGCGACAACGTACACGGCCGTATTGCACCATCAGCTCATTTCGCAGCGCAGTTTCTCGGCCGTCACAGAGGATGCGTCAAAAAGGACATAAGCCCGTGACATTAGAGGTATACTGCCCTAATGAAACCATCTTTTGAGCAAACAGATCTTTATTAATTCATGTGCAATGGGCATCCATACTCCCCTTTTCTTCATAGAAAAATGGCAGTGACAATTAAGTATAAAGTGAGATTAAAAATACATAAAGCATATTTGTTTAATTTAATATATTTCATTATTGCAGGTTTGTGCAATATTCTGAGATTGCATTTCTCTGTTTTTATTCATTTTGAAGAAGTAAGATGAGTACATTTTCACATTTAGTCTAGAACTACAATACCTCTGCACTTACTCTCAATTTCTCTCAACATGGGGACAAGACAGATGTCAGTCAATACATGGAAAGTAACTTGTGTTACTTGTTTGAAAAAGTAACTCAGATATTTTGTCAATTTAAAAGTAATGCGTTTCTTTACTAGATACTTGGAAAAAAGTAATCTGATTACGTAACTCAATTTACTTGTAATGCATTACCCCCAACATTGTTAGGCAAAATCTGGCTCTAGTTTTGTCCCATCAGCAATATTGTAATTTATTGCTTTGCTCTGAAGTCTGGAAGTTCATTTAAAAAACAAACAAGTGCTTTATGCTGCGTTTTGTGAAAAGCATGGCAGTATTTTCTCAGACAGTGGTGCCCTTCATGGACATGCGAGGCCTGCGTTATGAAACTTGCGACTCATGAGAAGAGAGCGAAAACAGGAGGTGACGGTGGGGGTAAACCGGAGGAGGTGCTATAATTTGAAAAGGCAGTTGTTTATTGTTGAAGAGCATGTATTTATTTCATGGCACCGCAAATTGTGGCTAAGGGCAGAGCCGGGTCTCGGTGGGTAATTACAGAGCTTGAGGCAGCGCCCCACCACAGCAGCGTCTCTTAAAAGCCTGTGCTTTCCCTTCACACACACACAGTCAGCCATCTACTTCTATTAGACACACTGCACACACTTGCTGAGAAACCATCATCATGCTGAAGATGCCACCTGTGTTCTCAGCTAATGATGCTTCTACTAGCATTGTATAACACAGATAATACTGTAGGTTAAGTATTCTAACAGTCAAAGTTTGCACACACTTGTCTGATCTGTTTGTTTCTCATGGTCTTATAAACATTTTGATCTAGAGGTTTATGCTTAAATGCTTGAAAGTACTTAGCAGACAAATATACACTCAAATTCAAATGTTTGGGGTTGGTAAGATTTTTATTTATTTATTTTATTAAAAAGTCATATCTTATGCTCACCAAGGCTGCATTTAATAGATATGAAATACAGTAAAAACAGTAATATTGTGAAATATTTGTACAATTTTAACTAACTGTTTCTATTTTAATATATTTTATAATGTAATTTATTCCTGTGATGGCAAAGCTGAATTTTCAGCATCATTACTCCAGTCTTTAGTGTCACATGATCCTTCAGAAATCATTCTAATATGATGATTTGCTGCTCAAGAAACATGTCTTATTATCAATATTGAAAACATTTGTGTTTCTTGATGTTTTTGTGAAAAAAAAAGTATATAGTATGCTACTGTATATATATAAAAAACTTACTGACCCCAAACTTTTAAATTGTGCCTGTATAGTAATTTCTTTGGAAAACTACATTTTTAATTATTATTTTTTGAATAGTTGAGTTGGTCCAGATGAGTTTTTATTTATTGATTTATTTATGTACTTTTTATTGCAGTTTGAAAAAAATGTAATTGCAACTTAATATCTCACATTTGTGACTATATTCTGTGTCATTGTGGCTTTATAATTCCCAGTCTGTTTTATATATAATTGCAACTGTTTCTCCTAACTGCAAATTTATATCTCACAGTTGCGACTTTGTAACTCACAATGTAGCTCTTTGTTTTGTAAATTCGTATGAAATTGATTGAGTGAATGCTGAGTAAGTACAGCTATAATACTGTAGATAAGGGTGGCGACTGAGAAAATCAAAATATAGTTAGGCTTTTTAATTATTACTTAATTCAGTTTGTGTTATTTCATAGTTTTTATGACTTTACCATTATTATAAAATGTGGAAAAACAGTAATAACAAGGAATAAGTAGGTGTGTCCAAACTTTTGGCTGCCAGTGTATGTCACGTATGCCACCCATGAGTCACATATAATGTATATGTATATAGGTAGAAATAGCAATCATGTTGATTTGAGGTGCTGGATGTATATTTTTGGCTCTTTTTCTCTCTCTTTTGGTCATTTGGCAAGATTTCTCTTTGATTAGCTGCTCTAACAGGAGCACCCCCCCCACCCCCACCCCCACCCCCCTTCCTGTCTTGGTTTACCCAGTGGGAAGAACCTGCATTCAAGCACACAGTCACACCAACTTTGGCACTGAAACAACTAAATTGCTAGTTTTCAATTGACAGCGAATGTGAACAGAGGTTAGGTAATTAAGGAAATTGTTAAATATTTTCTCAAGATGGTAGGGAATTTTTCCATCCGGGCGATTTAAAATTTCTCCTGTTTGTTTCTAAATCTGTGCATGAAAGTTACGGTAATTGTTGCTGAGGTGCAGCCCACCTTGCACACAGTTATGGATGTGATTTACTAGAAATATGCCTATGAATCTAAAACGGTCCTTCTGAGGTTTCTTAAAACTGAAATACACTATCAACAGAACATGTTAATTTGGTCACAAACTTTTCTCTCATAAAGCACACAGACATGTAAACATTTAAAGTATGAACAAATAAAAACAAGTAGCTGTCCGACACTTTTTTTTTTATCTATAGAGTGACCAAACGAAGTATGAATGAGGTGAAAATGAGTCTTGAGATATTTAAGACAATCCTTACTTTGGTTTAAAGAGAGGGATGTCTTGCTTTTTTGGGAGTGAGGTTTGTGGTCACCTTACTGAAGAAACATCTATGTGGTTATGCAGCTTCTTTTAGTTACTTGGAATTGTGACATATGGAGTTATTCAGGATTCAAGATATTCCTGTGGCTTTGTGTTACAAAGTTGGCCATAAGAAGTTTGTGTGGGTGAGCAGATCACAATTTAAAATGCAGTGTCAAATGATAATAGCAACTTCTGATTTAAGATGCATTACTCAGAAACTTTTGTTAAATGTAAATTGTTTGAATTTGACTTTTTTTTTTTTTAAATTAAAGTTTTATAGAATGAAGTTCAGATGAGTCTCCTTGACCTAAAAAGCAACATGCATATTCACTATAACAAACATAACTGCTGTAGTCAAATAATTACAAATGCCTGGTTTATTTACTATGATAAATGAGTTTAGTATATCATGAATTATTTAGAAGAATTAAATGATCATACACACACACGTATATATATGCACTCTCAGAAAAAAAGGTACAAAAGCTTTCACTGGTGTGGTGCCCTTTCAAAAGGTATACCTTATTACCTAAAGGGTGGATATAAGTACCTTCAAGGTACATATTGGTACCAAAAGTGTACATATTGGTACATAAATGGTACATATTAGAACCTTTTTAAAGGGAACGTACACATTATATTGGTCATACATGTATGTACTGTATAATATTTAGTGCAGATGTACTACAAAGCAAACAACTGCTGAAAAATTCACAATTCTGCTGGAGAGGCATTGATGTTGAAACACGTTGAGATAAAGATGCAGACATCTGTGGGAGGGATGTAGAAATGATGGAGAGAGAGAGAGAGAGAGAGGGAGAGGAGAGGAGAGGGACAGAGTGTATGTTCAACTCTCTCTTTCATTCATTTTCCTCCAGTCCGTGTCTGACGTGACTTACGTGTGGCTTCCAGGTGAGTGAATTTTGACTTAACTCTTTGCTTGGGCTCCTAATGATGTGATTGAATATGTGTTCTCTCTCTCTCTCTCTCTCTCTCTCTTATTCTTCTCTTAGTGCATACTTTGTCATAGTGGGTTTTATTTATTGATTCATGAATTGAGCTCATGAATTCTGGCCACTTACTGGAATGAGGTTGAAATATGTTATGTATATACACTATCTGTTTGTATCTCTAATTTTGTGTCTCCATATAGAGATGGAGAAATAATAGCTTATTATTCCCGTTTGTTGTTTGGATACTTGTATAATTATGTTGCTACTTAGGCCTACATAGACAAGTTTCCTGTTAATATACCTCTACTAAACTTTTTGTTTATCCATCACATGCTTTAATGCAACATGCACAAATCTGTTGGGTGAATCTCACAAACCTGTTGAGACCATTTCTGGGTCATAATTAACTCCAAAAAAAAAAAAAAAAAAAAAATATTTAGGATAATAAAGGTGTGTCCCAATTCACGTACTTATGCACTATTTTATGATAATACCCGGATGATGTACTTAATTAACCAAAAAAACAAAGGGTGGAATGTTGGAGGCTTCATGCACTCCATTGTTGCAACTTTAGTTACGTAGTGGAGGGGGAGGGGGTATCAAGACTCTGATGTTTATTGACAAAATAACCTTCATACACTACACGGTTGAATACATAGTGTGTAATGCTGCCTTCACTTGTTATCGGAAATGTCCTACTTCCCACTAAAGTTGTGATTACGAGCTTGTCGCATTCAGGTGCTTTGTTGTCGGAAAGAACAGGAATCATGGAGGACACCAGGTTTATTCTTGCCTGTTTATTGGGAAAATCGTATTAAAACCTAAATGATATTTAGTGTGCCATTCATTGACCACCATATACAAATTCACCATGCTATCTAAATAGCATGCTGACAATTCTGGATTCTGGTCAAATACAGGCTATTTTCGCTGTGTATAAAACATACATTATGCTTCAAATGGTTATTCATATATGTAAATATGCACAACTTCAACAACAAGACAAGGCGATGTAGCTGTTGTGGAAAAAACTAATAAAGAATACCAGTCACAGCAGCAATTGCTCTCCCCTCCACCTTGTTTAAAGTTTATGGCCCGCCCAACTCTGGAACTTGGGTATCAAAATGATCTCTGTACTTTCCAGTGGTAAATAAGACTTGAGAGGGCATTCATGTCCAATTTTTAACTAGAAAACTCATATTTATGATAATTCTAATAGCAGGTGAAGGCAGATTTAGGATGCAACTTAAGATTTAAATTTTTTTTTTATAAAATGTATTTTATAGTTGTTATAATGCAAAAAAATAGAGTTATTGTCTTTATACAAAATATAATTTGTAGAGCTGCACGATTTATCGCGATTAAACCGCACGCGAATTGGCAAAGGCTGCGATTATTTTATATGCGGCTTGTCAGAGCTGTACGGCTCTGTGATCAGTAGTAAATGCTTCTCCATCTGAAAGCCAGAGGGCGCTCTTGCGCAGAAACACTAATATGCCCTGCCACAGAAGTGAGTAACCCCAGAGTGCAGTCTGGACGATTAGGGCGGGGCGGCACATTAAAGTGGGGTGACGTGTCGCTCTGCCTACACCCTATTTCATTGGTTTAAAATACAGCAGAGGGCATGAGCAGCTATCTTCCGATGTAAGAATCAATAGTTATTAATTTAGTTAATTTATCTATATATCAGCACTGGAGTAAACAGTGATGTCATCATCCAGCTCAGTTCAGTTCGCATACAATGGTGTCAATGCAGGCAGATAAAAACACTGTTGAATATCAAATATATCAAGTGTCCCCAACTAAGCAAGCCAAAGGCGACAGCAGCAAGGAACCCAAACTCCAACAGGTGACATCAGGTGGCAAACAGGTGTTAAAATAGAGAAAAAAAAACAATCACTTCATCTATTCTGTGTCTTAAGTACAAATAACATTAGCCAGTACATCCTAACTAAAATACTAAACAGATAATAAGATATGATTAGAGTTAGCACTTAATATTTCTGTATAAGCCAAATCATTCACAAAATAGTACATGAAGGAATGCGCATGCTCAGGCTCACTCAATGTGTCTACCAATAAGATTTGCTGTATTACAAATCATGCGTCGCCCCGCCCCATCATCCAGACTGCACTCTGGGGTGCTACACAGAAGTAGATAACACTCGTCATATCGCTGTAGCTGAATAAACAGAAGATTGAAACACTTTGGTTGATTAAACATGATTAATAAACACACGACTGCCTTATTCTGTGTAAGAAGCCACATCATCTTACAGAAGGATGCTGAAGTGAGTTTGGAGTAAAACCATGTTATTAAATGTTGTCTTTTGTTGGACAAGATGTTAATAAATGCTTCTCATGTCTGGAAAGATGTTTGACACGTGTTGCTTTTTCAGTGTTCATTGTAAGCGACTCAAACTCGCAGTGATTTCAGATGGATTAGTATTTTGGAGCCATACTTCATTGACAAGCTGCGCATAAAAAAATAATCACAGCCTTTGTGATTTTGTAATCGCACTAAGAATAGCGTTTAAGTTCAATGTTATTTTTCGGATTGTGCGATAAATTGTGCAGCCCTAATAATTTGTGACATTTTTCTTTTGATGTTGAAGTGAAATGTGGCCCTGTTAAACTTTTTTAGTCTTTCCCAAATCTTTAAAATCTTATTAACGGAGTTGTTTAATGTTCTGCAATTTTTAAACCTTCCCATTAAAAATCACTTTTGCAAAATATGTCTACACAAAGACACAAGTCATATCAGTAGTTTTTAGTTTTATTTTACATGTAGTGGGTCACCTCTTGGAGGCAGCCATGTTGAGATCACATGATCATTCGAATACTACTCAATCTATCTCTGTCACTTACTCAGTGCAATTTATAAATTGCTGTTCATTTCATTTAGTAGTTGATTTAGTAACAAGGACCACCGTTGTTTTCTATTCCAGAAGCCTCACCTGTGTGCAATCATGATTCGGGCCATCTGTCCCTTGTGTGTTCTTCTTTACGCGCTCCTCTTTTTGTGCACGGATGCACGTCCTGAAACGCCTGGCCGGTCAAGGCGTGCTCCTGCTGCCAAAGTGCGACTGGCAGGTCTCGGCCACAGAGAAAATGAGGGACGAGTTGAAGTCCTGCACAACGGGACTTGGGGCACCGTTTGTGATGACGAGGTCGACATTAAACTCGCTAATGTGGTTTGCAGGGAACTGGGTTTCCAAAGTGGCATAACATGGGCGCATAGTGCCAAGTACGGAGAGGGAGAGGGTGAGTGAATTTCTCTATTAAAAGACATGCATTGTGGGTAATGAATCTCTTTTGACTCTGTCATCATTTACTCACCATCATTGTTGTCCCTGACTTTCTTTATTTGGTAGATGTTTAGCAGAATGTTAGTGCTGCTCTTTTCCATACATTAAAAATGAATGATGACCAATAGCCGTCATGCTCCAAATTTTTGGGTTAACTATCAAGTCACCTTTATTTATACTTTTTACAATGCAGATTGTGTCAAAGCAGCTTTACAGTGATAACTGGTGAATAATTTTGCTTAAGTAAATTCAGTATTGATTCATTCGGTTGTAAAAATCAATAATTAGTTCATTTATCTATATATCAGCACTGGGGAAAACAGTGATGTCATTGTCCAGCTCAGAAAGAACAGTAGCTATCCCTTTAAGTATTTAAAACAGTTGCTGTCTGAATAGCTGAGGTTTAAGAGTTTTAATCTCTGTTATTTTCACATTTACCTGTGGATTATGTGAAAGACTTGAGCACAATTGTGTATTAGGTGCATTGCTGTTTTAAATAGCTGTTTCTCACTAGTGCAAGTGCACAGAGCTACTGTTCTTTACATCGCCCAAATCCCTCCCTGTAATTTCACTTTAAGGCAGCTATAAAGACAGCCACTAACCCAAAGCATGTATAACACTGAGTTGGCAAGACAACGCTGTCATTAAAACTGAAACAAACCCTTCAGACAGCTGCACCAGAGCTCTTTTGTAATGCTTTTGATGGTGACACTTCTTTCCCATATTAAAGAAGTATTGTGTACATGAAGTCTGCAGACTTTTGCTGTATACTTATGTGTTATGTACCATTTCTTAAAAAAAAAAAAAAAAAAAAAAATCCTTTATGACAATTATGGAGCTATTGGTAGTGTCTCGCTTAAAAGTAGTTCACTCAAAAATTGTCATTATTTACTCATCCTCATGTCGTTCCAACCCTGTATGACTTTCTTCTGAACACAAAAGAAGTTTTAAAACTGATTGGTTTTTTTTTTAAAAGTCATTTACAACAATTTGAGACTGAAGCTTTAAACTAATAATAGCACTATAAATGTCTTTCAAAAGTGGTCCGTGCAACTTGTGCTTTGTATTTCAAGTCTTCCAAACAGATACGATACCTGTATGTGATGAACAGACCAAAAGTCATTATTCATTGATAATCTTCTCCTTGAATGTTAATCAGCTCGAGAACCATATAAGTCTGATACTAAAACTAATGATTCACTGATTCACTGGAAAGATTTGATTTGAAATATCAGGGTTTCCAGTGAATAACGACTTAAATTTTGATCTTGATTGATTTAAGAAGATTTGTAATATATGAGTTGTATAGACTAATTTTACCATACAAAAATTTAACAATTCACCTTTTGTGTTGAAGCGAGACAGTTATTCAGGCTTGGAACAACATAGTTTCATTTTTGGGTGAACTGTTCCTTTAAAGTGGCCATATTATTCCTAATTTTGTTTTTGAGGTCTCATATAATAGGTTTACATGCATCCAAGATAAAAAAAAAAAACACTTTATATTTCTCCTAATATACAGTACAGTGCAGCGTCAACTTTTTCCTCACAGTGTCTGAAATGGTTCAATCAAGAATTCAGTCTCTCTAAACCCCTCTTTTTCTAGATCCTACTCTACTCTGATTGGTCAAATGGCCCAGTCTGTTGTGATTGGTCAGCCGCTTACAGCGTGTGTCGGAAACAAAACGCCCTTTAACCTATAATAATACCAGTAGTTATGGCATCGGTTTTACATTATCAATTCAAGCCTGAGTCCTCATCCTTTGAAAGTGCATGCAAAGAGTATTTGCTTTTGCAGCGGAGAAAACAGCGCCTTCTCGACATGTCGACAACACAAACAAACTTTTCCAGGCCTCAGCTACAAACTACAGTGTTCGAGGGCAGGACAAGGTAGACATTGTTCGCGACAGCCACTGAGGACCATAGGCTAGCATAATAAGGGCACTTTAAGACCCATAACTGATGTTTTATTCATCTACTGCTTTTGTAATCTGTAACATCTGACACAGGCCCCATTTGGATGGATAATGTGAGGTGTGAAGGAACAGAGAAAACTCTGAAAGACTGCAAGTCGAACGGGTGGGGTGTTCATGACTGCAAACACTCTGAGGATCTCGGGGTGGTCTGTAGTCCAGAAAGAAGGCTGGACCAAATGCATCCTGGAGTCACCAGAAGAGGGCACACCATCGCTCTCAGACCAAATGCAGTCACCTCGAACCGTTGGCAGGACATTTACTCTAGTTCAAGGACACCTGCACATCTCAGGCAAGGCAATGGACATTCCCAGGATCATACCAGATGGGATCAATTCTCCAGACAGCAGTTTCATAATCCGGTAAACAAAAATTGCTGTATATCTGAAATGCTTATGGTTAACTCTGGGTTAACTAGGTTTTTACCAACCTAACTGTAAATATAGTGTACTAGTTGCAATTGACCCACTTTTTCAATACTTTTATAGTTTTATAGTACTTTTATAGTACGTTTCTGCCATTTTTATGCATGACACATACAAAGAACACAGAGTTTTGATCAATGTGACGGTAAACAATGACAGATTTTTCATTGTTGGGAAAACTATTGCCATTATATATACTCATATACTCAGGTATACTCATGAGAAAATGTTGTGTTTTCAATCTTCTTCTAGTCTGCCAGTAGGGTGAGGATTGAGGAAGTCCGTCTCAAGCCAGTCTTGATGGTTACGAAGAGGCGTGCTCTTGTCACGGAGGGTGTGGTGGAAGTAAAGCATGCTGGGAGATGGAGACAGGTGTGTGATAAAGGCTGGAGCCTGAATAGCAGCAGAGTTGTATGTGGGATGCTTGGCTTTCCTGACGCGGAGCAGCCCAACATGAACACCTACAAGTGAGTCCTGCACTTCTAATGAAAAATACAACTGTGCACTGGTATTAGTCTCTGTGGTTTTGGTCCTGAGATAATTAGTATTATATTAAAACCCAACATTTAGCACTAATTCACTGTTATTGGATGATGTTAGTTTTGTAAATTTCATTATGTTAGTACAGGGTTTCCCAGACTTTTGACTAACAACATAAAATCTGGTCCAGACTGCAGCATATTCTGGCCAAAAACTGCCCACTTGGTCAGGAAAAGACTGTCTGGCTCACATGTTGTAGAACTCTAGAAGCCAGCAACAGTTTTATTTTTTACATGCTATTTAAGTAAGGGTAAATTCAGGTAAAATTAGGTTAAATGCTTGATGCTTCCAAAGTTTAGGGTTTGTTATGTTTTTGAAGTCTCTTCTGCTCACCAATGCTGCATTTATTTAATAAAAATACAATAAAAAGAGTAATATTGTGAAATATTATTACAATTTAAAATGTAATTTATTCCTGTGATGCAAAGCTGAATTTTCAGTAGCCATTACTCCAGTCTTCAGTGTCACATGATCCTTCAGAAATCATTCTAATAGATTTATATTATTTTTTCAGGGTTCTTTGATGAGTAGAAAATTCAAAAAAGCAGCATTTATTTGAAATCTTTACTGTCACTTTTGATCAATTAAATGTATAAAAATATTTTATAGTCTGTGTATATATATATATATATATATATATATATATATATATATATATATATATATATATATATATTTAAATGAAAAAGATACTGAACCTTAATTATTTCAATGTCAATTCAGTGTAATTTAAGGAAAAATATAGAGACTGGTACCTGTTTTTCAAGGGATCCTATCTTTCTTTTTTTCCCCCTTGTTTTGTTTGTTTTGGATTTGGATGTTTGTTGGACCACACAGGATGTAGTGAGGATCATATTGTATGTATAAAAAGTTCATTTCTAAGCACAGAAAGATGTTTGTCTCTGCATGTAGTGGAAAGTGAAAGATTCACCTCCTCTGTTGGTTGGAATAGCACGTCTGTTTCCCTTATCTCTGTTCCCCAGGCACCTTTCACAAACCTGAGCACTTAAGCAATGATTAAAAGATCTTTCAAAGGTACTGATGCTATCTGGGCCCCAGTGTTACTGAAATGAATGGTCTGTTCTGAACGCTTAGGTTTAAGTAAGAAGTCTAATATTCCTGCTGATTGTTATTGGAAAGGGACATCAGTTTAAAGCCTTCAAAGTGTCTGTTGTTGGAGAAAGAGATTCAGGTTTGTTTAATGATTTTATTGACATTGTCACCCTTGACTTTCTCCTGCATCCTCACAGAATGTTCTTCTGAACAGTATTCCCAACCTAGATGTACTGTCACAGCTTTGTCTTTATTGGTCAGCTTATTTAATTATGTAAAGAGCAGATTACTGTTGGAAGCTTCTGGGCTGTATTTCACCTTTAGCTCTTATTCTAAAAGGGCATTTATACAGGTTGTCTTCAGAGCTCTATCTCTGTATACATATAACAGTGATGGTACTGTGAATGCAAGTCTACTGGAGCTAGATGCCCACAGACAGGATACAGGATATGCATATTTAGAGAATCAGAGATGACAAAGTTCATTACTGCTTTTTAAAAAATGTTAATTACTTAGAGCAATCATGCTCATGTTTGTTGTCTTTACCTACCTACATATCTACCTATCAACATACCTACCTTTTTACCAACCTACTTGTCCACCCATCTATAGTATTTTTCTGCCTCATTACTTATTTTCTTCTCCTACTAGATACTTACCCGATTACCTACCTATCTGTCTACCTGTATTTTACCATTCTAGTATTGGTTATACTGTCCTTGTCCACCCTAACACTAACCCAATATCACCTACTTAGTCAAACTATCATTCACGTACTTGCCTAGTTTCCAACCTATCTTTTTACCTTCCTACCCCTACCTACATACTTTTTTTTACCAGACTTTCCACATATCCACCAATTTACACTATATTGCCAAAAATATTGGGACACCCCTCCAAATCATTGAATTCAAGTGTTCCAATGACTTCCATGGCCACATGTGTATAAAATCAAGCACCTAGGCGTGCAGACTGCTTCTACAAACATTTGTGAAAGAATGGGTCACTCTCAGGAGCTCATTGAGTTCAAGCATGGTACCGTGATAGGTTGCCACCTGTGCAATAAGTCCATTCGTGAAATTTCATCACTACTAAATATTCCACAGCCAACCAAAGTGGAAGCAGTTGGGAACAACAGCAACTCAGCCACGAAGTGGTAGGCCACGTAAAATCACAGAGCAGAGTCAGCGCATGCTGAGGCGCACAGTGCGCAGAAGTCGACAACTTTCTGCAGAGTCAATAGCTACAGACCTCCAAACTTCGTGTGGCCTTCAGATTAGCTAAAGAACAGTGCGTAGAGAGCTTCATGGAATGGGTTTCCATGGCCGAGCAGCTGCATCCAAGCCTTACATCACCAAGTGCAATGCAAAGCGTCGGATTCAGTGGTGTAAAAAAGCATGCCACCACTGGAGCAGTGGAGATGACGTTTTCTGGAGTGACGAATCACTCTTCTTTGTCTGGCAATCCGATGGACGAGTCTGGGTTTGGCGGTTGTCAGGAGAACGGTACTTGCCTGACTGCATTGTGCCAAGTGTACAGTTTGGTGGAGGGGGATTATGGTGTGGGGTTGTTCAGGGGTTGGGCTTGGCCCCTTAGTTCCAGTAAAAGGAACTCTTAATGCTTCAGCATACCAAGACATTTTGGACAATTTCATGCCCCCAACTTTGTGAGAACAGTTTGGGGATGGCCCCTTCCTTTTCCAACATGACTGCGCACCAGTGCACAAAGCAAGGTCCATTAAGACATGGATGAGCGAGTTTGGTGTGGAGGAACTTGACTGTCCTGCACGAGTCCTGACCTCAACCCGATAAAAATTAGAGAGGAGACTGTGAGCCAGGCCTTCCCGACCAACATTAGTGCCAGACCTCACAAATGTGCTTCTAGACGAATGGTCGAAAACTCCCATAAACACATTTCTAAACCTTGTGGAAAGCCTTCCCAGAAGAGTTGAAGCTGTTATAGCTGCAAAGGGTGGGCCAACTCCATATTAAACCCTACGAATTAACCCTTTGACACGTACGATCACACCAGTGTAATCAGTCTTGGCTGGTCCCTGGGGCATACGATCACATTGGTGTGATTAGAACGCTCAACGCATCATGTGATCAACTGCCAAATTCAAATGTGTGTGCGCGCTTTGGCTGGCGCCCAGCTAGAGACGGACGCGCTCAGCTCTTTTCATATATCACATATGCTGTGTTTTCAACCACATAATATTAATTTTAGGTTTCGGACATTTAAATACACATAAGTACTAACAAATCAATACACTATGATGTCTATAGAAGCAGCAATAATAATAATTTACATTAAAATTATACTACATGTTTTATTCATATCAGACGTTGTGTAAGTATGTTTAAAGTTTGCTCTATTCTTCTCCAATTTCACCGGCCACTTTCATGAATTTCGTGAGAAGTGGATGAAATCACGTATTGTAAATCGTACAGATCCTGTTATCTGTACTGCGGTGCAAACTAACATGGCGACGCCCATCGCGCATATAGCTCAACTGACGTGATCGTTATAAAGGTGTTTAAACAACAAAACACATTCACTTGCACAAATTTGACAGTCAGAATATCCAATATTGCATGCTATAGTTATCAAATTTGTAAATATTTTGAATAAAAAAGAAAAAATTAAATAAAAGCAGATCATCAGTCATACAGCGCTATTGTGGTATGTCACATGACAAGCATTGACGCGTCACCATGGAAACGATAAAGCGATACGTTCTAAATAACGATCGCCTTAAAACACTCTCGCTGGGGGGTCAGCCAGAACATTTTAAACTTACGTGTTAAAAGGGTTAAGAATGGGATGTCATTAAAGTTCATGTGTATGTAAAGGTACGCGTCCCAAAACCTTTGGCAATATAGTGTATTTTCTGTATTTACCCATATATAGTATCTGTCTACTGTACCTTCCTATTTATTTTCTTCCCCTCTTACCTGCCTGCTTGGATAACTACCTATCATTTACCCAATTCCCCACATCTACCTATTTTTTTTTTTTTACCTTCCTTCCTACTTACTTACCTACATACCTACCCACCTTTTTTCCTTAACTATCTTCTTGTCCACCTATCAACAGTATCTATCTGCCTGCCTACTTATTTTTGTCTCCTGCCATCTAGTCTTCTACCTACCTACCAATATTTTTACCATCCTGGTTATCTACTTACTCTGCCCCCTAGGGGCAGTCGTGGCCTAATGGTTAGGGAGTTTGACTTGTAACCCGAAGGTTACGGCTTTGATTCTTAATACTGGCAGGAAATGAGGTTCACTACTCACTACTCCTAAAGTGTGCACTAACTTGGATGGGTTAAATGCAGAGGACAAATTCAGAGTATGGGTTAGCATACTTGGCATTCACATGTCACTTTTAACTTTTTCACTTTAGTTAGTCAGCTACCTATTTACCTACATATCTGCCTATTTTTTTTTTTTACCCTCCTATGTACCTACATACCTACCTACATATTTTTTACACTCCTACCTACCTACCTTCCTTTTAACCTACCTTATTCCTCTGTCTACCTTCCAACATATTTTCTTCCCCTCCTGCCTACCTACCTTTTTGGTTAACTACTCATTTATGTAATTGCTACATATCTACCTTTTTTATCTACCTTCGAAACTTTTTACCCAAACTTCTTCTCCACTTATCCACAGTATCTACAGTATTTGCCTACCTCCCTACTTATTTTCTTCCCCTCCTACCTACCTACCAACCTTCTTATTGTTTGGCACAAGCTCATTTTTATTCCATGAACTTGCTGAGCAGTAAATCCATCTAACTCTGAGCAGGTTATTCATTTGGTTAGAAATAGTTAGTCTAACAGTTACTACCTGTTGTTCTCATTCATGTTCTCACTTCCTTTTCATTGTTGACTCATTTTGCTCCTCTTAAAGGATGCTGTCGTGGTTCAGAGGCATTTTTGAGTTACCACACTTATGGCACAACTATTTCATTTCCATTGTCTGAATGGACTATGGCCATGCCGGCATGTCCGTCCTATGTGCTTATTATAAAAAGCACCACCTTAATCTTATGGGTCTGCGGCCTCCAAGCTTTTTTAGGTTTGTGCTAGGGCGTTATAAGTGTTGTGCAAGCTTTCTGCTGATGATTCCTCTAAGGTCTGTCTGCTGTTGCATAACAATATGTCCTGATAAATGTTCTTGAGCTTTAAGCAATTTTCAATTTTTTATGCTCTAAAAAAGGAATTTCTTACCCATCAGATTAGACCGTTGACAGGTTTGTTATCTTTTTAGGCTCTGTACCCTTTTTCCTTGAGAATCCTAATCTTGAGGTCACAGGAACACTTAAGCAAGCTTTTGTTTATGCATGACTCAAAGACATGCCACAAACAGCAACTTGAAGATGCTGTTTGAACTTAAATTAAAGGTTATAGAGCTAGCTGTGGCTTTCGTGGCTTACGTCCTAGGGAATCTCCATTTGGCTCTTTCTCGTCTGTGAGCATGCCCAGTACCTGACCTCACCATGTAGTACGTGCATTTTGTTAAGTCTCCAAAGAGCACCAGACTTGGCAGATGTACTGAAGAGCGATCCCTCATGCTCCCACTCAGCGTCTCAGAGATCATGAACCACCCCACCCTGACACAGCTTCTTCTGGATCCTCCCCTGAAGATGCTGTAATTAAACGTTGGGGCCCCTCAGAAGATTTCCACGTTTCTGGCGAGTAAGGGAAAGGCAGATTACAATTATAGCTGCGCCCTTTGGCTGCTGTGTCAGCAGGACAAACTCTGTGTCACCGAGGAAACTGAAAGACTTAAACCACAATTCAGACTCAAATACCCTTAGACGAGCATCTCAAGAAATGAAATAAAGTATTTTAATAGTTCAGATTCTGTCCTTTCAGTATAAAGCCATGTTCAGAAAGAAAAATCACTTTCTATATTTATGGAGTTTGTACTGTTATATTTGGCTTAGCAATTATCATTTAATGGCAGACTTTAAACTTACTTTAAACAAATTGTCAGTCCATTGATCATCCTAAATATAAAAGTGGATTTTAATAACAATCAACCCTGGAGACTTATAAGTGCCTGATGTTGAAGAAACCTTTTCATGAAAATGTGTCTCCTTGTATTGCATTATACAGTGAATGTAGAGATCGATCCTTTAGCTGCACTATATTTAGGATGTATTCTCCATATATCAGATTTGCTTAAATAAATGCTTAAACAGCATTACTAAGATGTAGAGAGACAGAAAGAGTTATGTGTGTATGTGTATAGACTAATGCTTAAAACAGTGGCATGATTGTTGTCTCCAAACAGACCAGCTCTCTCTATCATTAAGTTTTCTTGGTTCAGCAGTAAACCAAGGGTGGAACTCTTGGACTAATTACATGAGCAGGTGGGTATTTTTTAGTGGCAGCAACTGTAAGAACAAATGAAAAAAATAAATAAATAAAAATAAACAATATTGTGTTTGTGTGTGTTGTGTGTATAGTTATTGTCTAATGTATCTCTTCATGTTCAGAGCAGTACATTTGATGTATAAAAGGACAACTAAATATATAAAATGTATTTATTTATTTGAATGCCAACTGTAAATGATCATTAAGCTGGAGTTCTGTAGCTTTAGACTTGAGTTACTAGAATGTTACTCTGCTACTGAGTGTCATATGGTAGAAACATCTAGAATATTTTATGAGGTCATTAAACTGGAGATTCCACACAGCATTTGACTTTTCTGTTATTCCCTCTTGAATTTCATTTGTTAAGACGGTTCTGTCAGGAGAATGAGTCTATTAAATCTGCATTGAATTTACATATTTTGAAATGTATGTTATTATAGTAGAGATTTGATAAACTATTTTGTGTGTGCAGTCAGAAAAACAGATTTAGCAAAATCAGAATAAAATCCTTTGGGTTACCAGCCCAAATCTAATAAATAATAACTACCACATTTAGTTGGACAGACTGTGGATGATGACCGTGATTATATAATGTGTCACTGATGACAGGTGCATTAGGGGGCAGGTGTTCATGGGTGGATCTCGCCCTTTCTCTCTTTCACTCACTCACTCCCTCACTCACTCACTCACTCACTCACTCACTCACTCTGTCATTCTGTCATTGAGTATAGGTTTGTCTCAATTCTTTTTTTGGGAAGTCTTACTGTGCCCATTCCGGGATACCAACATGCCAGTGGAAATATCTGTTTATAGAATGTACATATTTGAAGGCCAGTTTAGTGGTAGAATAAGTTAAAACATATGTGCTTTGATGTCTGTGTCTGTGGGCCATACATTTTATTATTATAACAGCAATGTAAACAGATGAATCTTTAGTTTAAATTATTTTGAATAAAGACACAAATGGTAATGATCTGAAATAGTGAGTTTTTACTCTAACTCTCTGCTAATGACAAAATCTCATGTGGTTTATGGCTTTCTATTCATTTATTTTGCCTTATTTCCAGTGTATTTTTAAAATATTATTTATATTATTAATATTATTTTGATATTATTAACAGCATCTTTTTTCAAATTTTTACAACATGTATTTTTTTTTTTCCATTTACAGAAAAATATGGGATAAAAAAGTCAAGGATTCAACAACCAGGTGAATTCACTTTATGCTTCTTTGCTGAATATCTACATGCAAACTAAAGCATATTCCTTTACATCAGAACATCCTATTACTCTTAATTTAACTCTTAATAACTTATATTGCTCTGGTAACACTTAAGTATAGGGAACATGTATTCACTATTAACTATGAGATTTCCCTATTCCTAATTTACTGCTTATTAATAGTTAGTAAGGTAGTTGTTAAGTTTAGGTATTGGGTAGGATTAAGAATGTAGAATAAGGTCATGCATTAATATGTGCTTAATAATTACTAACAAACAGCCATTATTCTAGTAATATGCATGCTAATAAGCAACTAGTTAAAAGACCCTAAAATAAAGTGTTACCATTGCTCTTTGTCAACTATGATGTCTCCTAGATTGAGTCAGATGACCAAGAAGAAGGGATTCTGGGTTGAGAAAGTACATTGTCTGGGTACAGAGCCTAGCCTGGCAGAGTGCCATGCCCAGCTGTCAATCCCTCGAAGCCCCGCCCCCTGTAAGAATGGTCGCCATGCTGTGGCCCGCTGTGTCCCAGGACCGCAGTTTGCTCGTATGTCCTCTGGCAGACCCCAGGCACCTTACCCTGTGCAGGTAATTCTTGAAACATTTAAACTATGTTCAGACTGCCAGCAAAAATGTAATTTGAAGGTGGCTTGAAATACGAATCAGATTTTTACAGATGCGTCTCAGTCTGAATGCTCTGGCTGCTCAAATCGGATTTTCATTTTGCGTCACTTTTAACGTGACACACAATGATAACATCAAAGCTGGTGATGGAAATGCCGGCAGCATTCGTATGGTATTCAATTGTCCAAAGATTTCAGCTGTGACTACAGCATGGAACATCACAATATCCCGCCTTCTAAGTAGAAGTGCGTCACTGCAGCTGCCATTAGAAGCTCCGGTTCCCATAGAAACCTGAGACTCACGCTTAGGATTACATCTGCATTGGCATGTCTATTCCAAAAAATATGCTTTTTTTAATGCTATTTGAGCAAAAGAAACAACATTTATGGTACAGTTATTTTAATGTCAGATTTTGTTGCTGATTTGAAATATGTTATTAAATTGTGAGTTTAATAACAGTCATCATCATTACATTTTAATGGGTTATACTGAATAAATAACTCGCAAATCACAAACAATAAATAACCAGATAACACTAATAATTACTATAATCTAATTTGACCCTCATTATGCCATTATTGAAATTAAAATATGCATTTAAAAATGCTTTAAATGTGCTCTGCACAAGTGTACTAAATGTAATATATTTTGGCCTTTTTGCACTGATCTACAAACGTATTATGTTCAACCCTGATGTTTTGAATGTAACAGAACCGACATACAATACAGTTCAAAAGTTTGGGGTCAGTTCTTTTTTCTTTCTTTTTTTCCAAAAGAAATAAATACTTTTATTCAGCAAGAATGCATTAAATTGATCAAAATCTAAAGTAAATGCTGTGATTTTGAACTTTCTATTCATCAAAGAGTCCTAAAAAAAATGTATCAAGGTTTAACAAAAATATTAAGCAGCAGAATTGTCTTCAACATTAATAATAAAAAAACATGTTTTGTCATGGGTGAAATGTCATGGGTTATAAACAGATATTTACGGTTGGGGCTATTAGAATCAGCCACTAAAAAAAAAAAAAAAAGATTGTTGACCACTAATCTGAAGATTTGGGAAGGCAGTCCCATTGGTGGTCCTCAAATGTCTGTTGTGGTTATAATAACCCCGGTACTTTGGGCCTGAGGTGGAAAAATATGATTTCCTGAAAGTAACCTTTCCTTTTTTTTCTCCTCTCATAGCTGTCAGTGCGCCTGAAGGCAGGGCCACGTCTGGGAGAAGGCAGAGTCGAGGTTCTGCGTGAGGGAAAGTGGGGAACTGTGGTTGACCACCTGTGGGACCGTATCTCAGCCAGCGTGGTGTGCAGAGAGCTGGGCTTTGGCACTGCTAAAGAGGCTCTTACCGGAGCATACATGGGTCAAGGTAGGAATTACAGAACCCAAAAATAAAAAATCATTATTTGTTATTATTTACTTGCCCTCATGTAGTTCCAACTGGAATCAGAATGAGGGTAAGTACTGTAAATGACATAATTTTCATTTTTGGATGAACTGTTCCTTTAATCTGCCAGTATGGTGTTTTTGGGAAGAAGGTAATTCATAACTATACAAACATGGCTATGATTATACTGAGTTTGGCTCATGATTCCACAGTAGTCTGAGTCTGAGCTTAATTCGAAAGCTCTTCTCATCTGTGGGGTACGCCTGTCTGCAGCTGAATAGGAAACGGTCTATGATATCTTACATTATGCAATATCACACTGTCCAGGTGCAAAGCATGAATGTACAGCAATGACAATTCTTTAACCAAAGGAACTTTCCCTGAACTTTCTGTGCCTCAGATCCACACTGCGTGAGTTTACTTTAGCTGAGTGAAACAAAACTCAGTGCTGATCTGTATTCCAAGCAACATCTGTTCTCTTTGGCAGAGCAGTTATCCCATCTTGTCAGAGTGAAGTCATGACAGTAGCAGTTTATTGAAGACTTCCAGATATCGCACTGATGAAAAACAAAGCCACTAATGTTGTGCAGTTGTTGTTTTTTTAAAAGAAAGGGACTGAAATGACGTTTGACTCATAAATGATGTTTTATCAGGTGCCACCATTCAAAGAACTGAAAGGATGAAATGTTGATTTATGGATAATGATGATTTTAGGGGTCTGTTACTTTAAAATATAAGATCTAATGCACCAGCAGTGACTCATATGAAAAGTACAGACACTTGAAATGAACCTGAATAAGGTTGACTACTTTCATCTTCTGAAAATAATCCAACCAATGTTTCAATTTAACACTCGCCAAGTGCCAAATACCGTAAGTACAAATAGGCTTTATAATGTGTTACCTTCCTGTTACTGGCTGATAATTTGTTTTTTAGGAACAGCAACTTTAAAATTAAATTACAATACAACCAGTTAAGTAGGTCTACCTGTTAAGTGCTACAACTTTAGGTTTATTTTTTTTTCAAATGTATGGAATATTTCTTGCTGTACCCTTACGAAAAATAAGTATACTTCAAGTTCATTTTATTAATGATCGTAAGTATACTTAAGTAAAGTTCAGGTATAGTTTTTAAGTATACTTTGTATAGTAACTATACTAATATCAATGAACTAGTTGAATACTTGTAAGTGTACTATTTCAATACCGCTTAGGACTAAATTGGCCCACTTTTTAGTGCGTAACAGTATACTTTTAAGTATACTTTAAGTGTAACAGTAGTAAACTTTGAAAACACAACTAGTTTACAACTACATTTTTCTATTGTACTGCAACTACTAGAAGTGAACTTATAGGTATACTAATAGAAAGGGAATTCTCACTGCATCCTGAGACACTTTGGGGAAATGCCTCTGTGTTACTGGTATCTGAAGCAACTGTAAAACCACGGCAATCCTATTGGCTGGCGACAAACTATGACGTCATACTTGTGTGACCCAGAAAGTATATAAGGGGCGCCTTGAGAACATCCTCTTTTCGTCTTCAGGGACTGTTTTATTTGAAGCACGCTGTTCAAATGTACATAAAAATGCCTGTTAAAGCAAATGTTTCAAGCTGTGTGCACGATTGGTGTCATAAATATTTGACACTCAATAACACACATGACTTGTGCATTCTTTGTTAGAGCATGCACGCCCAGATCCTGAGGGAGCTGTTGGCGTTCACTGTGAGCATTTCCCACTGAGGAAGCTCCACTCTCGTTTGTCTCTCTTCTCGAGGGAAGAGGGACAGGCTTCTGTGCCCAGTGGCTCGGGTCCCGCGAAATCATAGGGCTCACAGAGGGAGCTCGCTGAAGAGTTTGAGAGATGCGTTAATCTCTCGCGCGCTACAGCGGCTGACGAGAGTGTTTTGCTGAGTGAGGATGCATTGTCTCTTGCATCCTTAGGATCAGCAGACCGTGCTTTGCTGGCCCTCTTTAGGCGTCCTTGATAAACCACTCTAGGCTGAGTGGAGTGATTTCCATTCACTCAGAGAGTTTTGAGGCACTATGAAGCCTCCGCTCCCCCGAGCTTAAGGTAGATCATGACTTCAAGTGCTCGGCCCACTGTGGGCCGCCTTGACAACCACCCTGTGGTGAGTAAGCTGGCTTCCTCTCGTCTGAGAATCACTACATCAAAGCCGCCACTCCATTGAGCTCTAGGTAGATGATGTCCTATGTGTTGGCCTGTTGTAAGGCCACCCTGACAATCACCCTGTGGTGAGTGTGTGGGCTTCCTCTCATTTATAGTATCATTATTTTGAAACCACTGTTTCACAGAGCTCCCGGTTGACAGTTCCCTTGTAGTGCGTGAGTCGGCCTACTCTTGCTTAGAGAGTTGTTAGGCCGAAACCTCCGCTCCCCTGAGCTCCAGGAAGGTCATGAATGAGTGCTGTTAGGCTTCCTCTCATTTAGAGAGTGAAAAGCACTATGCTGGAGCCTCCGCTCTCTAGAGTTTAGTTTAGTAGCATTACCTAGCTTGTGGCCTTTTAGAGCAGGCTCTCCTGTGAAAGCTCCTTGGTTGTATCCATCAAGTTGCAGAGTTGAGTGTCTTATGCCTCTTCCGTGGAACTTCATCCTGTTGAGGCCTCCACTTCTCCAGAGCTTAGCTCAGAAAGCAACCTGTCTTGGAGCAAGACACTTGGGGAGTACTCCCCTTGTTCAAGTGATATGCTGAGTACATCTCTTGTGTGGCAATGTAAATTAGAATTCCAAGCCTACACACCCCTGGTGGCTATCTCTTTTAGACTCGTTTCCAAATAGTTGTCCCGCCTCAGGCTGCCTTGATGGTGATCCTCCAGATCGAGCTACATTCCTAGCACTTCTAGCTACTTTGAGTGTCCTTGCTCCCCAGAGTACACAGATTGAGTTCATGTTGCAGGCTCCACAGGTGCCTCTCTGATTCTAGCCCCAGAGCTTGGTTGATACTCTTGGTAGAGCCTAGGTAGTACTCCCCTCATGTTAGAGGGTCGTTCTATAGAGTACCTTGCTCCTCGTCTGGTCAGAAGGTTGAAGGACTCAGGTGAGATATCCCTGGCAGATCAGCTTTTTAGAGTTGTAGGTACTCCCTCGTTTGAGAGGATCATCCCATAGAGAGCCTCGCTTCCTCAGTTTGGTCTGAAAGGTCGAGAGATTCTTGTGAACCCCTTCGGTAGATCCACTCTTGATAGAGCTGGGGTACTCCTCTCATTAGGACCCTATGTAGGGTACCCAGCCTCAATAGTGCTTTGAAAAAGAAGCGCTTTGTAGGTCCAGGGTCAAGCAGAGTATCTCCCATAGTTTGTAAGGGTTTGGAAAGTGCTATGCTGAGTCCTGCTCCCCAGGATGCCTGTCTCTTTGTCTGGTGTGAGCTGGTTACTGCCTCTTCTGCAGTCCCTCTCATCTGGTTGCCTCTCATGAGGCAAGTATGGTAAGAGACCGAGTTAGCCTCCCTGATGGCTCTGGGGGTTGACACTATGTCCCCCTAAAAGTGACTGGCCAAGGCTTCTTTTGGCATCCTTGTAGGTCCAGGGTCAAACAGAGTATCTCCCATAGTTTGTAAGGGTTTGGAAAGCGCTATGCTGAGTCCTGCTCCCCCAGGATGCCCGTCTCTTTGTCTGGTGTGAGCTGGTTACTGCCTCTTCTGCAATCCCTCTCATCTGGTTGCCTCTCATGAGGCAAGTATGGTAAGAGACCAGGTTAGCCTCCCTGATGGCTCTGGGGGTTGACACTATGTCCCCCTAAAAGTGACTGGCCAAGGCTCCTTTTGGCCCCTGGCCATATTCCCTTAAAGGAACCCCTTCCCAGTGAAGATGCTGGTTCCAAGCCCTTGAACAGCCTTTGACAAGTGCTTCTGTTACTTTACGAAGGCACTTTTTCATTGAGGTGTGTAGCTCGGGCAGTGGCCGTAGGGAATACTGTCACTAACAGCCTAGTGTGTGATCAGAAAAATGGGGAATGGTTCTGGCATTTCAGTTGGAACTGCCATTATTGTGCACTCCCCTCAGCATGGCAGCATGGGTATTTCGTTCCCCAAAGTGTCTCAGGACACAGTGCGAGTTCCCTTTCGAAAGGGAATGTCTCGGGTTACGACTGTAACCCTGGTTCCCTGAGAACAAAGAAACAAGACACTGTATCTCATAGCCATGCCTCCGGGCTGCCTGTTCAGTCCCTTCAGATGAAGAACTGGGAACCAGGGTTACAGTCGTAACCCGAGATGTTTTATACTGTCTGCAAGTATTAAGTTTTCAACATTGATAATAATAATAATAATAATAAATACATTTTAGAATATAATAAAGTAGAAAAGTTATTTGAAATTGTAATATATTACTTTGTATATTACTTTATATTAATTGTAATATATTATAGTACTATATTACCGTTTTTTACTGTGTTTGATTAAATAAATGCAGCCTTTGTGAGCAGAAGAGACTTCTTTATATGTAATTATGTATATTTAATATTTTAATCACCCTTCATTGGCAGGTGTGGCAAAAAAAAAAAAAAAAAAAATTAGAAAGTGACCACTTGCTCAATTTGGAATTCACCCATTTGGCTGTAGGTCTACTTGAGATCAAAGCTTATGATTTCTGTCCATCCATAGCATCGAGGTCTTTAGGTATTTAGTTGTCGTGTATAATTTTCCCAGTGCAGCTGAGGCCACAAAAACATATAGTAAGTGAAGAGAGACACAAATTAGACAGAACAGAGCTGGACTGTTTGGGACAGGCGGTAAAAATAGGAAATCTGTTGAGATGGGATACATGTACCAGACTGTGGTTACCACATTTAGAAATGATCCTGAATAATGGTGTTGGTACAGTGTTCATCGCACTGCCTGATTTTCCAGACATTTAATATAACATAAAGGGATAGTTCACCCAAAAATGAAAATAGTTTTGGAATGACATGGAAAATTCTGTCATTATTTACTCACTCTCATTTTAGGGTAAACTATCCCTTTAATGTGCTTAGAGGTGGAAGTTTGAAAACGGGGTGTCATTGTGGCTCTATTGTGGAGCACATTATGTCTGTGAATTTTTTTGTTCGAGAATGGTTTTATGGTGGAGTTAGCATGAACTCTGTATGATAATGTAGATCTTTTAAGGCCAATGCAGCATGAAGCAACGCATTCTGTTAAGGTGTTCTCTAAGTCTGACCTCCCAGTGAGATGAAAGTAAGCTTTCCTGAAGTCTCTCAATGACTGCATGTTTTGAGCTTTGTTTAAATGCTATATCAATTGGTTTTACCTCAGTCAGACACAACAGACAAAGGTTTTCAAGTGACGTTCACCCTCAGGGACAGACACTTTACAGGCAAAACATACAAGGTGAAGACTATATTTTTGTATGCAGTACACTAAGTTTTTCCTCTGGCTTTGAACTGATGCTGACATGCACTTGGCTAAGAGAAATATTTCTTATATAGCAATTTAATCTGCTCTTAAAATAGGGATTATAGGCATCCCATGAAATGAAAACACCATTAATGCGGAATATATATATGTTGTTTTATTTTAGGGAGAAGAAAATTTTCCTTAAACCACACTCTAGTGAAACTATTCACTGCAGTCAGTCACTGAACCACTCCCTTTCCATCGTCCACTTCTGGAATACTTAGTCTTTGCTTCTATTTTCCTGTTATTTACTTGCCTTTTGTGCATAATCTGTTTTATATTTATACTGAAATTTATATTTAAGTTTTTTTTTTAAGAAATTCATTTTTTTTTTCAGCAAGGATGCATTTATATTCATCAAAAGTGACAGTAAACACACTTATAATGCTCAAAGATTTTTTATTTCAAATTGTTTTCCACAAAAATATTAAGCAGCACAGCTGTTTTCAACACCAATAATAATAATAATAATAATAATTAAAGCAGCAAGCAGCATTTACGGGGCCAAGCACAAAGGCGGCACAACAAGCCAGCCAACATGGCTGTGAGCATCAGACCAACTGCAACAGTGAGCAATTAAAGACCCACTAAGATCATTTTAGGCAAAAGAGATGAAAAATCACAAATACAGTCAATAATAAAGATTTACTGGTTTATCACTTTCAAACAATAGGTGGCCCAAATTCATGCAGTATGGTCAGAGTGAGGTGACAATGACACTTTGGTGTCAATATGTCAAAGCATTGCAGAGATACAGACTCAACAGTTATTTTGGCATCAAGCCTCTAATTCGTTGCTGTGGTATATGAAAACGGTTTTGTTTATTAACATGAAATCCATAACTTTTTGCCGGCATGGTCTGAAGATGATACAGTTCAATTTTGGTGAAAATTGGACCAACGGTCTTAGAGGAGATTGAAAAAGTATGATTTTAAAGAAAATCTAAGTGATGGAGAGGAAGTTTTGCTGACTTTGGCAAAATTGGCATCAATGTTCTCAGCATGACCAACAAAATCTATTAAGACCAGTCTCATTATAATAGGCCACATTTATATAAAGCTATTAGCATTTTGTTTCAAATTGCATTATAAAATTTGACCACAAGGAGGCGCTGTCTCAACCTTTTGAGTACCTTCAGAGCATGGTGTCGATGGCACATACTGAATTTTCGTAATTGTACACCAATGCATTCATAAAATATAGCATTTTATATCATAATACTGTATTGTAGTTAATGGCAATTTCATGTTTTTTTCAATTATAGCACCACCAAGAGGCACAATCAGAGTGAGCCCATACATATGTGTGTCGAAATGAAAATATCTCATTTCGTTCTAGAGTTATAAACATTTATATGTATGAGAATCTAAAAAATGACCCATGGATGACTTTGTTTAGATTTTTTTGCCACTTCCTTTCAAAATTTTGATATTAGCATTTAGTTAACCAGCTAAGGTTTCGTGTTTCCTAAGGTGGTTTCATCTCAGTCGGAGTAACGGTTTCAAAGATATTCGGAAGTTTTGTTATGCGCTAAATCACCATTTCGCACCAAACCATAAGTCAAAACCTAGCATGTTTGGTATCGTTGGACTCGGCAAGGATTCAGTCAACCACACCCAAAGTTATAAGCATTTGAATATTTAATTTTACCACTAGGTGGCGCTGGCTTGAAACTTCTCAGGCTCCTTCAGGGCATCGTGCTGATGACCCATACCGAGTTTCACAACAATACGCTAATGCATTCATAAAATTCAGCATTTTAGCACAAAATTCAAAATGGCTGACGCCCAAAATGGCTGGAATGTGAAAATTGGATATCACTCGACTTTCTGGACAAACCATTCAGAAGTTATAAGCAAAAATAGGCATTTTTCATATATCCAGACCAGTAGGTGGTGCTGTGCTGAAACGCAGCATGTAGCCTTTGGTCATGCTTGGCATAACATGTAGCAAGATTGTTTTGAATATGATAAAGAATTGCAGAGATATAGCCTTGAGTCAAATTTGGGGTGCTCCACGTTAAATTAATTTGCGTGTTATTCAAGAACGGTTGTGTTAATTAAAAAGCTTTTAATAACTTTTGCCAGCATGGTCTGAAGATGATCTGATTTGATCTTCATGAAAATCGCACAAAGCATCTAGGAGTTCGAAAAAGTAGGTTTTTCACAAAATTCAACATGGCGGATAAATTATCATGAGGCAAAATGAAGTCATAGGGTACAATCGAATTGGCTTGTGCCTAGGAATCAGAGGAGAAAAGAATTTTGTTTCTAACCATTATGGTTCAAAGTTTATTAGTATAAACGTGAGTGAAACTTTGGACAGGTGGTGGCACTAGAGGAATTGAGCTAGAGACTCCAAATTTGCTATGGCCACATTTCAGAATGACCTCTATCAGTGTGCTAAATTTCACAACTTTCCCACATACGGTTCTATGGGCTGCCAGAGACTTCTGTGGCAGAAGAATAATAATAAGAAGAACACTAACGATTACAATAGGTGCCTACGTACCTTCGGTGCTTAGCCCCTAATAATAATAATAAATGTGTATTGAGCATATCAGCATATTAGAATGATTTCTGAAGGATCATGTGACACTAACACTGGAGTAACGACGTTGAAAATTCAGCTTTGCCATCACAGGATTGTAATAATATTTCACAATATTACTGTTTTTTGTGTGTGTGTGTGTGTGGTTTTTTTTTTTTTTTTTTTTTTTTTTTTTGATCAAATAAATGCAGCCTTGGTGAGCATGAGGCTTAATTTAAAAACATTAAAAATCTTACCAACCAATGGTAGTGTATATTTATTTTGTAACAATATATTATTTTTTATTTATATAGTAGCACATGACACAGAAAGGAAGTTTTGATTGAGCCATTTGAGTTTTTAATTATGATCATTAAATTATAATGTCATCATACTATCTACTGGAAAAATTACATGAACAATAATCAGAGGTCTCTTGCAATTTTCTCTTTTTTCAGTAGTCGATCAATGGGTTTTTTCAATGACTCTTAACTTTTAGTCTCCAATCTTTGCTTAAATCCTTGATTATATGTAATATTCTCTGTGAGGGAACATTTCCATATTAATCCTCAGAGTTTTAGCCAATCTCTAGCAATTTGCTTTCCAGAAGCGAGGCCAAATAGGGTGCTGTGTTTGCTTTTGGGCTCTATCATTTTTGCTTCAAAACTAAACAGCTGGTCATGATTTCATTGCTCTGTTAGAAATCTGTCTTTTTGATCAGTACGATCACCAAACTTAGCCGAGAGCAGCGCAGTAGCACATAATCACGGGTTTTCCACACCAGTTAATACAGCTCTCTACTTCATTTACCCTGAATTTCCCCAGCAAGTATTTTTTGAGATGGGGGAAAAACTATATAATTGCATTTACGCTAATGTTGCTCGGGTATTTTTATACTGTGTAGTGCATTTCACATCCTTGTGAGATTCATATCTGAAGTTTTAGCACACTGCTTACGTTAGGCTCTGATTTAGTGGCCACCTAAGACTGGATTGACCGACGTTTTTACGTCACAGTAAACAAAGAGGGAAATGAACTGTGACATCTGATACTTTTTATCAAGCTTTTAATCTCCATAGAACCTCAAGAATGTGATGATAATGATTTCACACAAACAAATGCATACCTTTGAATCTGATCAGACTCATGTGTGGCCCTCTGATGTGTGATGAGGAATTTTTCTTTTTTACTACACATCATTTAGAACGTCACATAAGCAGTGTTGGGAAAAGTTACTTTGAAAAGTAACTTTTCCCGTTACAATATTTTGTTACTCCCTAAAAAATAACTAATTGCATTACTTTTGCGTTACTTTTTCTCACCTGAGCTGGGCTTGCTTACTTCTTTTTGGCAAATGTAAAGGCACCAAAAGTGAAATGAATAAGCCTCATGCTTCAGCCTCATGCTGAAGGAAATGCAAATTCACGCCTGTACAGTAACTCAAACCTTTAAGCTGTACTGCCATTCTAGGGTGCGTTTCCCATACAATGACGTAACTCGCTGCTTCACTACCATAGTACGATGCATCACTGAACAAATCAACTAGCTAGTCATGACTGTTTCCCAAAACCGCATTGTCGCAAACCTTTCGTTTAGCCACATTGATGAATGATGTCACGCAGGTGGTGGAGTTAACTTCTTTAAATTAATCCGTTTGAGATCGAATTAATGCTAGAATTTTTTGCTATAAATTGAGGACATGGTATCTGAGGATTAGTTTTCATTTTTCTCAGTTATTTTGCTTTATTTCCGGAGCACGTACGCACATGTGCACTCTTCAAAAATAGTACTTAAAATCTCTTGACAAACTAAAATATGTAAATGACATTTGTATATATTCAAAATAAAAGATATACATTGTACTTAATAAATCGTTATCTTGAGCAAAATAAGCAAGCTGACATTGAGTCCACTAAGTCCACAAATCTACAAGAAAATATGCTTCTAATCACAGCTTGGGAGCTGTCGTTCAAACCAAACAAGTTTGCGATGCAGTTTGCGAATGTTCATTTGAACTATGATGGTTTTGGGAAACACCAAATCGTTGAAGTATGTTAGTAACGACGGAACGTGCAATGTTAGTTGGCTAACGATGCTTTTGGGAAACACACCCCTGGATTGCAGAAGAATAGGACACATCAAAGGTCAGCAACAAAGACATTGTTTAATAAAGTGAGATTAAATTCATAAAGTATATTTGTGTAACTTTTAATTATTGCAGGTTTGCATAAGTTTGCATTTCACTGTTTATTCATTTTGAGAAATACTGAATCTGTTTTCGTGAGATTAATAAATGCATGCTCACATTTAGTCTTGAACTGTAATAACATTTATGTTTACACTGTGCACACAACACCTCTGCACTTACTCCCGATTTCTCTCAACATGGGGACAGGAGAGGTGTACATTACATTTAAAAGTAATGTGTTACTTTACTAGTTACTTGAAAAAAGTAATCTGATTACATAACTCACATTACTTGTAATGCATTACCCCCAACACTTCCTATTAGAATTAATCAATTTACTGTTTTCTGTAAAAATTAATTGATAATATTCTTACATGGGCTGGAAAATCGTTACAATGCAAAGTTTATTTTATCTGCCATTTTTATAACAATAAATTGTTCAATTAACTTCTGATTCCCTAGTGACATATACTGTTTGTTTGTTCTACAGGGACGGGGCCAATCCATGTGAACTCTGTGCAGTGCACTGGCACAGAACGCTCCATTTTGGATTGTTACTTCCAGGAAGTCCCTCCCTGGACATTCAAACACAGCCAGGATGCTTCTGTCAAGTGCTATGTTCCTAAGACAGGCTTGGAAACCACGGTGAGCAAAACGATCACAAGTTATTCTAATTCAGATAGCTCCAATCATGCTATCTGCACAGTAGCTCCCCAAAATATTTAGACACTTAAAGTGTAACTTTGTCGATTTTCAACCCACTTTATATTGTTACAATGTCGGTAGAATATGTAAATGAACAATATTTACTAGGGATGCCAGTAAATATTATACCAGTATCGGTATCGGGCACGATACCAAGCTCGTGTACTTGTACTCGTACTCGTAAGAATACCCCCGATACCAAAGGCCGATACCTCATGTGACATAACTGACAGAATTTTCCGTACAGAGATACACCGGCAGCAGCAGCAGAAACAAATGTCAGCCTCAGGGGTGTGGAAATACTTCAAAATTAATGATGACAACCCACACATTGTGAACTGCATGCTTTTAATCATTCGTTATCGATTAGACCAGAGCACGCTCTCTCTCTCTCTCTCTCTCTCGCTCTCTCTCTCTTGCTCTCTCTCTCTCTCTCTTGCGTGCGATCCCAGTTCTCTCAGACAGCGTGCGATCAGTTCTCTTTGTTAAGATGTTAAATAAATGTATACATGGTAAATAATGACCACTGTATCTGAAAAACAAGTTTATTTAATTTGTATCTCTATAGTATTTGTTGTATTGTTTTTAATTTGTTGTATTTGTGACAAGCACATAAAAATTATTATTTTTTTATTAGAGTAATAATAAAGAAGCTGTCCTACATACATTAGTCTCACTCTGTTGTGCTTAGAAAACTGCAACATTTGAATTTTTGCACCCAGGAACAATATAAGTTACCACCATTATGGCTAAAAGTTTGCTAAAAAGTATTTCCTACTAGTGTTATTTGACTCTGGTAAGTGTATCCATAGCAGACTGTTGGGAGTGGCCTTGGATGGCAACATGACCAGTGCATTATAGTTGTTAAAGTTTTCCTACCTATTTGGCAAATAGGGAAGCCTTTTTTTCTGTTTTTTGTTTACTGCATAGGTAGCCAAGTTTTATTGAAAGCTCATTTTGTTAGCAGTGAAGTACCCCTTTAGGCCACACTTAAAATGTCTTTGCCCCGAGGCCTCCTCCCAGCTGGACGTGCCTGAAACCACCTCAACTAGCTCCTTTCAACTCAAAGAAGCAGCGGCTCTACTCAGAGTTCCTCACGAATGGCTGAACTTCTCACCCTATCTGTAAGGGAGTGGCCAGCCACCCTCCTGAGGAAACGCATTTCGGCCGCTTTTACCTGCGATCTAGTTCTTTCGGTCATGATCCAGCCTTCATGACTATAGGTGAGGGTAGGAACAAAAATTGACCAGTAGATCGAGAGCTTTGCCTTACAACTCCGCTCTCTTTTCGTCATCCTGGTGCGGTAAAGCGACTGCAGTACCGCCTCCGCTGCTCTGATTCTACGGCCAATCTCCCGCTCCATTGTCCCCTCACTCGTGAACAAGACCCTGAGGTACTTGAACTCCTTCACCTGGGGCAAAGACTCGTTCCATACATGGAGCAGGCATTCCATCGGTTTAGAGGTGCTAATCCTCATCCCAGCAGCTTCACACTCAGCTGCGAACCGATCCAGTGAGTATTGCATGTCCTGGACCGATCTGCAAAAAGCAGCGATGAGATCCCCAGCCCACCAAACCGCAACCCCTCCCCACAATGACTACGCCTAGATATCCTGTCCATGAATATCACAAACAGGATTGGAGACAAAGCGCAGCCCTGGCGGAGGCCGACCCCCCCCACCTGGAACAAGTCCGACTTACTGTAGAGAACCCGAACACAGCTCTCGCTTTGGACGTACAGGGATTGGATAGCCCTGAGAAGGGACCCCCTCACCCCATACTCCCGCAGCACCTCCCACGGTATATCCCAAGGGGCTCGGTCATATGCCTTCTCCAGGTCCACAAAGCACATGTAGACCGGCTGGGTATACTCCCAGGCACCCTCCAGGATCTTCGCGAGAGTAAAGAGATGGTCCGTTGTTCCACGACCATGGCGGAATCCGCATTGTTCCTCTTCAATCTGAGCTTCGACTATCGGCTGCACCCTCCTTTCCAGCACCTTGGAGTAGACTTTACCAGGGAGGCTGAGAAGTGTGATACCCCGGTAATTGGCACACACTCTCAGGCCCCCTTTTTAAACAAGGGAACCACCACCCCGGTCTGCCAGTCCTTGGGAACTGTCCCCGACTCCCACACAATTTTAAAGAGGCATGTCATCCAAGACATCCCCTTCACACCCATTGCTTTCTGCATTTCTGGACGGATCTCATTAATCGCCAGGGCTTTGCCACTGTGGAGTTGTTTAACTACCTCAGTGACTTCCTCCAGGGAAATTGACGGTGATCCCCCATCAGCCTCTAGCTCTGCCTCTACCATAGAGGGCGTGTTAGTTGGATTCAGGAGATCCTCAAAGTGTTCCTTCTACTGCCCAATTACCTCCCCAGTTGAGGTCAACAGCATCCCATCCTTACTGTACACAGCTTGAATGGTTCCCCGTTTCCCCCTCCTGAGGTGGCGGACGGTTTTCCAGAAACACCTTGGTGCAGACCGAAAGTCCTCCTCCATGACTTCTCCAAACTTCTTCCACACCTGCTGCTTTGCCTCTCTCACGGCAGAAGCTGCAGCTCTTCGAGCCTGTCGGTATCTTGCATCCACCTCCAGAGTCCTCCGGGAAAACATATCCTGGAAGGACTCCTTCTTGAACATTGCCCACTCAGGTTCAGGCTCCGTGGCAAACCCGGCCACCAGGGCCTAGCTCCAGATGGGGGCCCCGGGCTTCCTCCGGGCTTCCTTCTCTTCTTTGTTGTTTCATGAGGTATTTGAACCATTCTTTGTCTGGACCCTCACCTGAGACAACTTTGCCATGGGAGGCCCTACCAGGAACACCAGGCTCCGGACAACTCAGCCCTCAGGTTCATAGGGACACACAAACCTCTCCACCACGATAAGGTGATGGTTCCCGGAGAGGAAGTGTGCATATTTTAAAAAATGCACACTTAAAATGTCTTTGCATTATATCATGCATTATGGCAGTTCATTTCAGTATAAGCAATAAATGTTTTTACATTAACTGACATGTATTTTAAATTAATACACAAACTTTGCTATTTTATATAATGTGTTATATGGTAGTTGTTCATTCATATAGCTGAAACAGTAGACCATGGCACTAGCATTGTCAAGGTCATGGGTTCAAACTGCACAAACTGATAAATAGATAAGCTTTTAATGAATATGTACATTTAAATGCATTATATGGCATTTATTTTAAATATACACACTTAATCCACTAAACATCACCTAAGAGAAGTAAAGTTAGTTCTGAGAAAAGCTCTAGCATCATTTGTTTACAAAAGTTTTTGAATATTCTTTGAGGCTACTGTATGTGTAGTTTTCACTCCTGTGAGCATGTTTGTGTTTCAGGTGCGGTTGGCAGGGGGCAGGGACCAGGCCGAGGGTCGTGTGGAGGTGCTCATGGAGGTGGGGGGCAGAAAGCGTTGGGGGACGATTTGCAGTGAGAACTGGGGAATAAATGAAGCCATGGTGGTGTGCAGGCAACTGGGCTTTGGTTTCGCTGCACGTGCCCATCAGGTGAGACTGCTGAAGAATGTTGTGTTTCCAGTAATCGCTCTGGATTTGTCTCTTGTCTTATTTACATTGGTTGCCTCAGTCTGTGTGCATTTGAGAGCTTTCTTTGCATGTTTATGGGGCAGGATATTTCTGGGCAACATTATAGTGTTATACAGTAGTTGTTTTGTGAAAATGAAGGACAGGACAGGTTTAGCAATAGTTGAGAAAAGGAATCAAGACAGTTATACTTTCATTTCACACTGCTTACCTTAATTCTATTTCTGTTTTATGAAATCTCATAAAGAAATGTCAAGGTTATATTGCAACCCCAAATCACCAAAAGAGTAAAAAAACAATTGAAATTATGAAAATAAAGTCTATTTATTTTCATAGTAATTCAGCATTCATTTGATTAAAATTAAATAAAAAATAATCACATTTTAATAATTGTTATAAAACTGTAAATTAGATGAAAGATTAGATGAAATAATCTAAATATAACTTAGGTAAATTTAACCTCAGATGAACAACAACACATATTACACCGTGCCATTATTTATTTAACAAAAATAAAGCCAAACTGGAGGAGCCATGTGTAAACTAAGTACACCCTATGATTCAGTAGCTTGTAGAATCACCTTTGGCAGCAATAACTTGAAGTAATTGTATTTTGTATAACTTTATCAGTCTCTCAGATCATTGTGGATGAATTTTTGCCCACTGTTCTTTACAATGTTGTTTCAGCTCATTAAGAGAGCTGTGCATAAAAAAATGCATGCAAACCTCAAAGTCCCGCCGCAACATTTCAGTTGAGTTGAGGTCTGGATTTTCTTTTCTTTTTCAGCTATTCTGTTGTAGATTTGCTTGTAGTGTTGTCAGAGAGATGGCCTCACATTTGACTCTAGAATACTTTGGTGTACAGAGAAGTTCATTGTCGACTCAATGACTGCAAGGTGCCCAGGTCCTGTGGCTGAAAAAAAAAAAAGCCCAAATTATCGCTCCTCCATTATCCTGCTTGACAGTTGGTATGAGGCGTTTGTGCTGATATGCTGTGTTTGGTTTTTGCCAAACATGGCACTGTGCATTATGGCCAAACATCTCTACTTTTGTCTCGTCTGTCCAAAGGACATTGTTCCAGAAGTCTTGTGGTTTGTTTAGATGCAAATTTGCAAACATAAGCCATGCTGCCATGTCCTTTTTAGAGAGAAGAGGCTTTCTCTTGACAACCCTTCCAAACATGCCATACTTGTTCAGTCTTTTTTTAATTGTACTGTCATGAACTTTTAACATTTAACATGCTAACAGAAGTCTGTAAAGTCTGAAATATAGCTCTTGGGTTTTTTGCAATATCTCAGAGCATTTCACAATCTAACCGTGGATGTTTTCCACTTGTGAATAGGGTAAACGTACCTATTAAGCTCACCAAAATTTACATTGAGACATTTTTAGTGCACAGGATATTGGTTTCAGTACAAGAAGTTATGTTAAAATAAAATCTCACACAATAATATTTTATTTTATTTTAAATGACAAAAGTATTTAAATTAAGATGTACATCATTAAATGCAAAAAGTCTGGCTGTGCTTAATGGAAAACCTGAACAGAACACTAAAATCAAGCAACAAGGCATTCAATTTGATCAGCTATATATTCTAATTTGTGACCGGTGTTTTGTTTTGCTCTATCGTCTGCACTTCTGCGTTCGTCATTACGTCATGCGTCAAGTCAGAGTTCACTCATTCGCCGTAAATCATTGTGTATGGCCGTCTGTCGGAAGCTAGTTATTTTAGTTTTTAAAGTTTTAAATATGGATATTTTTCTTACACAAATGCATCACTTCGCTTCAGAGGGCCTTTATTAACCCCCAGAGCCATGTGGATATCTTTTATGATGGATGGTTGTACTTTTTTGGGCTTCAAAATCTCATCCTCTATTTACTGTCATTATAAAGCTTGGAAGAGCCAGGACATTATTTAGTGTAACTCTGATTGTATTCATCTGAAAGAAGAAAGTCATATACAGCTAGGATAGCTTGATGGTGAGTAAATCATGGGGTAATTTTTATTTTTTGGTGAACTAACCCTTTAAGGCTGTGAAAATAAGTTATTAATCATTTTATAAAGATTATCTTAAAGTGACAACCATCAGTTAATATTTAAAGTCTGTTTATGAAGTATTTACATAGACGTTTAATGTGGATGAGTTTAAAGGGAGCACACTGAGCTTAATTGAAGCAGCAACAATTTTTAATTAATAAATATTACATTCAATTTAAAGGACAAGATTTTGTGAAATAATCTAGGTCATATATTAAGTTTATACATATTTTAATATGAACAACTATTATTGACAATATCTATGAAATTATACTTTTCTTATTGATGTCACACTGAAGCAGTGTGATTTTCATAGTAGTGCACCCCTTAAGCTCACCTAACAATAATATGAAGTCTTTAAAAACTGCAGCATTGTAAAACCACAAACCATCAATAAACTGTAAATTTATAATATTATGGATTTAAAAGTACAAGCCAGTAATGCCTGTAAAGTGATATATTAGTGTAGCAAACAATCTTATACAGCTAGTAAGCTAACTATGTTCTGAAGCATCTGTGCTATGTTGCTATCTTTTGGATCTAACTGTAATTATTTTCCACATGCAGGTTCCAGGTTATATTATGCAAAAGTCTAAACATTAATCTCTTTAATTTAGCAGTAAGTAGTTATAACTACCCCCCACTTTAAAAATGCACATTTAATGAGCTCCTCTTTTGGTGAAAGTTTTCAGACAACTTTCAAAATGGCCGCCAGACAGTGTGAACACATGGATACCCATATCTCAGTGTGCATTGGTCTGATTTTCTTAAAATTACAGGAGGTATGTAGTAACAAACACATCAATTGGTTAAGACATCAAGTAGGATAATACATTATTTTTTTCTTTTTATAATCTGAGCTCAAAGATGGTAGTGTGCTTAATGGGTACTTGAGCTTAATAGGTAGGTTTGCTCTAATCTTCCTCACTGTACTTCAAATTGTTTGGAAATGGCCATATAACCTTTCTCAGATTGATGAGCAGCAACAATTGCTTTTTTAAGATCATTGCTGATCAATGTCTTTCCTGGCATTGTGTTAACGCACACTTGAATGTTCAAGACCAGCAAACTGCCAAAACGTCTGCTCATAGAGGTGGTCACGCTTGCTGATGATCAATTAAAGGTAGGGAAGGCAATTTCGGAGAGGCTAGCAATAGCAAGCTAGCTTTGTAAGGCTGAGATCCCCCCCCCCCTTCAGAGTGCTTTCCAAAGCCACGCCTCCTTCAAGATGATTTTTTATGTCCTGATACACAAAACCATAGAGTTCAAAAGGATGAACTTTCTTTTTCACATGACTGTCTATCTATCTATCTATCTATCTATATCTATCTATCTATATATATATATATATATATATATATATAAATTGGACAATTATTGTGCTTCATTGTAGGGTAAAATTGCATTATTTACAAATAATAGTATAAATACGTAAGAAATGCTGAATAAAACATTTTAAACTAGAGGGCATATCAGCTTTCCAAAAGTATTTCATGTCATCTACCCTAATTCATAAAGTCTATACATTGTCTCATTGCTTTTTAAAATCGCAACATTTCATATGCAGACAAATAAGATTTGGCCTTCCTGTGTATAGGACACATATTATTGGCAAGGAGATCCTGCAGCAGAAGAGGTGTTATTGAGTGGGACTCACTGTGTGGGAACAGAAATGTCCATCCAGCAGTGCCGTCGTAATAATTACGTCCACTGCCCTCGAGGAGGCGGGGCTAAAGCAGCAGGCGTCACCTGTTCTGAAAGTAAGTGATTGGAATGACAAAATCTGATGCATATTATAATTTTATCTGCACTGAATGATCCAAATGAATGAATCAACATCTTGTTTTAGCGGCACCTGACCTGGTTTTGGATGCTCAGCTCGTGCAGGAGAGTGCTTACCTGGAAGACAGGCCTCTGCACCTGCTCACCTGTGCACATGAGGAGAACTGTCTCTCCTCCTCTGCCAACCGTATGCAGTGGCCATACGGGCACCGCCGCCTTCTGCGTTTCTCCTCTCGTATCATGAACTTGGGTAGAGCCGACTTCCGTCCACGTGCCTCGAGAGAATCCTGGACCTGGCACCAGTGCCACAGGTGATGATTTCCTTCTGTCTTTTTTGTTGAAACAGCAGCCTGAGTGTATAGTTTGTATAGTTAGACTGCAGCTTTAAATTATTTTTATTAATTTTTTTGTTAGTTATTTTTATTCTCTTCATATTATTAATTTTTATATTATTATTATTATTATCATGTATTAATTTTATATTGTAATTTTTTTACATTTCCTTTCCTGTTTCACTTTCTTCTCCTCTCTGTTCTTTTTATTTCTTTTTTATTGTTTTTATTACAAATTCTTAAAAGTTTAATCATTTTAAAATTGAGTTTTATATGTATTTTATTTTCCATGACTGTATAAAATATATATACACACACACACACACACACACATACTATATATATATATATATATATATATATATATATACACTATACGTATATTCAGGTTATTATTAGTAATATTATTATCTTGTATTGTTCTTAACATTTTTATAATATTATAATTTTTACTTTTTGTTTCCTGTTTATTCATTTCGATCAATTTTAAAATTCGTTATTTATCTTTGTATGTCTTATTCTTAAATTATTTTAAAATTGAGTTTTATGTCTTTTTGTTTCTCTTTTTGCATGGCTATGTAAAATCTGTGCATATATCCAGACATGTGGTGCAGTCAAGTGTAGTTGTCTGCATTGCATCAGTATACAGTCCCAGTGAAATACATTAATTAGATCATAGTGGTCTGCCGCATCCTCCACAATTGGAACACTCAGCTTTTGCATATATTCTTTTAATGACTGAGGAACTAAAATAATGAAGACAGCACATGGAACTAAATAATGTAGGAATAGCCCTGATGTATGACACTCTTTTATTCTAGAAGAGTATTTGTGGTTATATTTCCTTTTAGTTCAGTTCAGTTAGTCATTTAAATGTGCAATGAAAGGAACGTGCACTCCTGTTTATAAAACAGGTCATGGGTGGTCAGTAAGCTTGCCGTTATCTTTCAGATTAATTAGCTGCTTTGAGCACCTCCACTCCCTTTACATGTGTTCTGAAAATAATTGCAAACCCATTCTGTGGGAACAAGCCACTCTGTTGTGGAGGAGTTGTGGGCTTTGCGTGTTCACATGCCAAAGCTGTTTTATTAATCTTTTAAAACAACACCAGAGAAGGTGGCATTTGAAAGCCATCTATTCAGACGAGCTGAATAAACAGTTCTGTAAGCATAACCCTGTCAGCATAACAACAACTTCCTGTAAAGGGTGTTACCGTAGCAGCCAACACCTTCATGTAGAAGCAGTGAGGTCATTGCACAGGGGTCCATAGTGAACCTTTGTTCTGCCCCTTCACAAGCCAGCATGAAATATAAGTCAACTACATTTTTACATATTCTAGAAAAAAAAGTGTGCAAAACTCCCACCATTTTTCTAGGGTGTTGTGGGTGAGTGTTATTAAAGTCCTATTTCGGCCATCCAAGGCTAAGTCCTATCTACTTGAATGGGGGAATCCTGAATTCCCAAACACTCCCCATACTCACAATTCAGTAATATATTTCAAATCAGAAACAAAATCTGATATGACCTGTCTCATAAATGTTGTTTCTTATGCTTAAAATAAAGTGCACGTCCTGATTTTGCAGAGTTAGACACATTCCTGTGTCAACATATTTTGTTGATCCTGGAACAACATTCCTGTCCGAAATTTTTTTCCTAACCATTCCCTAAACCTAACCCTACCCATAAGTTATCCCGAAAATCAGAGGGAAATGATGGGTGAATAACACTGATGTAGAAGCACCTGACCCTGGATGTAAGCCTAAACTTCTAAACTGGAATGCTGTTCCAGGATCAACAAAAATGTTAATCCAGGAAAATGTTCTACTTGGTGAAGTTGGGTTCTGCTTGGGTGAACCTGATTTCACCAAGTAGAATGTGTTCCTGGATCAGTATCTTTGTTGATCCTTGAACAACATTCCAGTCAACCAATCAGATTTGAGGGACAAGTTTACAGTTTATGTCAAGTTTAGGGTCAGGTGCTTCTACATTTATTATGCTTATTCGCCTATCATTTCCCTCTGATTTTAGGGATAAGTTATGGATAGATATTAGGTTTAGGGGTAGGGATAGGGTTGTAGGGACAGGAATGTTGTTCCAGGATCAACAAAAGATGTTGATCCAGGAACATGCCTTACTTGTCAAAATCACAGTGACTGGTGTTGTGGGTAGTTGCCAGTACGTTGCCATGAAGTTTTCATTCTGAGTGGTTTGTAACTGATTTTAGGGTGTTATATGTGTTCACCAGGGCATATGCAGCCTCTAAGGTATTCTAGAGTGTTTTTAACATGTTCCTATGCAGCTGCTAGGGTGTACTGGGTGGTCACTAGGTCTCTGACATTCTGGCCCCCCTTAATGTAACATTACGGAGTTACATTTTTTGTATGATGAAAAGTAATAAAATAGCTTGCATCTGTGCAACAAGCTACAATATGCTTAGCACGAGCAGTGCAGGTATGTACAATATGGACAATAGTAATAGTGATTCACCACTTAATTATATGATTCTACTGACAATAAATTTATTTGAATAATTTTTAGGCATTATCACAGCATTGAAGTGTTCACACATTATGACCTCCTCACACTCAATGGAAGCAGAGTGGCCGAAGGACACAAAGCCAGTTTCTGTCTGGAAGACACCTACTGCCCTGATGGTAAAAGACCATTATATAGTTATGTTAAACCTTATACGATTTGGTTTATAAGTGCAAATACTCAAAAACTGTTTTTGTGTTTTTCTTCAGGACTTCACAAACGCTTTTCATGTTACAATTATGGAGATCAAGGCATTTCAGTGGGTTGCTGGGACACATACCGCCACGATATTGACTGCCAGTGGATAGACATCACCGATGTGAGACCTGGAGACTATATCATGCAGGTGAAATGAAACTGTTGAAGATGGAAGTCACGCACAAAACATTTTTCACTAGTTTATCCACTTTTTCTCTGTCATTAACTTTGGAACATGTTAATCATCCAAATCACTGTGGGTACTGGGAGGCACTTCCGCAGCTGAGCTTCACATGCAGAACCAGCCAATCAAAGAGCCGCTTTAAGGGCCAATCAAGAGGCCATTTATACATCCCATTTGTAAAATATAGGTTGATGTGAAGCTTTGTTTTAATTACAGTGTACCTTTGTGCTTTGACCATTTTGAAGATTTATTTGCTCTAAATGTTGCCATGATAGATTTGCATGTATTTTAAGCACATTTGGAAGATGCTAATTACAAACCTGCATCGGGCTGCTGCTATGTATGGCACAGCAAGGAGCCGTGGTGATACTCAAAAGTTCAGAGTTCCCATCTCCATGTAGAATGATGCCAGCAATCCCATGCCAACCCCGTCTGAGCAAAGACGCTGAGTAAATGAAGCATCTATACTTCATGAACCAGACAAACCTGTTGCTCTTTCCTTGAGTTGCTTGTCTTTAATTCTACACCAAAAATAACCCATTGCTAAGCATTCCCTGCTGGAGGAGAAAAGCGTGCTTTATCCCCCTCTATTAGACATGCTCAATTAGGTTCAGAGGAATTTACGTCCGCCTGTTTTACAGGCGCTTTCTCGCTCAAACATATGCTCAGACAGACCCAGATTCTCCACAGTCCAGAGTTAAAGTTGCACACTGTCATTAAAAGTGCAAAAAACAAAACAAAAGATAAGTGAGACTCGCATTTTGAATGTGCTCACAGAATAATTACCTTCAGCTACTAGGATATATATGAAAATAAAAGAACTGTTGTATCAGCGTTTAAAAAGTTGTTTAGCTTAGTAGGTATAATCACATTAAATTTATAACAAACTATAGCTCAAAGATGCTATTTAGGACCTTCATACCTTGCTTACAGCTTCTTTTTGGACTATTAAATTATTATATTGCAATTTTATAACAGTAATTTGAGAGTCTGGTTTGGTGGGCCCAATTTGTAAAGTGGTTTGATGAGCAATCTGATTGCATAACATTTCCTTACAAGTTCTATGTCCTAATACCGGTTATTCTTGATTTGTTATATAATTATTAGATAAGTCGATACTCTGATCATATTTTTTTCCAAGCACATTTTACCAATTCCAAACCACATTAATCTTAATAACTACCAATAATTTTTGTGTATAATCATTTATAAGTGATATATAATTGTTAATGAGGGCTGGAAGTAAAAAACGCCTTAAATTAAGGTGAAGGATTAGGTGTGAAACAATCAGGATGCCTTTAGTCTCCAGTGCCACCCTTTTTCCAGAACTGCAAAATGCTTGAAGTTTCCAGAAGTACAAGGTGTAGAAGTACAAGACCTTAAACTGATTTAAAAAAAAAAAAAAACATTAGTAATTCCTAAGGGGAAACCCATGACAAATTATCCTTCTGGGTTACCCTACAAATTGACCTAATTACTGAACAGCTCTATTCATTCTTGTGTGTGTTTTGTCAGGTTGAGGTAAATCCGTCCCTGGATATGGCTGAATCAGACTTTATGAACAACGTCATGCGTTGTCGATGTAAATATGATGGACACAGAGTATTTATGTATGGCTGCCATGCAGGTATGATCCCCTTATCAATGAATGAATCACAACATGCATTCATGCTTAAGTGCACTAGTATCTAAATTCCCTGTTTGATGCACTTTTCTTTCACAGGTGATGCCTACAGTGCTGAAATTGAGGATTTATTTGAACATCAGCGTCAGATCAGCAATAACTTCATCTGAGCCTAGTAAAGAGAGGTGAGAGGAGGGGATGTTCATAAATGGGTCCTGGAAATGTGGATTTTTTTTGGACAATAAACTGTGTGAAAGAGAAAGAGATCTTCTCAACTGATCTCAGAACAGTCTACCAGTAGCACCACTGAGTAGAAGAGATCTGCTACATTTTTAAAGGGGTCATGACATGGATTTTTTTTTTTTTTTTTTTTTTCAATTACTTTAATATGTTCTTTAAGGTTCACTTATAATGTTAATACAGTTTTGTTGCACACACACACACACAAAAAAACTTACATGCAGAAAAAATGCAATTTTTTATTCTGACCCTTTGTCTGAAGTGATCCATTTTTAAGGGGCAGATCTTTTAAGGCTTGTCAGTAAACAGCCACTGTTATGAATTGCTAACAATGCATAGGAAATGGTATCAGCACCCACTCGCTAGTGCACGTGAGTACATGTTTTGAAAACACTATCCACATAAAATCGCCATTTACAGACAAAGCATTATGAAATCATTTTCTTACCGTTTGTGATGTAGCTGCTGTCAGATCCAATATAGTTTCTGCTTCATCTGTCAACAAAAGTTTCTTTGCGAACTCTCCATTACACTGTACATCGTTTACAAAACGAAATGCTCCAAACAAACATATAATCCTCTGACATGATCCGGGACACCATTAAAATAAACCATGCACTTGAGACGCAATAGTATAGAGACGCAAACAAGCTGTTTAAACTGGATGCGTTAAAGTGAACGTTCTTTCACTCTTCCATTTGTCCTGTCGTCGGTAGACGTCAGAAATGGGCATCTGTATACTGTATCCAGTGTAGACAGCATCAGTGACTATAATGGGTTCTATTTGATTTTGACGCAGCGCTCACATTCAGTGTAGGCAAGTGTCAACCTTTAAGCAACTGAATGCCAGTGGGCGGGGCCTATGTTGTGATGATGTAAAACTATTCGTCGATGTCTTGCTCTGGAGCAGGCATATGCAAATGAATTTGCCAGTGATGTCACAAATCCCACAATATCCAAACGAGCCATTTTTGCAGCTTGATTAAATAAATAGACATTTTAAGCTATGAAACTTGCAGGATGTTTTAATGGCACAAAGACCTCTATGTCAAGATCAAGGCAAATTTGATTTCTCATGTCATGACCCATTTAAATGGTTTTCTTCATGGAATTGAATTTAGTCTAGCAGATGTTTGGAAATCAACCAAAAGAAATATAACTTTAGGATTAGTTCACCTTAAAATGAAAATTCTGTCATAATTTGAGGTTCTTTTCCACCCAGTTGTAGTCCCAGTCTGTTCCTGACACACATCTCTTTGCATCAGAACACATGGAATATACTTTTATGAATCTTTTATAGAGCATTATTTGTCATTTTGGAGCTTGATAGCTTGATTATACTGAAAAGAGTGGCTAGGATATTTCTCAAAAATCCACCATTTGTGTTTCACAGAAGAAAGTCAATCATGTGAGTTTGGAGTTAGTAAATAAAGTCAGAATTTGTATTTTTGGGTGAACTGATCCTTCAATTAATATCCATTGAGAAACTGGGACATAGAAGTTGTGAGCTTATCAGCTAATTAAAATAAAACTGCAAAATGTAATGTTCTTAGGACCATAAGACTAGCATTAGTAAATTACTTTTTTTAATTGTCTACATGTATACATATTTATTTTGTGACATTATAGAATAATTATAGAATAAATGTTATAGAATAAAAAAATTGTTTAATTTTTCATTATATTTACCCCCCACCCCCCCACCCCCCACCCAAAAAAAAAAAAAAGAAAAAAAAGAAAGCTGAGTGAGTCAATGGTCTTTAATATTACCAATATGATCTATTTCATATGGCATCCAAATGCAGTTTGTTCACTTTTTCTGATCATTTTTGAGTTTTATATCTAACTTCAATTCTTTTGTTTGAGTTATGCACTTTATTGATGGACTGTCAGTATTCTGGTAAAAATGCGTCATTCACTACCATCTTTAAACACACACTTCTGTTTGTTTGTTTGTATGTATGCCTTCTTTCCATTTTTGATAGACATTTTCATCTTTTTTTCTGTGACTTTCCTGAATCCTAAAAGATAACAAAGGATTTTGTATATGCTGAAGATTTATTTATTTAATACATCGTTAAACACATTTTCTGGATGAGAGTTTTATTAGTTTGACAATTCATAGTATTAATCAATGTTTGCTAAATGGTTGACTGCTTTAATATTCATTTAACATCTTGGAGCTTTGATTTGTGGATGAATGGAACTTGTTTTCTTAGTCTAACGTGTACTTGAAGCTTTTTTTTTTTTTAACATCTATGAGTATAAAGGAGTATGTTGTTACAATGTCCTAAAAAAAGTAGTGTAAAGGGATTCTGGGAATACTATGAAGAGCTTACTACAGCATTTAGTGATGAGTTCAAATCTAGCTTGAACTCAAGGAATAATATTTATGGGCCAGAGCATTACATAGGTCTTAAAGTAGTCTATAAATCTAAAAAGTCATTTTTTGAGCTGTACTGTATCAGTCTTTATGTTTGTAATTATTTGCACAGTACAAGATGCTGTTTAACAGTGGTTATTGTGCATGTAATGAACTGATATGTAATTTGTTCCTACTGTTTATCTCAAAACCTCATGGTATTTATCTTAAAGTATAATCCATAATGGTTGACACATGAGTGATTTTTCTTAAGTGAATCATCTGTGCCCATTTCTGTGCATAGATATTACTTACATCAACTTATGTACTTTACATTTTCCATGATATACTGTTTTTGTAAGATAACAAATATGACTTAATCTGTCTCTCTGTTGTGTACCTTTACTTTCACCATGTTACTCTTGATCTGTTATTTCACCTATACGTTTATTTATGATTTGCATGTTACTGTATGTTCTTAATATAATTGGTGCATAAATTGATTTTAGTCCATAAATCACAGCAAACTTTTTGTATATTATTATTTTCTAGTGCTAATTCTGCACTTTTCTGGGAGTTTTTCATTGAATTGTTGAGAGTTAAAGCTCTTATTGTAATTTGCAATACTCTCAGGGATGAAATATTTGTGTTCAAAATTATTTTTAAGATCACTTGGACACAGCCAGGACACAAATAAATGAGAAAGTAATACCAAAATCATTCCAGAAGCTGCAACGTGATGTAAAACTCCTGTAACTGGTTTGTGATGAGTGTTACAGTAGTCAATGGAAACAACTGATCTCAAATGTGAATAAATATGGTGTATCAGGTCTCATTTAGCTGCCAATACTCTGTTTTTCTGCTCACTGTGTACCATGATCCATTGCACAAGGACTCCATTATCAATAAATGTGTGTTTGTGAAAGTCTGTGTTTTTGTTTTCAACAAAATAAAAATAAATGTAATAAATTCAAGTGGCTGCTCAGATGAGGGGAAAAAATCTGTTTTAGAAAAAAAGACATGGCATATATGGAAGCATTTGACAAAGCAAATTAAAATTTAGTAATACTTATATTTTATAATTATATTGTAGTTGTAATTATATAATCTCTGTAACTATTATATACAGTAACTCACAGAAGTGAGTACATTCCTCACATTTTTTAAAATATTTTATTGTATCTTTTCATGTGAAAACACTGAAGAAATGACACTTTGCTACACTGTAAAGTAGTGAGTGTACAGCTGTAGATTTGCTGTCCCCTCAAAATAACTCAGCCATTAAAGGGGACCTATTATGCAAAATTCACTTTTGCATGGTGTTTGGACATAAATGTGTGTACACAACCACCCTATAATGATAAAGATCCAACCACTCCTTTTTTTTTTAATCCCCATAAATCATAAGCAGTGTCTCAGAACAAGCCGTTTCCAGATCCCTGGCAGTGTGAAGTCACAAAAGCCACAGCCCCCGCCTGCGAATGTTGACAGACACTGCTGTTTTAACATAGAATGTCAATACAAAGGGACAAAACAAAACATACAGTCTCCAGAGTGATACTAGATATGGCAGTAATAAAGGTGAGGGCACTTTATTACAGTTCATCGGAGTTGTTTACGGATATAAAGTTTACCAGTTTATTAAGCACCACCCGAAAAGGCATAATGTCTTTATGTATTTGTTTACTGTTAGTTGTAAGGAGTGTTTCTGTGTACTTTGTTGTGTATCTTGATGATAATGCAAGGGAGAGATAGAGAGTTTATGAATAATATTTTAATGCACACTTGCACTGTGTTTTATTAAGTTCTTACAATGATTTTCTAGAGTGAAAACAGACGCTTCATATTTTGTGTGAAGTAAATAAACGTTATAAATCTCATCTATAAACTGGCTTGTACTAATATAGTGGATAAAAACAAGAAGACAATATAAGTTACAACCATAATTGAACTAAACCAGAGAACAAGCTCTTGATACTGGAAGTTCAACATGGCACCTCATGGCAAAGAACTCTCTGAGGATCTGAAAAAAAGAATTGTTGCTCTACATAAAGATGGCGTAGGCTATAAGAAGATTGCCAAGACCCTGAAACTGAGCTGCAGCACAGTGGCCAAGACCATACAGCGGTTTAACGGGACCGGTTCCACTCAGAACAGGCCTCGCCGTGGTCGACAAAAGAAGCTGAGTGCACGTGCTCAGTGTCATATCCAGAGGTTGTGTTTGGGAAATAGACGTATGAGTACTGCCAGCATTGCTGCAGAGGTTGAAGGGGTGGGGCGTCAGCCTGTCAAATTGCATCAAATTGGTCTGCATAGCTGTCGTCCCAGAAGGAATCCTCTTTTAAAGATGATGCACAAGAAAGCCTGCAAACAGTTTGCTGAAGACAAGCAGACTAAGGACACGGATTACTGGAACCATGTCCTGTGGTCTGATGAGACCAAGATAAACTTATTTGGTTCAGATGGTGTCAAGCGTGTGTGGCGGCAACCAGGTGAGGAGTACAAAGACAAGTCTGTCTTGCCTACAGTCAAGCATGATGGTCTGGGGCTGCATGAGTGCTGCCGGCACTGGGGAGCTACAGTTCACTGAGGGAACCATGAATGCCAACATGTACTGTGACAGAGCATGATCCCCTCCCTTCGGAGACTGGGCTACAGGACAGTATTCCAACATGATAACGACCCCAAACACACCTCCAAGACGACCACTGCCTTGCTAAAGAAGCTGAGGGTACCTAGACCCTATTGAGCATCTGTGGGGCATCGTCAAACGGAAGGTGGAGGAGCGCAAGGTCTCTAACATCAACCAGCTCCGTGGTGTCGTCATGGAGGAGTGGAAGAGGACTCCAGTGCCAACATGTAAAGCTCTGGTGAACTCCATGCCCAAGAGGGTTAAGGCAGTGCTGGAAAATAATGGTAGCCACACAAAATATTGACACTTTGGGCCCAATTTGGATATTTTCACTTAGGGGTGTACTCACTTTTGTGGCCAGCGGTTTAGACATTAATGGCTGTGTGTTGAGTTATTTTGAGGGGACAGCAAATTTACACTGTTATACAAGCTGTACACTCACTACTTTACATTGCAGCAAAGTGTCATTTCTTCAGTGTTGCCACATAAAAAGATATAATAAAATATTTACAAAAATGTGAGGGGTGTACTCACTTCTGTGAAATACTGTAACTAGTTATATAACAATAAAAACTACCATTCAAAAGTTTGGGGTCAGTACATTTTTTAAAAAAAAGAAATTAATACTTTTGTTCAGCAAGGATGCATTAAATCAACCAAAAGTCATTTATAATATTACAAAAGGTTTATATTTCAAATAAATGCATTTCTTTTGAACTTTCTGTTCATTAAAGAATCCTTAAAAAATATGTCTCAGTTTTCACAATAAAAACTGTTCTCAACAATGATAATAATAATAATTCTTTGAATGATTTCTGAAGGATCATGTGACACTAAAGACTGGAGTGATGATGCTGAAAATTCAGCTTTATATCACAGGAATAAATTACATTTTAAACTATATCAAAATGGAAAACAATTATTTTAAATTATAATTTTACACAATATTACTGTTTTTACTGTATTTTTGATCAAATAAATGCAGCCATTGTGAGCATGAAAGACTTTCAAAATCAAAAGCCACTCTCATAAGCCTATATGACTCTCTTTTTAGTACATAAAGAAAATAGTGATACTGTTTCACTCTTACATTTACACGATGATGTACTACAAAAAAAAAGCTTTTCCTTTGTGTTTTTGTGTTTTTTTACAGACGACAACGTTGTCAAAACGGATCCACAAAAATGACTGAAAACGCTGTATTATGCATGCCAGGCTATTAGTTGTCACTTGGTTAAAAAACACTACACTAAACACATAATGACATCATCGTTTTCACAAATTCACATTTTTGTAGTTTACACAAAGATGATAACGGTATCAGCCCATTTACACAACACCATTTTCAACTAAAAATTAAAAAAACAATTTATGCGTTTTGGCTATTTATTTACAGCAGTGTTTTGTAGGCCTGAAAATGTAAACTTTTGAAAACAGGTTTCAAAGTGAACGTTTTTGAAAAAGATACTGTTATTGACTCCATGTAAACTACAAAAGCACAAATTTGTGAAAACAGTGACGTTATACGCATGCATATTACTGGTTCAGTCTATATGTGTGCATGTTTCTTTACAGAGTGACGTCACCAATTACTGGCCTGACATGGTAAATACAGCGTTTTTTTTCATCGTTTTCGCAGATCTGTGTTAACAGGGGTCGTTTTGACAGTGTTGCCATTTTTATGCGAAAAACGCAAAGTAAAAACTTTTTTAGTATATCGTTGTCATGTAAACATACCCTAAATATTCCCTGAAGGGTCACCTAAATTCTGTAAAAGCTTTGGAAAATGTTCGTCTAAAGTTGCAACTGCCAGCCAGGACATTGTGCACATTCAGCATGTCTGTCTAACTGAAAGCATTGCACACTCACAAGACATATCACAGTCCAGCCCTCATATTAATGCATTTGTCCATTCTGCACATGGCACAAGTAGGTGACACGTTATATTTGATCAACAGATGTGTGACACTTTTATAAGAGTTTATGGCAGTTATACAGTCATTTATTTTGTATGGCTTTGTTATGTTCACTGGGAAGGAACTGTTGTATTGCAGAGGAAAGCAATAAAACAAGTGCAGTTGAAGTCAAGAATACATTACGAGCTGTTATACATTTAGTTTAGTTTAAGAAGCCCAAGTTATTTTGTTAAATCTTAACTCAATAATTATGAAAGTGTGTCAGGAAAAGCTAAGAAATAGGCCTTACACAAATAATTATAATTACATTAGTATACAATTACAATTATAGCTTTATTTTAGGCAGATTCACTACAAAAAAAAAAAAATGCACATTTAAATACTTTCTTAAATACAGATTTTGTGTCACAATCTTTATGAATCTTTTTATTAATGATAATATTAATATGAATAATGAATACATTAATGATATTTTGTCTTCTTTATTCATATGTACTGTTTGACATTTAGTATATCTTTTTGAATTATATTTACTCATTCCCATTTCATTTTCATCTGCAAACATATTCAAATTACAATGATTTAGTCATACTGTATGCAGGTTTTGTGTTATTTGTGTGTGTGTGTTTTCAGTAATTTGTTTGGTTCCTTACAGTTCTGCTCTGAAATGTACTGCAAACGACAGAACATATGCATTGCCATGGGAGTATTGCCTGACAATTACAGTTATATATACAGCAGAAAATGAGAGCTGTTAAAAGCGCTGATTATAGGGTGGAATCGGGACAGAGCCGTTTTTCTGCCCATGCCACAGAGAGAAGCCAGGAGGCTTCCTCTAAGAGCTCCGAAGACTGACACGGCACAGAGGGATTATGGGATAGTATGTGCAAGTACTGAATACTCTGAAGATGTGCTAATAACCTAGCATTGTTAGTATAGCTAGGTCGATTTTGTGTTAACACTATTTAAGATCGAGCAGGGGGTATGAGATAGTACAGAAGTCTGTAAAAGGTCTATAATGGCCCTGTCCCAAATGGCACCCTAAACAATCACAGTCTTCCTAGGAGTCTGCACTTTAATGATGCTTTGACTGCTGATTAGAAGCGGAGCTTACTCCAGTGCACACTCGGAAAAAGTGGGCAACATGGGTGCAACATCAAAGTATCGTCAAGTTATGTTTACCACAGACCTTACTTTACTGATAAATCGAAAACCTCTATTATAAAACACCATAGTAAAATCTTGAGGGAACCAGTGGCGAATTAGTCTTCCAGGTTTTGACGTCATCCCTGCACCACATTAGCATTCCCATTAATATCAATGAATTTGGACATACTAATCTTTTCACATATTGTCTACGTCCTGAGTTGGTAATTCTTTTGAATAAGTAATTACTTTGTGACCAATAAAAAAGTATGTTTTATATAGTATTTAATCCAGATGATAAATTCAATATACTGTATATGGCCAATAAATTTGCTATGCTGTCATTATCATGTGACCTACCAGTATCAGTTGTGTCACCTTCACTGACATTTACAAATTGTCTCCCATGGCCTCGTGGGATAAAGTGTCCATCAGATGCGCACTTTGAAAGTAGCAGGTCATCTGGGACTTTTTTGTCTACTTTTTCATGAATACTGTGAATTCGGACATACTACTCTTTTTACATACTGTTTTTCACTTACTAGATATTAAGTAGGTATGCGTACCCTTTTCGAACGTTTTACTCGCATTGCATCAGTTCGCTGACGCTTTCCTGAAGCAATTCCTGAAGCCTGATTGGTTCACATCTGTGCATCTGCACAAACAAATGGCATTTCTGCCCACCAAAACAGGTAGGGTTGACTCCCTATATAAGTCATGCAGAAATGTCATATCATCAGAATCTTTCTCCTTCAGGCTTTTACAGCCACTACTTCCTCATCCCCGAGAAGGATGGCGGCCCCAGGCCCATCCTCGATCTGAGATGTCTGAATCGCGCCTTCATGAAACGGCCTTTCAGAATGTTAACTATGAAACAAACCCTTGCGCAAATTCTCCCCAGGGATTGGTTTATATCAGTAGATCTGAAAGATGCCTCTTTCATATCCAGATAGCCCCCCATCACAGACCATTCTTGAGATTCATGTTCGAGGGGCTGGCATACCAATATACAGTCCTTCCATTCAAACTCTCTCTAGCTCTGCATACTTTTACAAAGTGTGTAGATGCAGCTTTCTCCCCTCTGAGACAGACGGGAATCCGCATACTCAACTACCTTGATGACTGGCTGCTTATAGCCAAGTCGGAATCCGAGATATGCACCTACAGATCCCTGCTTCTCAGCCATCTGGAAGACCTGGGCTTCAGGGTCAACTTTGGCAAGAGCTTGCTGCTCCCCTGCCAACAAATTTCATTCCTGGGGACGGTCTACGACTCAAATGCAGGTTTGGCTCTCACAGGAGTGCACCTTGAAAATCAAGAGCATGGTGACCTTGTTCAAAGTGAGGTTTCTTCACCCCCTCAAGAGGTTTCAGGAGTTGCTGGGCCTCATGGCGGTAGCTTCCTCAGTCATTCCGCTGGGCCTGCTCAACATGCGACCACTCCAGCTCTGGTTAATGGCCCGTGTCCTGCCTCGGGCGTCCGTTTTCAGGAGGTCAGTGGTTGCCTCCAAGATGGGCTGGGGTGCTGTGTGCGACTGCAGAACAGCCTTCGGCTCATGGGCCCTATGTTGAGTTGACATTAACCGCCTAGGAATGATGGAGGTGTTTCTGGCCTTCAGGGAGTTCCAGCTGTAACTCAGGGGTCATCTTGTCCTGGTCCGCTCGGACAATCAGTGAGGGTGGTTCACGTGCCGGGCGAGACTCCACCCCTCAGGTGGTCAATAGGATATGCCGCACCTTCGGTCAGGTAGATGTGGATCTCTTCGTGACAGAAGAGAACTTCCACTGCCAATTATACTTCTCGAAGGACACACTGGCCCAGAAGTGGCCTTCTCTGCGCCTTTATGCCTTCCCTCCTGTAGCCCTGCTTCTGTAGGTCATCAGTCGGATCAGTTCTTCTGGTGGCACCATGCTGGCAGAACCAGCCTTGGTTCTCAGAATTTTTCCAGCTACTGTCAGCAGCTCCATAGCCCATACGGCTGAGGAGAGACCTTCTCTCCCAGGTGGGGGAGGATGATTTGGCACCCCCAACTGGAGTTGCAGAACCAGCATGTTTGACCCCTCTATGGGAGCCATCAGACCTTCCCCAGGAGGCTATGAGAACGATCTCGGAGACGAGGGCCCCTTCCACAAGGCGCCTCTATGCCCAGAAATGGTCTGTTTTCTTAAGCTGGTGTTTAGCTCAGAAAATAGACCTCGCTAAATGTGAGTTTGCTTCAGTTCTCAGGTTTCTGCTGGAGATACTGGATGGGGGGCGCGCCCCCTCCACACTTAAAGTATTTGTGGCGGCCATCGCAGGGGGGCCTCATCCACTTTGGCCCATCAGGGCCCTTAGGGTATATACTGAGCACTCTAGACGATTTCGGCAATCAGAGCAGCTGTTTGCCAGCTTTGGAGTCCGCACTAAAGGGCGGCCAGTTTCGAAGCAAAGGATTTCCAGATGGATTGTGGATGCGATAGCGCTGGCTTACAAGTCCATTGACTTGTTGTGCCCCCTAGGAGTTACCCATTCCACTAGAGGTATGGCCTCCTCTTAGGTGTGGTCCAATCTGTGTGGCAGCTGGCTGGTCCTCGCTGTCCACATTCATCAGATTTTACAACCTGGACATCCCTGCTCTCCAAACACGGGTGTAGTCAGTCTAAATGCTAATGTAATATGTAGTCAGGCTCCGACCGCAGTCTGAGCCTCCCTTATGCAGCTGATTATGGGGCCTTCAAACATGGCGCTATTAGATTAAGTTCCCCTTAAGCATCAGCGAACTGACGCAATGCGAGTGAACCATATCGAAAGGGAACGTTAATGGTTACTCACGTAACCCTAGTTTCCTGAGATAACGGGAACAAGCATTACAAAGAACATTTAAAGAACATTTTGATAATACACAAAACCTATTGCCGCTATGAAGAACCTTTTGTGGAACTGAACGGTTTCCGGGGATGGTAAGGTTTTTCATGGAGCCATCAATGCCAATAAAGAACCTTCATATTTAAGAGTGTAGTAACTAATGATATCTAGATACAGGTGTTTTTGAGACAATCACATGAGCCATAAATGCCATGAGAATAATCACTGGAAGAAAATGGTGGCCTGACAATGCTAGATGGTAGTGATGGTTAAATGAAGCTTTATAAAGCACCATAGCCTCTCTCTTAACTTTATCGCAAAATGGTTTATTACTTGAAGCTTTTCAACACGGTGTGGCCACAAAAATTAATTGCACCTACTAATGGGCTGTGTTCCATTACAGCCGCTGGATCTGCAACTGATTCTTTATTTTATTGTATATAAATAATTGTCATTGTCGAAGTGATTAATTTGTGTCAGTGTACTGGCACTAAAATAAGTCAAATAAATAAAACATAAATTATAAAATTAAATCTGTAATTTTCTATTTTAACTCTGCCTCAGTCCTTAGACTGTTATTTCATAGGCAAAGTTAATTTGGGCTTCATATATAAATTACTTCTTTTGAACCAGATGCTGAAGCAGTCACGTTGTCTCAGCACAAAGCTTCGGACTTTATAGATCACGTGCTTTTGGCAGTATGAATTAAAGCGCCGTTACAGTGCTTTAATGTTATGTTTTTTTGTTGTTGTTTGTTTTGTTTTTTTGTTCGTTTTTCTGACACAAGCTTCGGTGTCGAACGTGACATCACTACTGGATGGCACCAAAAGAACATGCATTGTCCCAAGCCCTTCATAGTGACTGTCCATTGCATGGTTTTAATGAGAATTATGTGATTTATATGTAGCTTGCTAAATGTTTATTTTGTTAGAGTGCACTGCTTTTAAGCGCAGTATTATGAACTCAATATGGCGGCCAGCATGAGGTGGGTACGCAATACCCTTTTGCATAAACTTAACTGCATTCATATCATGTGAGTATTTATCTTCACAATACATTTTTCAAAAGATATTCTTCTTTAAAACATAAACAGATTAAGTGCACTAGCCAACTGATATGGGTCTATTTAGGCCAGTGGTTCTGAACCAGGAGGCCGGGACTCACTAGGGGGCCTCAACAGACTTCCAAGGGGGTCTCAAGATTACTTAAAATTGATTTAAAATAAGACAAAAGCATTAAATTGAGACATTGTTTAGTGTTTGTTTATTTTTAGATACCTCTTTATGTATATCTTTCTAGTTATGCAAAGCAAACTATTTTACTGACTATAATCGAGTGTGTGGTGTGAATTATGTTCCACTGATTTAGATGAATTTAGTGTAGATAATGATAATTATCCCTCTGAGCAAGACACTTAACTACTGTTTCTTTTCTTTCAGTTTGCATTTACCGTGGTTTAAGTCGTTACTACAGTATTTGGTTTGTATACTAAGAGTCAGTACTTCTTCAAATGTGATTGCTGGTAATCTTAAAGTGAGGGATAAATTAAAATTATGATTATTATAAATATGTCTCCACCTAGTGGTCAATGATTCAAAATTCAGGCACCTGAGGGCAGGCAGAGATGCTGTGTTGGATACACATAAACATACCATGAGCCATGAGCGTTTTTATTAAACCAGATTTTTATATTTTATGAAGAAATGTGCCACCACACTAGGGTATTTTAGTGGTTGTCAGAGCATTCCTATGTGGTTGCTAAGGTATTCTGAGTGGTTTTCAGTGCTTTGCTATGCAGTTACTAGGATGTTCTGCTTTGTTGCTAAATGGGTGTTCTAAACAGTATTCTGATGCATTATGAGATTAAATGTTCCTTAAAATGACAGATTTCACCACTATCACACATTTTGAGACATTATTGGAAAAGAAAAAAATCTCACCCAGAAATACCCACATACACAAGTGTAAAGAGAATAGTAGGTGGTCTTTCCTTTAGTCACAGTCTGTCACCTCCAATGCTTCACTACAACAATATGAAATGACATATTCTCTCTCGCAGGCTTCCAAAAGTCCTATCTCATAACCCTACTTCATCTCCGAGCCACACTCAGTGAAAGTTAATGGAAGCGGCAGCAGTGGAGAGATTTCCCCTTTAACCATCTCTCAAGTATGAAACTGTTCCCTCTAGGGTCCTGTAGGAACACGTTTTGTATAGGCTGGGCTTAAACTTTGGAAACGTCACACTCTGTCTCCCTCCACTGGCCTGCATAATTGAAAGTGCCTATGCATGAAGATATAGCCAAGATGGCATATCGATGGCAAATTATTTCAAGGGCAGATTTCTTAGAAAAGGGCTTTTCAGCTTAACACTTGATGTTAAAGGTGAAGTGTGCATTTTTTGATGTTAAAAGACTTTTTTTCCTATCCCAGTTTAATGTAAAAGAAAACTTTAAAGAAGCAAGTGAAGCCCAGTGAAGTAATGTGCAGTGAAGTAAGTTTAAATGGAAAGCGTTTTGAGAAACCTGTTTGAAAACAGACATATACACCTGTACACGTTTTCAACTGCTTGTTAAAGCAACTATCTAATCAGCTAATCACATGGCAGCAACTCGACGCATTTAGGCATGTAGAAATGGTCAAGACAGTCTGCTAAAGTTCAAACTGAGCATCAGATTGGGGAACAAAAGCTGATTTAAGTGACTTTGAATGGTTGTTGGTGCCAGACGGGCTGATCTGAAACTGCTGATCTACTGGGATTTTCATGCAAAAACATCTAGGGTTTACAGAGAACGATCCGAAAAATAAAAAAAATATCCAGTGAGCACTTGTTGAAAATACCTTGTTGATGCCAGAGGTCAGAGGAGAATGGCCAGACTGGTTCGAGCTGATAGAAAGCCAACAGTAACTCGAATAACCACTCGTTACAACTGAGGTCTGCAGAAGAGCATCCTCTGAATGCACAACATATCGAATCTTGAAGCAGATGGGCTACAGCAGCAGAAGACCACACCAGGTGCCACTCCTGGCAGCTAAGAACAGGAAACTGAGGATACAATTCACAAGAGCTCACTGAAATTGGACAGCAGAAGATTGGAAAAATGTTTCCTGGTGTGTTGAGTCTCAATTTCTGCTGTGGCATACAGATGGTAGGGTCAGAATTTGGTGAAAACAGCATGAAAGCATGGATCCATCCTGCCTTGTATCAACAGTTCAGGCTGGTGGTGTGGGGGATATTTTCCTGGCACACTTTGGCCCCCTTATTACGAACTGAGCATCATTTAAACGCCACAGTATTGTTGCTGACCATGTCCATCCTTTTATGACCACATTTTTGATGGCTACTTCCAGCAGAATAATGCGCCATGTCTCAAAGTTTAAATCATCTCAAACTGGTCTTCTGAACATGTTGAGTTCACTATACTCAAATGGCCTCCACAGTCACCAGATCGGTATCCAATAGGGTTTGGGATGTGGTGGAACAGGAGATGGATGTATAACTGACAAAAATGCAGCAACTGCGTGATGCTTTCATGTAAATATGGACCACAATCTCTGAGGAATGTTTCCAGCACCTTGCTGAATCTATGCCACAAAAATCAAAGGTAATAATTTTAAAGTAAACAACAAACAAGGATGCCAACTGAAGCCAGGAAATTAATCCAGAAGGTTTCTACAGTTTACACATTCATCAGACATCTCAAGTATATGATTTATTGCTGTTGCCTAGTAATTTCCAGCTGTGCTTTTATGATTCAGAATTATGGGGCTGTCACTTAAACCATGAGAGGGCGGGGTCTTCTTAGACCCTCTCCTGCTCTTTGGAGTGGTTGTGAGATCCAGTTGTGTTCTGACCTGCTGCCGTACTGACCTCTCCCACACAAAAATAAAAACCAGTACCGCACAGCTTTAAAACCCTCCATCCTTACCAAATGACTTATAACAATATTTTATTGGCAGGATCCTGTCACTACCCCCACCTGCCTCGGTTTACTCCTGCTGTTTCCTCTTCCTTTCAAATAACTTTGCAATGTGCCCACCAGCCCAAACATATTACAATTACATTAACTACACTGAGTACAAACATTATTGCAACTCACAATATCAAAGGTCATTCAGCCCTGATAAGGTTTAGGCCTTTGTTATTATAGTTTTAGCCACAAATGGCCTGTCTCCAGACCATCCACAGTCTGTTCACTGATTGTATGATGTATATCATGCATATTATAAAAATTTCAAGAGGAACTAATCACTGGATTTAAGTTCTCCAGTGGCCAAGTTTCCAAGTTTTCCAATATAATATAAATTAGCAATATCCGAGTGCTGTAGGCAATCACAGCGTGCTAATATACAGCCATATCACACGGCTACTCATTATATTGCTAATTTATATCATAGTTGTCACATGTCTGTCTGTTTTTGCACCATGTCCTGTTTATCACATGTCCTCCTTTGTTTAGTTTTCCCGCCATTAGTTTGTTGTCATGGTTTCTGATTTGATTAGTGTCCTTGTTTCAGGTGTGTCTTGTTTATTAGCTCATTAGTTCCCATATAAGTACTCCTTATTCACTCTTTGTCCTGTCACTGTCTTGTAAATATGTTTTGGATGTATTTACCTGCCTATTGAGTTATTATTAAACCTTTTGAGCTCTTTGAAATCCTGCCTCTCCTGTTTCTTTCCGCCTGTGGTCACACATACCGTTACAATAGTTATTAATTAAACTTCCACTGAAGTCAAATCACTAATGGACTCTTTCTCAATACCCAAAAAAAAAAAAAAAAAAAAAAATATAAAGTTATGAAAATTAATATAGCCCTTAAGCAAAATCTATTAGCTCTGGAACAAGTAATATATTAGTAAGACCAAAGATTGCCCATTTGATATACCCAAAATGAATTATAGGCTACCTCATGTTTAAACACTATCTGCATAGGAGCCAGCGGCAAATTCCCAAAGGACTGGCCGAGATGAAGCTGTTCTCTGTGGGTACATGAGTGCTGAATGGTTGCTGACGGCCTGGAGCTCGCATCTCTGAAGTCTAAACAACTACATTCTCGCCACAAATACATTACATTCGTATTACTATTGACTGTATGTTGTATTATATTTATGGATTATCAGAATTATCAAAAGATATTTGCAATAAACATTTATGTTATGCCACTATGTCCCTTCTGACCAATATTTTTAAATAAATATTAGACCAATATGTTCAGTCTTCATATAGGAAAATCAATTATTATACTAGCTAAAAAAAAAAAAAAAAAAAAAACTAAAAAAATAACTATGCACTTGTTTGTAAGGAAGGATGTAAATGGCTGTCAATCGAGAGATGAACTAATCTTTTCAGTTTCTGCATTCAGCCTATGGGGCTGTGGTGTGATGAACGAACGACTCAAACCCGAAAGACTCGAAAGAGCGAGCTAATCATTTATTTTTCCAGTACAGACTACATAGCCTTGTCTATGGAACTGGGACTTAATGAACGAACGACTCAAACCTGAAAGACTCGAGAAGTGAACTAATAATTTCTGTTTCCTGTACAGAACCTATGGGATGTTGCGCACGTGCGGTCAACACTAAACGAACAAATCACTCTCTAAGACAACTCGTTGTTCTCGAGTCATAATAAAGATTTGTTCAAAATGAATGAATCGTTCATGAACGGCACATCACTAGAGTGTATACGCCCCCTACTGCTGATTGGCTACAAGTGTGTTGTGATGCTCGATCCGATTCACTTTCAACAGCATTTCTTAAAAATCGCTTACTGCACCTTTACATTATAAAGGGTATATATATATATTTTTTAAAAGTATTTTACTATGCATTGTCATAAAATGACTTTAGCATACTAAAAATAGCTGTTGCCCAGGCAGTCATCATCATTGTTTTATGAACACTGCATAAATTCCTGAAACCTAAATGTTTTAAGATGGGGATGATGCTGTCTTCTATACTGCAAGGATAAGCGTGCCCTCCTGACCAAGATGAAGTACCTTAGCCCTGTGTCTCAATTCATCTTAAGCACTGATAAGCTTAACTGTATGCAAACACTGAGCAAAGTGACACATGGCTTCCTGCAGCCTGAATTTTCTGCATACCAACTAAACAGTGAGCAGAAACCCTCTGCAGGCTACTCTGAGCAGAGAGTGGAAAACAGATCCAGCAAGTTACTCTTTGGAAGAGTGCCCTTCAGTTTAGGAGCTAGCATTATATGAGCAAGCTGAAGATGATCTCTGACACTTTTCTGCAATTATTTAGTAGTCAAACTTTAGTTTAGAGTTCAATTCTTGACTATGACTTTTGCCTCAATAAACTCCTAATTACTGCTTATTAATCATTAGTAAGGCAGTTGTTAATTTCAGGTATTGGGTAGGATTAAAAGGTTAGTTCACCCAAAAATTGAAATGAAATTTCTGTCATTAATTACTCACCTTCATGTCATTCTACACCTGTAAGACCTTTGTTCATCTTCAGAACAATTTGTGTTCCGAAGATGAACAAAGGTCTTACAGGTGTGGAACGACATTAGGGTGAGTAATTAATGACAGAAATGTCATTTTTGGGTGAACTAAGCCTTTAAGGGATGTAGAATATGGTCATGTAGAATAAGAAATAATATCTGCTTTTAATAAACAGCCAATATCCTAGTAATATGCATGCTAATAAGCTAAAACTAAAGTGTTACCGAATTAGTTGTCTCTGCATATTAATTTGGAATAGAAGAAATTCTATTTGCAAAGAGAAAGGCTGCAGGTCAGCCAAACCCTTTGAAATTATTACTATAATTATTTTATCATTGAAAAAAAATTACATCACCTGTAAGGACTTATTTACGAAATGATATTTGTAGTTTTTAATTGTAGCTGCTTTGAGTATACACTGTAAAAAGGCATTGTTGGTTCAACTTAAAAAAGTAAGTTACCTGGTTGCCTTAACATTTTGAGTTCATTGAAATTAAAGTTAATACAGTTAATACAATGTTAATAATAGATTATAAGTTAATAATAGAGTTAATACAATGAAGGCAATTGGTTAAATAACAGAAACTCAAAATATTATGTTATCTGAAATACATTAATGATCTAAGTTGATTTGACAAAAAAAAAAGTTCTAATAACAAATCATGAAAATATATTTTTTTTTAAGTGTATGCTTATATGGCACAATGACTTGCACTGCTTCTCCCATTTTAATTTCAGGAATAATTATATTAATGATTTCAACCAAATTTAACAAGCAGCCATCTGATTAATTTAAACTGCAGTAAATCCCCACACTCTAATGTGTTCTTAAACAAACAGATATCACACAGGAAAAAAGGCAAATTTATGGCTGATGGAGTGGAATCCATCAAGATCAGGGAAATGTGTAATTAAAGCAAGGTTATGAGAGATGGACTCGAGTTCCCCTCCCTCGCTTCCCTTCCTTCCTCCTGCTGTCTTATTAATCTCCACTGTCGTTCTGTTGTTCTGATTATGGATGTCATATAGCAATAAAGCGAGTCGAGATCAATAATCCTGAAATTAAAAATGAAAGTGAATTTCCCCAGCAGGCCACACTGCTGCTGTTACGGTGCATGAATATTCACGTAGAGCAAAGCAAAGCAAAATACACATCTAAAGCTGATAATTCCCAGCAGGCAGGTGGCTGGAACCTGGAGGAATTCTTAATGAAATCATGCTTGTAAACATTTTAGTGGAACATAATGATCAGAGCCATAACAATGTTCTGTCTGGCACTATTTACATGTAGTGGTGATGCTTGATGCTTGGTTTGGTTTATTGCTATTCTATTCTATTCTATTCTATTCTATTCTATTCTATTCTATTCTATTCTATTCTATTCTACTTGCATTTACCAAATATTGCAATAAGTTGTCAATACTCTGTTTAAAACAGTTTAAAATGTATTTATTTATTAATTGCCCATAATCTAAAAGTTTGAAGGATAGATTTGCAAAAGTAAAATCAGTGCAGTGTTTGATTTCTTGTCAATTAGAATAATATAGAGACGACGACACTTGTAATGTAATGTCTTCTTACACGAACTTGTGCTGTAATGTGCTTGTGATGTAAAAAGGTCAGCAAAGGTCTTTGTAGACACTCTTGCTTTTCTACTCATCTTCTGTGAAAGACAGAAATTACAATGATTCATCATTGTCATGGATTCCCTCCTCCAGACTTCACATCCCATGGTATCCGTACGGATATCTAGCCTACTACTGCACCGCACTCCCCTTTCGCCGGAGATGGACATCATCCCCCCGTTTCCTCTATGAGACCTCTGCAAATCGATGGAAAATTAATTTGCAGGCATCAGTAGAGGATGACATGCTAGAAAGTTCTTTACCTCACGCTGACAGCCTGCTTTGTCTAAACACAACAAGTTATGTTTGGTTTAGCTGAGGGCGGGTCCATCGGTACGAGTGCCTGTCAGTAATTGCACTGATTTATCGGTCCTGACCAGCCCACCTGTTCACATCCTGCATGTGAGCGAGCCTTCCAACATGAGATATATAAAAAGATTTTCTTCCCTTCTTCCCTTTTTAATGCATCACATATTGTACTAATTCATGTTTAATTCCTGTACCATCAAAGTTCAACCATACAAATTTAAAGAGAAAACCTATATGCAAAATTCATGTCGGCAGTGTGTGTACACAACCACCCTGTAATGGTAAAAATCCACCCACTCCTCTTTTTTAATCCCCGCAAATCATAAGCAGTGTCTCAGAACAAGCTGTTTACAGATTGTAGCTTTTGTGACATCACAAATGTTTAGGCCCTGCCCTGCCCATGACTGCTGATGCCATATTAGCACAGACCCCGCCCTGAGTGAGCTGTACACAGTCCGCCATGTTTATCTCCTCGCCAGAACATTTAACAGCAGCATTCGTGTAAGAAATGTATTCTTTTTAAAGGTACTAAGTTATTCAATCAAGAACAGTGAGTGATTTGCTGTTCTTTTGTTGTTTGATTCTTAATAACAGCATATATAGAAGTAGGTACTGTATATTACACTGCTTTTATTTTAATACACAGATATAATATACACATGCAATTTCTTTACTTGCTGTTTATGTTCAAAGACATAACCGACTGTGTTTGTGAACTTTGTGTGTTTTTGATATAACCTTGTGTGTATTTGATAGTTTAAAGGGTTAGTTCACCCAAAAATAAAAATAATGTCATTTATTACTCACCCTCATGTCGTTCTACACCCGTAAGACTTCGGGACACTAATTAAGATACTTTTGATTAAATCCAGTGGCTCAGTGAGGCCTCTACAGACAGCAATGCCATTGTAAATCTCAAGATCCATAAAGGTACTAAAAACATATTTAAAACAGTTCATGTGAGTTCGGTGGTTCTACCTTAATATTATAAAGTGACGAGAATACTTTTTGTGTGCCAAAAAACTAAATAACGACTTTTCAACAATATCTCGTGATGGCCGATTTCAAAACACTGCTTCAGAGCTTTACGAATCGAATCAGTGATTTGGATCTCCTATCAAACGGCTAAACTGCTGAAATCCCGTGACTTTGCCACTCTGAACCGCTGATTTGATAGTTTGATACTCATGGGACGCGCTGTCTGACGTCCAGCTTTCTGTGCGCATGCTTTGTGTGTGCGCACTTCGAAAACCATATATCAGAAGTTTAGACTGATATGGCTTTAAAATGCATGCAGATAATTATCTTTCATTATGATGAAAAACTGCAATGTCATGTGAGCGTGACCACGATAGAGATGATAATCAGAACCAAACAGATGTTTTGTTAGTTTTTGGCTGAGTACCCAAGGCATGAGCTGTAGACTCTGCCCTCTTCTAGAAAGCAGGGTGGGGAGCAGCAGGTAATTTGCATTTAAAGATACATGCACAAAAATAGCATGTTTTTGCGTCCACTCAAAAATTTGCATTCACAACATGGTATAATAAATGATCTGTGGGGTATTTTGTGCTGAAACTTCACAGACAAATTCTGGGGACACCTGAAACTTATATTACATCTTTTAAAAAGGGGCATAGGTCCCCTTTAAAATAGGCCTACCAGTCATTTATTTCATTAATTTATTTTCATTTAAAAGTAAAAATGTCACAACTCCAGCCTTAAGGCCAAAGTATACTTTGGGTTTTACGCGTTTGTGAGGGTCTGCGTACAGTGCGCGTGGCACAAATTTCATCACCAGAATAGTACGTGTGCCACCCGATTTTTGTAACCACTTACTTTGTATGCACAGGTCGCATATGTGCATTAAATTTATTTTGCACTAATCATTGTTCCACAGGGTGGCTGTTGTTTCACAGTAGAAAATGCAACTAAAGAGACGGAACAACAACAACAAACTACCGGACATTGCAACAACAACAGAAGCCTACATTGACAAGCGCTTGTTTGAGGTTTTTATAAGATAGCTGCAACTTTAGTTTAAAATAATGCTGAGACATTTTTATCAGTCGTAACTTCTGGAGTAAAATAGCACAGACACTGGACAAAGATGAAACTTTCTAGAGTGCATGTGTCAACCGCCTGTGCACACTATCAATTGGAGTATACTTTGAAAGGCTACGTGTTTGAGTGCATGCATATGCTAGTGCATAAAAGATCGAAGTATAATTTGGTCTTTACTGAGCAATGTTGCAAACTGCCCCTTTGCGCCATCTGGTGGTGATTTTGTGAACAAGTGTCCCATGTGACTGTTTTATTTAATGGTGTGACTTTGCAGTGGCAATACACGCAGCGATAATAGGCATTTTGGTTGACTACCTAGTGTATATCCGAGTAAAACAGTTTCTCGAACAAGAAATAATGTAGGGCGGGACTTGATTTTGTCCATTGGGAATTGATTGGATGGTTGTGGTTTGCTATTGGTTGATCTCATGTGAGTGACAGGTTGTCCCGCCCTCATCAGAGAAGAGAAGAGATGGGAGGGGAGGTCATTTTGATTAAAGCAAGGGCACACAAATAAAAAAATAAAAAATAATGTGCATGAATCATTTATAATAAATACTCCAATATTCCTTAAAAAAAAAAAAAAGAATTGTGAATTTCATGGTAATTTTAACAATCCTTCTTTCACTGGTCAGCAGCAAACAGATGGTCCTACCCCAAATTATTATTATTATTTTATATAAAAAATATTTAGTAGTATAATATATAAAATTGTTATTGTGTTGGGCTTGTCAGGATGGTCAAACCAACAGATCAGTGTTAATCTTTTTGGGGCAATCAACCTACGAATAGCTTACTTATAGTCTTGCATATTAAGCTGTGATTGTATTAGTATAAGACAAAAATGACGCATCACCTTTAGGGCATTTCACACAGGGTTTATCTGTGATGCTGATGGGCTGAGACATCTGGAACATTTCTATTTGTCACCAGCTTGCCTGTGCCATGACTGTGGGAATCACTCTTTGATTTCTCTTATTGATTTGACAGATCCTCAGGCCATGAAGCACCGGCATGGAGAGCAGAGGCAGAGTGATGGCCTTGTGTGCTTTATTTGCTCAACAAGCTGGATTTCAGGCAATAAAGTGAATGCAACAAACACTGAGAAAAAAATAATTAGGAAAGTTTGAAAGCTTGTAGGCCAGTGGCAGAAAACTTTCTTCATTCATTTATCAAGCGCATGATGGTATAACACTACAGTGATAGATACAGTGTTCAATGGAGCAAATATCCCCCCTAAAATAAAGAATTTATCAAAGACTATTTTTCAGATTTAAAGATAACTAACGGAACACACAGAAGAAGTTACTTTTTAGACCAGGGCCATTGTGCACCCGTGTTTTTTTTTTGTTTGTTTTTTTATGGGTGAAAGAACACCTATGTTCAAACCCTGATCTATTTTTCTTCAAATAAATCAGTGAGCAGTTACAAAGCATTTTCATTGTACTGTATATATATATATATATATATATATATATATATAAATATATATATGTATATATATATATATATATATATATATATATATATATATATATATATAAACATAGATGTAGATGGTGTCACGGACACACAGCCAACACCCACCAACGCGTCGTCACCAGATCTCCACGCTCCGCCCACTCGTTCACTCTCCCCTGAGTACTGATCACAAGCACCTGCACCTCATTTCATGAGCACTATAAAGACTCTTACTCCCCACACTTCATTGTCTGGTCTTGTTGTTACATACCTGGACTCCTTACCCGCTACTTACCTGTGTCATCCTGCTGTCCCAACTCCGTCTCCTGTGTCCTGTATCCCGTGTTCTTCCGCCAATCACCTATCAAGGAAACGCTACATTAATCTCCAGTAACTGTAACTACGTGCTTGCATCTTGATTCACCTGTTTACTGTTGTCTCCTGTGTTAGTGCCTCTGTCAAAAAAGTTAAGTTCGTGCCTCTGTCTCCGTCTGAGTCTGACAGAAGACCAGACCATATGCAGAGCTCCAGGAACAAGGGCGAGGATCGTGCACCGGATCCGTTAGCCACCTTGGTTGACGCTGTATGATCCTCATTACAACCTCCAATGTTCGCTCTATCTGGAAGCTCAGGCTCATCTTTTCTCAACCGAGCATGCGAGGGTGGCGTTCATCATTTCCCTGCTCTCCAGACGAGCATTGCAATGGGCTCAACCCCTCTGGGAATTCAATGCTCCAGTCACAGCCACCATTAATGATTTCTTCAGCCATTTCAGAGAAGAATACCGCTGATCTCTCTGTACATGACCAATTATTCAACCTTCGCCAGAGTGATGAAACTGTGAGTATGTATGTGCTCCAATTTCATTCACTAGCGGCCACTAGTGGGTGGAACGAGACGGCGCTGATAACAGCATTCCGCCAAGGACTCAACCCTCAAGTAAAACAGTTAATGGTTGTGTACGATGACACGATGAGATTAGAAAACCTCATCTAAAAAACTATTCGAGTGGCTCAACGTTTCTCAGCATGCTCAGTGTTAACGCCCACTGCCAATCCTCTGCCCACCACACCATCTGTTGCCCTTTCAGCACCTGAACAGATGCAGGTGGACTCCTACCGCCTCACCCGAGCGGAGTGTCAGAGAAGAATTCAACAACATCTCTGTCTTTATTGTGGGGAAGAGGACCACTTCATCACTGCCTGTCCCATCCGACCACCGCGGTGAGTACCATCCAGTTACCCGCTCGTACTGCCCCTCTTACTAGAACTAATGTCCACATCCTAAATTCTCATGCCTGTGTTTCAGCGCAAGCCCTCCTCGATTCCGGTTCAGCAGGGAACTTCATCAGCAACCAGATTCTCCAAAAACTGAATGTACGCCGTAAACGATGTCAGCAGGATCTCCGCATACAGACCATCCAAAGAAAGCCACTGGGGCGTGGTCGCATCACGCATTTCTCCCCCACACTGACGCTCCGCATCGGCTGCCTACACTCGGAGGATATAACATTCATGGTGCTGGAAGGATCCACCGCAGACATCATCCTGGGACAACCGTGGCTCAACCAACATCAACCACATGTCCAATGGAATACGGGTGAGATTCTCAAATGGAGTGACAATTGTTTCATGAACTGCTTATCTTCTATCAAAAAACCTACTACAAAGCTGCGACCTTCTTCTTCTTCCGACTCCGAAGTTCTCCCTGTCCTCTCCACGTCCATCGAGAGTCCTGAGACGGATTTGAAAATTGAGATCCCTCCTGAATACAGAGCGTCCCAGGATGTGTTTAGCAAGCGGTTGGCAATGCAACTACCACCACACCAGCCATGGGACTGCGCCATCGACCTGCTACCTGGGGCTACTCTACCGAAGAGTAGAGTATACCCATTGTCCATCCCGGAAAAGAAGGCCATGGAGGAGTACGTCCAGGAAGCCCTTAAACAACGGTTTATTCGACCTTCTACATCCCCTGCCGCTTCAAGCTTCTTCTTTGTAGGCCAAGAAGGACGGAGGCTTAAGGCCGTGCATCGACTACCACCATCTCAACTCTCAAACAGTGAAATTCAGTTATCCCCTTCCTCTGGTCCCGACGGCTACGTGGAGCTCGCATCTTCTCCAAGCTGGACCTGCGGAGTGCGTAAACCTCATTCGCATTCGCCGGGGGGATGAGTGGAAGACTGCCTTCATAACACAATCTGGCCACTACGAATATCGGGTAATGCCGTATGGCCTGTCCAACTCTCCCTCCGTGTTCCAGAACTACATGAATGAGAGTACCTCCAACGGTTCGTGATCGTCTACATCAATGATATCCTCATCTACTCACGGAACCTAGCCAACCATCGCCACCACGTCTCCCAGGTCCTTGAGAAACTGCGCCAACACCATCTCTATCTCAAGCTTGAGAAGTGCGAGTTCCATACCACCTCAGTCCACTTCCTGGAATACATCATCGACCAGCATGGTATCCAGATGGATCAGAGGAAGGTGGAAACCATCCACAACTGGCCTACACCTACTACCATCAAGGAGTTTCAACGCTTTCTGGGTTTTGCTAATTTCTATTGACGCTTCATTCACAACTACAGTCTCCACAGTGCACCCCTCTCTTCACTCCTCAAAGGCCGGCCCAAGTCTCTGTCCTGGACTCCATCAGCCCAAGAGGCATTCCACCAGCTCCAAGAAGCTCAGGGTGATCCCCCACGACTCCATCCATGTGCCTTCTTCTCCAAGAAGCTATCCTCAATGGAGCAAAATTATGACATCGGGAACAGAGAATTACTCGCCATTCAAGTTAGCTTTGGAGGAGTGGAGACACTGGCTGGAGGGAGCGAACCATTTGTTTGAGGTCATCACCGGCCACTGGAATCCGGAATATCTCTGAGAAGCTAAAAGACTGAACCCTCGTCAGGCTCAGTGGGCTCTCTTCTTCACAAGGTTCAATTTTACAGTTTCCTACCGTCCTGGAACAAAAACTGCAAAGCGGATGCCTTATCTCGACTATATCAACCCAAGCCAGAAAGTTCTGACCCCGAACCGATCCTCCCTCCAGCCATGATCGTCAGCCGAGAGGTCCTGAGGAGCTCCTCTATGTTCCACCGGCCCACCGTCGGCCCCTCATGGACAGCTCACTCCTCTCCGGGCTCTGGACACCCAGGTAGTTCTCGTACCCTCTCGCTTTTGCTGCAATACTATTGGTGGCCATCCATGATTCAGGATGTCCCCCGACACATCAAGGGATGCTCAGTCTGTGCCATTGCCGACACTCCTAGGAGGCTACCAGAAGGCAAGCTGCTTTCACTACCCATACCTCGACGACTGTGGATTCACCTGGGCATCGATTTCATGACTGACCTCCCACCATCAAACAACTTCACCTGTGTTTTAGTCATCGTAGACCGATTCTCTAAAGTCTGCAAGCTTGTACCCCTCAAAGGTCTTCCCACAGCCCTGGAAGCTGCCGAAGTGCTATTCAACAATGTTTTCCGTCACTTCACATTCCAGAGTCTGGCAAGCCTTTTTCAAGCTCCTAGGAGTGTCCACCCAGACCGTCCTGCTCCCTGGGGTCAAGGTAGACCCCATCGTCGTCGCCCCATCCGGTCGTCAGGAGCTGCCTGTGGAGGAGGGGGTACTGTCACGGAGACACAGCCAACACCCACCAACGCATCATCACCAGATCTCCACGCTCCGCCCACTCGTTCACCCTCCCCTGAGTACTGTTCACGAGCACCTGCACCTCATCCCATGAGCACTATAAAGACTCTTACTCCCCACACTTCATTGTCTGGACTTGTTGTTACATACCTGGACTCCTTACCCCCTAATTACCTGTGTCATCCTGCTGACACATTTCTGACACATTTTAGACAAATACTTTTTTGACAGTTTTTGACAGTAAAAAAAAAAAGAAGAAGACTTTTTTTTAAAATTTTAATTAAAACAAACATTTATTGGAGTACATTAAATAAAAAAAAATTCAAAATTTCACATTTCATTAAATGTGTTACTTGCTGTTTCTTTGTAATTAATTGTGGAATTTACAAGCAATTTAGGAAAAAAGATTTCTTAGATATGTATCAAGATAAAAATAGACTTTGGCTGTCATTTCAAATAAAACTGAGACACTTGTTGGGACATATTAAGAGAGAATATCAAAGACATAATTTGGAAGAATTTGTTGAGGAATTTTACATGCTCATATTAAAATCTCTGACTTTTGATTGCATACTTTTGTATTTTGGCAAATTTGAGCACAGTTGAAGACATTGTTGAGATTCTGAAACTCTCGATTAATGTATTTTAATGGAGTGTTTGCTACTTTGAACCAAAGTCACCTGTCTAAGGTTTCTATGCTGTGCTGTCATATATTAAAATAAAGTGCAGGAGGGAATTGTGTGTTGTTCCAGTGTAGCTCCATCCCTCTGCTGGATACTGTGGGAGAGCTCATTCAAAACTGTATATTCCCCTTATTTCCTGAGATCAGCTATAAAGAACAAACACTATTAAGCTCCCGATCAATATAGGGGACATCACCTCTGTTATCACACAGCAAAGTAGATTTATGCTCCATGCCATTGAAAAATAAATCACATATTCATACTTTAAATTAAAACAGTGAATGATGTGTTTAGACAGAGAGAGTGGAAAAACAGGCAGATTAAATATTAGCGCATGAGACAGGAATGAGTATTAAAAGCAAGTCTAATCTCATTTTTGGAGTTTTGTATTCTTTGGCAATTAAAGGGCATTCCTCATATCACAGGAGGGTCCACTTTAGAGTGCTTTACTTGCTAAAATCCAATAAAGAAAGAATCTAATCAGTGCTTTTACATAAAGTAGACTAAAGGACAAGTAAGGTGAGCCAAATACATAAAATGAAAATTCTGTCATCATTTACACACCCTCAAACCTGTATGACTTTGTCTTCCTTGTAACATTGTGTAAGGTAATTCTTTAAAATAATATCCTGGTCATGCTTTAATGACAAAAAGAACCATAAAAAGTATCAAAAAGTATATGACTTATATTTCATGCCTTGTGTCATGTGACAGAGAGGCAGACAACAGGAATGCAGGTAACGGATGTTTATTGAACAAACTAAACAGACGGCAAGCAATATGGCAGATTTAACTTAAGAGTGTTCTTGGTTTTGCAGGTACTCAATGACTTGAGGGGAGGATGGTGTGATGAAGGCAGGTAAACACAGGTATGGACAGTGTAGATGAGGCCCATGTCAGCTGGAGGGAGAGGCATGTTAGCTACACCAAATCCTGTGGAAGGAGGAACAAGAGAATCATGGTGAGGTTTCAAGTGGGAAACATGAATGGTAGGTTCAATTCTGTATTGTGGAGGTAGGTTTAACCGGGTCATGATTTTGTTGATTTGTCTCTGCATAGTGAATGGTCCAATGTAGCAGGGACTTAGCTTGCAACAGGGCAGCTGGAGGCGGATGTCCCCGGTGGAGAGCCAGACCTTCCATCTCAGATGGTAAGTAGGAGTGGTAGCTCTGTGGGTGTCGGCCTGGCTCTTGTGCCTCTTTATGTCCTCTGCAGGTGGATACATGCTGAGTCCCATACCCTCTCGCTCTCCTGCATCCAGAGGTCCACAGCTGGAAGCAGCTCACCTGACTAGGGAAACAGGTGGCTGGTAACAGGGTATGCACTGGAAGGGTGTGAGACCAGTGGTGGCTTGACAGAGTGAGTTTTGTGCATACTCGTCCCAGGGAAGGTATTTGTTCCATCTGTGCTGATGGTTGTGGCAGTATGACCTCAGGTAACATCCAATCTCTTGAATCTTGCGCTCAGTTTACCCATTCGATTGTGGATGGTACCTGAAAGATAAACTCACTGATACACCTAGGAGTTGAAAGAATGCTTTTCACACTCGGGAAATCAACTGTGGTCCTCGATCTGACACAATGTCTTCAGGTAATCCAGAGTTACGGTACACATGGTAGAACAAGGCTTCAGCTGTCTCCATAGCAGAGGGTAATTCCTTTGAGGGGTATGAGTCGACAAGCTTTCGAGAAACTATCCACAGCAACTAAGATGCAGGTGAATGATGAATTGGGATTTGGATGAGCAAGAGTGGGAGTGTGACAGAATGCTTCTTTCTGATGTTCAAAGGCCTCTGTGGCAGATAGATTCCAAGACAGCGACTCGGACTGGTTATGTAGAAGAGTGGTGATTAGAGAGGTGATTTTGCTGAAATTGGAGATGAATCTGAGATAGAAATTGGCAAACCCTAGGAATCGCTGTAATTGTTTGATGGATGTAGGTAGTGGCTAATTCTTTACAGCTTGTAAATTCCCCTGGTCCATGGTCAAGCCAAATTCAATGACATATCCCAGAAAGTGAGTGGATGGATGATGGAACTCACATTTCTCTATTTTCAGGCAGAGCTGGTGTTCACATAGGTTTTGAAGGACCTGCATAACGTAATGGTGATGGTCAGCCAGGAACAGGGAGTATATCAGGATGTCATTGATGTAGATTATGACAAAGTGATGGAGAAACTCCTGGAACACACTATTGATGAAACTCTGGAATATGGCCTTCTGCTCCGGGATCGATAGTGGGTAGATTTTACCTTCAGGTAATTTGGCCCCAGGCAGCAGTTCATGGCCGATGAGGTGGAATTTTGTTTGCAGCTTGTTTATTGAATACATCCTGGTATGCCTTATATTCCTCTGGAACCTCTTTCCTCTGGATTCTGGTGCATCGAGAGTCCAAAAATGGAGAGCTTATTCAGCCACAGACAGATTTCCCTGGTTCAGATGAAATAGTTGATCACGCACAGAGAAAGTGTTAGCAGTTTGACCAAACATTTCCTTGAAATTATTGGTAAAGTTTGTTTCATAATGGGACCATGCTTTAATGGTGAGTAGAGAAAAGATAAAAGCTATCTTAGCTCGGTCAGTTTGGAATCGCTCGGACTGCATCTCGAAGTACAGGCAGTACACAGCAGGCAATATGGCAGACTTAACTTAGAGAGTTCTTGGTTTTGCAGGTACTTAATGACTTGAGGAGAGGATGGCGTGATGAAGGAAGGTAAACACAGAAGGAGAGGGTGTCAGGCAAGTCCATACACAGGTAGTGAATGAAGAGACCAGACAAACTGAGGATGGCATGGGTAAGTATATAGGAGTCCTTAATGAGTGGGTACAGGTGTTGCAGGTTAGTATTCGAGGGATACTGTACAAGTAGGCAGAGTTGTAGGGTCTGGTGCTGATGGCATGGTTGAATCCATGACACCTTGACATTGTATGAAGAACAGTCTGAAAAATTAAGTTGTTAGTCAGAGATCATCCTCTCCATTGAACTGTTAAGTATAATTTTTCATTGAGTCACGTTTGAGTACGTTTACATGGACAGCAGTAATCTAATTATTGATCTTATTCTGAATAAGACAATATTTTGATTAAGGTGTTTACATGAGCTGTTTTTAGAATACTCTTTTCATGTTCCCGTTTTACATGTTATAGAACATAGATCGATTAATGGCATATGTCATTACGTCCCCATGCTACACTGTCCAACGTTCCCTCCACAATTTCGGGTAACACTTTGTTTTAAGGTCTTTTAACTAGTTGCTTATTAGCATGCAGATTACTAGAATATTGGCTGTTTATGAGTAATTATTAAGCACATATTAATGCCTTATTCTGCATGACCTTATTCTACATTCTTAATCTAACTCAATACCTAAACTAACTTACTAACTATTAATAAGCAGTAAATTAGGAGTTTATTGAGGGAAAAGTCGTACTTAACAGTGAATACATGTTATACTAAAGTGTTACCGAATTTGGTCTTCGTTATAGTACCATATTCAGTTTTGGGTGTTTCATTTTTAATTTTACGAAAGCTTAGAGTGCAGTTAATTATTTGTCATGCTATATGTGCAAAAAGACAATGGCGGATACAAATTCTCCAACAACAGGCCTCCTCTGTACTTTCATTCAGCAACATTTTATTCATGTCACTGTGACAAACTTGGAGGTACTGTATGAGAGATAAGATGAGATGAGGGGAATTTGATTTGTGCCTTCTTGCTTGAAGCTATGCTTTCTTGTTTGCCGTCAAACGGTTGACCACTGCCGTGTGTGTATGTGTCCTGTCGCAAAATGCAGCAAAAACTCCCACAGCGTTAATAGTGTGATTAACATGTCTATAATGCACTTCGATAATGTGACTAAAATAGGAATACTCCACATGTCTTAATTCTATGTGTTTACTTCCAGTATGACTTCAGCCGGTAGTTTCTTAATCAGAGTATTGTCTTAAATTAATTCACATTTATTTGTATAGCACTTTTCACAATACATATCGTTTGAAAGCAGCTTTACAGAGAATGCATGTCAACATTACAATTTAGAGTAATCTGTTATCAGACATGACTGTGCCCAAATTATGTAATTTCAGAAATGTACATATACAAATCACACAGTTAGCTAACAATGTATTAATTTAAGAAATGTATTAATTTAAGGTAGAAACAATGAGCTCATGGAAGTAATGAATAAATGTTAACAATGATTATGATATATAGCAAAATTTGGAATGGTGCATGTTGTTCCAGAGTTTGTGTCATCTGAAGTCCTCGCAAGGGTTGGTTCTAAAATGAAAGATTCATCTACAAACAATGAATTCTCATGAACGCACTTTCATTTAATGAGAGACACTTACCTAAAAATTATTTTGTGATCCAAGAAAGAAATTCATATGGGTTTGCAACAACATATTGACAAAATTTTGATTTTAATTTTAGGTGAACTGTTCCTTTAAATTTGTAGTTTGTTCATTTTAAATAAGATAGCTTGTGGTGGACGTACACAATTCAGGTACTTAAGTAAAAGTACAGATACCCTATTAAACTATTACTCCCATAAAAATATTAAGTGCTCCTTAGTAAAAAGAGCAAAAGTTCAAAAGTACTCTATTTTTAATTAGTATTAAAAGTAAAATGTACTGAGTGATGAATGGTGTTCAGGATTTGGACATCGCTATCACGTCTAGGAGCGGGTGACAATTTTTCTTCAGTTTAAAATAATGAGGAACAATATGTTTTATGAAATGTAATGGAGTAAAAAGTATGATATTATGCTTTGGAATATAGTGATGTAAAAGTAAAAGTTTCCCAAAATAAACATACTCAGATAAAGTACAGATACTTGAAAAATAGGCTACTTCATTACTGTCCACCACTGCTTGTGAATAATACAATGTAATTAAATTACTAAAATCACCTTATGAAAATCAATTGCATCTCATTCAAACAAAACAAATGCATTAATTGCTTTTTAGCACATAGCTTAGTTACAGCTTACAGTGCACTAATTAACTTTAAAGTGCTTTGTCACATTTCCTGGTTTTGACCCAGCAGGACTCATTTTGCCAGTGATTCTTAATAGGATCTGTATAGATTAGGCCTAATGTCATGCATTACGAGAGCCAATGATGATTGTGCATTTGGGGAGACACACGATGGCATCCATCAGCCGTTTGGTACACTAAAAGCCCATGAGACTCTGCCAAGGACACTGTATTGTGCTGTCAGAGGAAGGTGATGCATGGATTTGCTAAAGGTTAAACCGAAGATCCAAGCAGGTGGTTTTCTCTTTTCAAATCCCAAATTCATGCTAATCTACAGAGAACAAATCATAATAGAGCAGAAAAACCCTGCAGCAGAAATTTAGAACAGCAGTAAAGGACACTTTACACCACAAACTAACCCTGAGCTTGCTTCTCAGAAGCAAGGTCATGTGGGGCACATGGAGGAAAGGGTTATGGCAATACATGCTATACATGCTACAACTTTGAATATCATTGGCCATGGGATCACATCAGGTGTCTTCAGAAAGGTAATTGACTTCGTTCAAGGATGGCTGAGCCATTGTGGATCATTTCTTGTAGGGGTTCAGAAGTTCTTCTGGGAGACAGAATGGTTCTCGACATGTATGCAGTGCCTGTAGTGACAGATGATGCTGTGCTAGTCAAAGTGTACATTTAAGTGCAGAGCCAACAAATGAACAATGAAACGCAAAGAAAGACAGGACATATGGAGCTTAATTGAAGTTCAATGAATTGAAAAGCCTTGCTTTGTTCAGAGAACAAGAAGATACTAAACCTGATAATGTTTTACTGTTAACAATCTTCTCTGTTCTAAGTGATGCTATTTTTATGTACTGAAAATAAAATCCACAAATAATGTGCATAATGCATCTATTTTGCACCAAAACACAATCTAGTTATATAATTTAGTATTAAATCAAAACTATTATCTATTCTCTCTCTGACCTTAAATGTTAAACACCCTTTAAGACTTCTGTGTCCCCTTATGAAAAAATGTGGAATTTTTACTTTTACTAGTATGTTTTGCATGGGCTGTTTGGGGGGCTGCATCCGAAATCACATACTTCCATATGCAGGTACTTATTTTCAATATGATATTACTTCATGACCACTAAAAAACTATGTTCTATATAGTATGAATGTGTGCAGTATGAATGTAATCCAGATATACTACATTCGCCATGTGTTCATTATCACTTGACCTACTAGCATCATTTGCGTCACTTCACTCCCACTCACAAATCCTCTCCCGTGGCCTCGTGGGATAATAAACTGTCCATTGTATGCACACTTCAGAATCTTGCCAGAAGTAATAGGTCATCCGGGTACCTTTTGCCTACTCTTTTATAATGTCACAGTTTCCCTTTGTTTGGACTTTGTGTTTGTTTTGAAATGTCTAATCTGTCATCATGGACACTAATGTGATTTGTTATTCAGTTCAGGTGTGTGTCTTTAATTATCCTCATTTACCTGTGTATTTAAGTTCCCATCTTTCAATACAGTATTGTCGGGTCTTGTCTATGTGTACGTTTTGTGTGGACTATCATTGGATTTACCTGTTGGAACATTAAAGGGTTAGTTCACCCAAAAATGAAAATTCTGTCATTAATTACTCACCCTCATGTCGTTACACACCTGTAAGACCTTTGTTTATCTTCGGAACACAAATTAAGATATTTTTCATAAAATCCGATGGCTCATTGAGGCCTGCATCGCCAGCAAGACAGTTTACACTTTCAATGCCCAGAAAGCTACTAAAGACATATTTAAAACAGTTCATGTGACTACAGTGGTTTAAGCTTAATGTTATGAAGCGATGAGAATACTTTTTGTGTGCCAAAAAATGCCAACAATATCTAGTGATGGGCGATTTCAAAACACTGCTTCATGAAGCTTCAAAGCTTTACAAATCTTTTGTTTCGAATTAGTGGTTCGGAGCATGTATCAAACTGCCAACATTCGTACAATACATCTTTAGTAGCTTTCTGGGCATTGAAAGTGTTAATTATCAATGGAGGCCTCACTGAGCCATCGGATTTTATGAAAAATATCTTAATTTGTGTTCCGAAGATGAACGAAGGTCCTACGAGTGTGGAACGACATGAGGGTGAGTAATTAATGACAGAATTTTTATTTTTGGGTGAACTAACCCTTTAAAGCCTGTTAAAGCCTATTAAGCCCATCTTCATCTTCTTTAGTATCTCCCTCACAACCTGTGACACCAACCCAAAAGACCCAACCCAAAAGTGATTAATGCGGCACGTTATATGGTGTATGTTTTTCCATTTCTTTTTGGATTTTTGAATGTTTTTCTTTTTTTTTTCTTTTTACCATGGACAATCCTGCTTTTTTGTTATTGTGCCTTGAACAGGGAGATTGCTCCCTCAAGAGACATTTAGAGGACTATATCTTTCTCGCAAATCTCTCAAACTTCCCAAATGACTGGGAAGTTTGAGGTTTTGTTGGATTTTGTGTTGCTCTCCAAGCCCCCCTCCAGTCCCCAGCCAATGCTACCATCTAGTCATCGTTGCCTCACATTAGCCCTTCAGCTGAACCTCCTCTCAGTGGCATGGTTACATTGTTGGACTGCCGGGAGCCATCACCTCCTGGGTGTGGGGAGCCCGTAGCTCTGCCTCTGGGTGCTTTGTGACACCTCGCCCTGGCTCCTGTGCTCCTTCCTCCCTCGATGTCCACAGGGACCATTGGACATTCGGCTTCGCTGAGCTCCCTCAGACCATCAGCTCCACCTAGGTCAGACATCGTCATGTTTCCACTGTGGACTTGCGAGCCGTCCACTGCTCTCTGGCCCTTCACTCCTTTGGCTCTGCCCTCCCTCAGGCTCCACCTCTGCCCTCGGTCACCCCAGCTCAACCTCAGCTCTCCAGATCCCTGCTGCCATCTCAGGGAGTCGTTTCTACGGCTCCATCGTGGCCGTCCAGGTCTTCAGCACCCCTTTGCTTCACTGGCCCTACGGCTACGCAGTGGACTCCTTCCCCAGTGTCGCCATTGCCTCCAGTTGTCTCCATGGTGTCATCTAGTCGTTTTCCTCCATGGCTCCTCGCCCCAGCGCCGCCGCCATGCATTAGGCGACCATCCGCCTGTCCCTGTTCAAGGCCATCCATTGGATCTATCCAACATCTGCACCACCCTTGACTTTTTTTGTCTGGCCCTCTCCCGGTTCTTCGTCCTCCAGCCAAGCCTCCTCCATCCATCTATCGGAGCGAGGTTGTGCCATCTGGGAGGGGGCGTACTGTCACAGTTTCCCTTTGTTTGGCTGTTGTGTTCGTTTTGCACCGTCTAATCTGTCGTCATGGACACTAATGTGATTTGTTATTCAGTTCAGGTGTGTGTCTTTAATTATCCTCATTATCCTGTGTATTTAAGTTCCCTTGTTTCAGTTCAGTATTGTCAGGTCTTGTCTATGTGTATATTGTGTATGGATTATCTTTGGATTTACCTGTTAGAACATTAAAGCCTGTTAACCTGTTGTTAACATCATTGTCTTCATTTTCTTTGTGTGTTTAGTATCTCCCTCACATCCTGTGATATATGAGCACTGTGATACTGTGTTGTTTTTTTGCCTACTATATAGTAGGCAAATATGCGATTTCAGATGCAGCCTAAATAAAAATATATTTTGTGTGGTTTTGAGCAAACTCAATTATTATTTTGTGTTTTTGAGCAATATGACAAAGGGCAAGACTTGTTAGTGTATAATATTCTGTTATATTATGATTGAAAACATTTTCTGCATACTTGGAGTTTTGTAGGTTACCATTTTGATGAAGAGTGGAGCCTGTGCGTAGGCTGAAGGTAAGTCCTTGCTTGGTTAATTGTTTGTTCTTTTATGCAAAAAAAAAAAAAAAAATCTATTACTTTACAAATGCCAGTGGAATGATAATTTCCCTTTCTTGCACTTTCTACAATTTGAACAGTTACATTTTTATCTAGCATGCTAACAACATATGCTTGCATTTTTTTTTTCTTTTTTTTTTTTTTTACCACGGTTGATATCTTTCAGAAGGATATTCAGAGTGGATTTTTCAGGAACAGCACACGGTTTAGTGAACTTTTCCACTGTTTACACGTACTGGAGTTCTTCTGGTGCTGAGGATTTATTTATTACGCGGCTCTCTAGAATACTTGATTCTGATTGGTCAATCGCTGCATTTAGTGGTCAAATATTTCTGAAAAATAACGTCCAGGGCAACACTACATGTGTTTCCTATGATATACTTGTGTCCTCTCCGTGGTCTTTACAAGTAAGCAAGTGAAATAATTTCAACTAAGATCAACATTTCATGTCCATGTATTATTTATTTGTTGAGTAGCTGTGTAATAAGAGGGACAATGTACCAATGTACAGTCAGCCAGTGCTTATCGCAGAATATCGCCCCTTCAGTGTGAAACAAGTAATGTCCACTCTGCTTTGCACTGTTTAAGTTTAATTAGCGAAAATGACTGTACTGAAATGTCAGACTGCACTTTATCCAGTACATGGATACGGACTCCTTATGATTGGGCATCACTGACATGTAAATGTGGACGGTCATATCTTAATATTTCAAATTTCTAAAATAAGAAATCCAGGGATTTCAGAGCAAGAGGTTTTTCAGTTCTGTCAATAATTAGCTTTTTTGGGCTAAGGAGGAATTTTTTTTTTTTTATATCTGTAGGGTGCAGGATGTTTTCATTATAAAATTATTTTATTGCAAAAGATCGAGGGACATTTCATTTTGATTTAACCCCACTTAAAGATGTATTTTTAGCTATATTTGTGAGATTGTACGTTTAAATGTGAGCTTGAGTTTTCTGTCTTGCTGTAAAAGGTTATGCTGATGAACATTTGTTAAGCAGTAAAAAAAAAAAAAAAAAAAAGCAGGTGGTCTTCTGCCAGCTTCCCAAGACAGCAGATGAGCCGTCACCTTACTATACTATAATGGCATGGATCCATGAAATGTTCCCATAAAATGGTTATATGACCTGGCAATCAGTACTTTAATTAAGAAAAGGGCTTTTTTTCCCCTCACACTTAAAGAATATGCTAGATGATGTGAGATGTAAGCTTATTCCTCAAAGTAACAGATTATTTAAGTGCAATAGTTATTCAAATAGAAATTATTTTGAATATTAAACTTATTCAAAATCTTGTCAAATTCCTCTTCTGTGTATCAGACTCGTGCTTTTGAATTATTGAGTAGGAAGCCTCAGGTAAGCGTCATTCCGCAAGCATAACTCCGCCCTCCAACGCAGTCATTGGCTGCCTCTTTTAAATATTCACCGCAGGGGCTTGTAATTGGATAGATTTTTACACAGCTGATTTCATAAAGCAAATTCTTGGGAAGTTGTGTAAAATCACTAAGAGACATACTCAAGGTCCACAGGGAATCTCTTAATCTGTGAGAAGGGAAGTCATTTATGAGCAGCGCTGGACTTTCATTCATGTAAGTACCGGTGGTTTCATATCTGCCGCAGCGTCTTTGAAGTTAAACGCGGCTCCCTTGATCTGATCTTTCACTGCGCATCTAATTAAATGTTATCAGTCGACCAGATGAGATGTGATAACTGTATGGATAAAGGTTCGGGAGATCGTAAGAGAATGTTCGGCTTCAGGTCGATTACTATTTTCACTTGTTCTGCTCATCGGATTTCAAAGACTTTTTAAACAAATATGAAACAAGAATGTTTTTTATTTGTTTATATTAACATTGTTTTTGCTTTGCTTTGCATGTTTGCTTAATAATAACGATCATAATAATAATAATAATTATTAGTTTATTTTAAAATGTATTTAATTAATTAACTAATTTACAAAACCACATTGTGAAACTTTATTCAATTCAGTAGTTAAGGGCATCTCCATCATTTAGAATTTGTCTTACTTTTTATCATCAGGGAAGCTGTATATTTTTTTCTAAGTTTACTTTAAAGCAGTATCTTGTCATACAATGAAAGATGCTTGAGGGACTGACGGTGCTGGTGTTTGTCGCAGTCCGATCAGAGTCCAGAAATGCATGAATACACACTCAAGATGACAGTAAATATAGTTTACGAGGTGAAGGTCACAGGCAAAAAGGCAAAGAGAGTTTATGGTTCTACATTGTGAATTTCTATTGAATCATTTGAATAATACAGATACATTACAAACTTCAATAGTTTGTATGAAACATACAGGGAGAAATTTTCATAAAGATCATAACATCTAACATCTCCGCAGTAAGTGTGTTGTGTGATAGCTGCAGTGAGATGGAGCCGATCACATCATTTCTAGTCAAACTGCCTCCTCGGGATGCAGAGCTGGTGCAAGGACAGATTCACCTCTTCTCGTGGTTCCTCTGCCTTTCTGTGTCTGGATTTATGACCCTGTAGCTGTGAAGACTTTTTAGTTTGAAACACATTCAGCTCTCACCTCATCCGAGAAGCTTTTACATCATCATATTACGATGACAGATGACGGTACATACGGTAGCTACATACGGTACTCTCAGAGCACTGGTGTTCCACTGCCCTTATCCAACCATTCGCAGTGTTAAAGCTATAAACAGTAAATAAATTACAATAAAATGACATGTTTACTCTGCTTTTACTGTTTCTGCCCTGGCTGTTTTGCACGGAGTTATTAATATGAATAGGGGTAAATAATGCTAGTAGTATAGGACAGGAAAGAACAAAGTGACAACCTCTGCTGAGGCCTTTAATCAGTCTATGTACATTCTGTCATCAACACTCAAATTATCACTGTGCTCAAACCTTTGGTCCGGTAATATGACTAATACAATACTTATTTGGGTGCTATGATTACACTTTCATCTCAAACAGAGGAGCATATATTAAGACAACCTTAATCTAAATTAATTACATGGCTTTGATGTTAGAGTTCAATGGGTTGATTAGTGAAGTTGGGTCATGCATATTTTTGAAATCGTTACTGCAAACACACACTCATCTCTCTTTTCTTTGTGTTTCTCACCAGCTTGAACATGTCATCTCTGTTTCTTTGCCATAATACTGCACATATGCCGTTGTCTGAATCCAGATTTTATCTTCCCCTATATTTCCCCTATATTTTCACAGGTGTTTTACCTGTAATTACAATTTCCTGATAATTTACTCACTCCCATATCATCCAAGATCAAGATGTTTATGTCTTTATTTCTTCAGTCGAAAAGAAATTAAAGTTTTTGAGGAAAACATTCCAGGATGTTCTCCATATAGTGGACTTCAACAGCTACCAATGGGTTGAAGGTCCAAATTGCAGTTTCAATGCAGCTTCAAAGAGCTCTACACGATCCCAGACGAGGAATAAGGGTCTTATCTAGTGAGACAATTTGTCATTTTCTAAAAAAAAAATACGAATTTATATATTTTTGAAGCTGCATTGAAACTGCAATTTGGACCTTCAACCTGTTGGTAGCTCCACTATATGGAGAAAATCCTGGAATGTTTTCCTCAAAAACTTTAACTTCTTTTCAACTGAAGAAAGAAAGACATGAACATCTTGGATGACATGGGGGTGAGTAAATTCTCAGGAAATTTTAATTCTGAAGTGAACTAATCCTTTAAGGGAAAAGTCCGTAAATTAATGGATAATGTCTTGGCAGCACATTACCTGTATCTTTTCTGTTGTTCTATGGATATTTTTCTTACAGCGTATAATTAACATTATTGTCATTATTTGCACCCTCATGTAATTTCAACCTGTATTTCCTATACACTACGTGGAACATCAAAGGAGATCTTTAGCAGAATGTTTAAGTTGTTGTCTTACAATGAAACTGGATGAAGACCTAGACTGTCAAGCTCCAAAAAAGACTAAAAGCCCCATAAAAGTAGCCCATACAGCTTGTTTTCTATATCCAAATCTTCTGAAACCTGAAGCGTCTTAGTGCTTCTGCTTTGTATGAAGAACAGACTAATATTTAAGTTGCTTTTCACTAAAAGTCTCACCTTGAAAATCTTGCTTCTTCACCACTTTCATTGGATGGATAAAATCAGCTTGGATATTCTGTAAATAACTACTTCTGTGTTCCACTGGGAAGAAAAAAACAGAAAATCAGTTTCAAAAGACATAAGGGTTTGTAAGTTATGACACTTTTGCTTTTACAATTAGGGCTATAAGGCATTGATGGCAATGGCTGTGTTTGCATACACTTATTTATGTTCACATGTGGAATTTGCTATGTATTCAACAGTGAGAAATGAGCAGTTTTGGGAACAACATATGCATAAATGTTCAAGTCAGTTCTACAGATTAACAGATTTAATTTGATGATAGACTGATGGATGGATGGATGGATGGATAGATAGATAGACTTTTTGTCACATATGGATTTTGCCATCCTAAATGTCTATCTCATGTGCAGTGAAATGGCTTCTACTCTCAGATCTTAATTTGGTCCATTCTGACCTGTCACATGTCTGCAGTCTCTGTATTTATGTCTCTGTTGTGAGTGTAATGCTGGGAAGGTAATTGCCTCTAGAAAGCAATTCAGTCTTCTAAAACTCAATGAAAGTGGAATATCTCGACTGTGTAGCTCAGTTCAGGATGTTTTACAGTTGATCTCACTTGAGTGAGTCATAACCTCAATGAAAGAGTTTTTCACAGATCAAGAGGTAAGTATGATGGTGATCTTGTCATAGTTTAATTCTAAAGAGTGATTTATTCTTTATAAAACTTGATGAATTTCACAGATGACAATGGTGGTGTGGATATTACTACTCACTGTGGGTGTGTCAGGACTGTCCTGGGGTCAGCGGACTGAACCCATGTTTGCCTCAGTAACTCAGAGTGTTTTCCCTCCGGACTATGAGAATAACCCCACGCAGCTCAACTACGGCGTGGCTGTCACTGATGTGGATGGAGACGGAGATCTGGAGATGTTTGTGTCAGGGTGAGTGTTTTGGTCCTCTCACAGATTGGATTCCCAATCACATGCATTGTTTTCAGCAGAATAATGAAGAAGCGAAGCGTTTGACATTACATTTCTTAAGAGAAAATACTTGATCAGTGTCTAGAAGTTATGTGGTCCTTTTGTGCTGTTTGAGTGAAATTACATTTTTGGAATATTGACACAGAACAGATATACTGGCCAAGAACATTACCTCAGTTTGGGGCTTGAAAGTGATATTTTCTAGGAGAAACAGAAATGTCAAAGCAATTAATAGGGATTATTTGTAAACCATTTGTGAAATGATTTGAATCTCAGTGGATTTATGTTGATGAAAATAGATGTAATTGGAGAGTTCAATGTTTTGCTTGAATTGTGCTCAAGACTGAAACAAAGTGCAACTGACTGAATTGTACCTCTAGGGAAACTAGAATTAGTTTTTCCTTCTATTAAATGACAGCTGAGGTTGAATTGTGGGATTGCAGGTCAGTGAAGTGCACCAACAAGGATATGCCTTGTTGGAAACAGGAGACAAATGGATGGAATGTGGTTATATAGTAATCCTTCAAGGCATGTTTTTATTTGAGTTTAGTTTTCAGATAATATATCTTGAATTAAGTTTATTTTTCCTACGCCAATGGCATTTTATTCTTGTTTTAAACAAACCTAACAACAATCATGCTTTAAGCAAAGGAAAAAATAAATGCCAATGGGGTGTGTATTTTTGATTTTGTTTAGTAAATCATACTAGGCTATATTAATATTACATTTTAAATTTAAATATTTATATAATATATTATTTTGATAGTATTAAGAACACAGACACACCAACTACTTCTTTGTTAGTCTGTTTTAAATATTTAACTTATATGTATGCTCTACTTTTTTCTCTTTAGCTACAATGGCCCAAATCTTGTGTTAAAGTATGACAAGTTTAAGAAGAGGCTTGTTAACATTGCAGTTGACAACCGCAGTTCTCCATATTACGCACTCAGAGATCGTCACGGCAATGCCATCGGAGTGACAGCATGTGACATAGATGGTGATGGCAGGGAGGAAATTTATGTCCTTAACACTAATAACGCCTTCTCAGGTATGAAACGGTTTCATAAATGAGGCTCTGAAGGTAATGGTAAAGTAAATGGATGTAAGTTTCATGTAATTGTTCTTGTCATTTCATGCAGGTAGAGCAACTTACACTGACAAGCTCTTTAAGTTTCGTAATGGAAGGTTTGAGGACCTCCTCAACGATGACATAAATGAGCACAGAGACGTTGCCAATCGTGTGGCTGGCCGGTCAGTTGCATGTGTGGACAGAAAGGTAACACCTCTACTAAAGTTTACATTAAATGAAAGCTTTTGCCACTTCATCCTGTGCGAAAATATTTTCCTCAAGTAAAACCAATCAGGTGGAAAAAGGAATAATTGGTAACATTTTAGTTTAAGGTCCAGTTCTCACTATTAACTAGTTGCTTATTAGTATGAATGTTATTGGCTGTTTATTAGTACTTATAAAGCACATATTCTGTCTTATTCTGTATGACCATATTCTACATCCCTTAATCTTACCCAATACCTAAACTACCTTACTAACTATTAATAAGCAGTAATTTGGAGTTTATTGAGGCAAAATTCATAGTTAAAGTAGTTCATGGTTCACCAAAAAAATGAAAATTCTGTCATTAATTACTCACCCTCATGTCATTCCACACCCGTAAGACCTTCGTTCATTTTTTCGTTCAATTACTCACCAGGGTGAGTAATTAATGACAGAATTTTCATTTTCAGGGATTTTTAAATTGATTTCTAATGTAAGAGTCATGGGAAATTTGACACAAAACACTTTTCTTTTTTTTTTGTTGCACAAACAATGTTTATCTGCATTACAAATGAACCAGAATCTGCAGTCAAAAGCTTTTTTTTCTTTTACCTTGAGTAGTTTTGTTCATGTTTTTTGTGAATGAGGGATGTCAAGCAACCGGTCCATGTTGGCATCTTCCTAATTTGGCTAGTTTCAAGTGATAGACAAATTTAAATCAAACAAAGGTGGAAATTCTCCTCCCTTTTAAAAGTTGATAAGCTGATATAATTTTCTTTTCTACATGTGCATTAATACATAGTCAGTTACATTTTTATTATTTGCATTTACCCTTTTCTCTCAATGCTGTCCTTGTTAGAGTAGACATGTTGCTCATTTTTGAGTACCACTGCTGCAGTGAATATAAACATTTCTGGTTATGCTTAGCTCTAAAATATTTCATAGACTAGAAATTGCTCTTCTTGAGTGCAGTATGTATAAAATGTTTTAGAAATGCTTGTCCAGTAATCATGAATGACTGAAAATCATGGAAATGCCTAGATCAGAATGAATGGGAAGAAAATGTGAATAGTAACTTGCAGCCAGAGGTATATATTGATCATCAACAGAATTGCAGAACAGCAGCATGTTTAATCTGAGGGAAAGTGAGTCCTTGAGGGTGTTGAGTGACTGTTTACATCTCGTTACTGATCGTTTAACCCTCACAGACTCAAAATCTTCTACAGCCATCATTTACTGTCCGCCATCAGCGTCGAGTCCTGCACCCCCTCAGCCAACCAATATGATTGTTCATTTCCAGCGATGTGCGATATTTGTCTCTGACATTAAATCATGTGCTGTGATAATTAGAAAACTTAAGGCCTCATTTGTTTCTTTTTGTAAGGAGACGTATTAGGTGGGAAGTGCAGCCTTAATTTGTCTCTCTGCATGTAGGTTATCAGAGCTCCCACCGTCTGACCGCGCTTCACTGGTACCTAATCCCAGACGGCATGATGAATGGCCAAACATGCCAATGATTTGTATTTAGTCCAAAACACAATAAGCTGAACAGCATATTTTTGCAATTACTTCTGGATGCCATGCTGTTGTGTGGAGCAGTCAGCAGTGAAGGATGCTCAGTAATCCTGGGGAAGAGCAGCGAGGGATTGAAATGGATTTTTTTTTTACCCGCAGTCATTTGACTGGGCTGATGATAGTAGGACGATGCTGCTTAAAAGTATTTCATCAATGATTTTATGATTTAAGTGATTTAGGATCTGGCTTATAATAGGTTTGGAGAGTAACATAACAAAATGTGTTTGGTCTTCATGGAACTGAATGGGGAACAAAAAAAAATCACTCTATCATTGGATGCAATGCAGTCGATCCCCATAGTGACTTTTGCAAAGTTGAAATTAACTGCTGATACGGTTGGTTGAGTTTGCCTAATTTATTCCCAACGACAATCATACAAGGTCACAGAGGTGTAAAGCATTAAAGGGTTAGTTCACCCAAAATTCTGTCATTAATTACTCACCCTCAAGTTGTTTCACACCCATAAGATCTTCGTTCATCTTCAAAACACAAAAGAAAGGTACTAAAAAACATCGTTGATGTGACTGCAGTGGTTCAACCTTAATTTTATGAAGCGACGAGAATACTTTTTGTGCGCAAAAATGAAACAAAAATAATGACTTTATTCAACAATCTCTTCTCAAACAATCTCGTTATTATCCTTACACAGTTGATGCAGTAAGCACAGTTAAGGCTTCTGTGTTTATGTCCGAATGCCGGCTCAGTATTGGCCAAAGCTGCACATGTGAGCAGCACAACGCATGTGTGTGATGCTGACGCAGGAGCTGGCCAATAATGAGTCGGTGTTCTGACATAGAACCTGGAAGCGCTGGACGTAAACAATGTATGAGAAGATATTGTTGAATTATGTCATTGTTTTTGCACACAAAAAGTATTCTCATCGCTTCATAACATTAAGGTTGAACCACTGTTTAACGTTAACATTAAGGTTGACGTTGACTGTTTTAAAGGATTAGTTAACTTTCAAATAAAATGTTCCTGATAATTTACTCACCCCCATGTCATCCAAGATGTTCATGTCTTTCTTTCTTCAGTCGAAAAGAAATTAAGGTTTTTGATTAAAACATTCCAGGATTATTCTTCTTATAATGGACATCCAAACGGTTAAAGGGCACAATTATAGTTTCAGTGCAGCTTCAAAGGGCTTTAAACAATACCAGACGAGGAATAATTCTACTTGTCTACTGATAATTCTACTTATGGAACAAACGCAGCGCCATTTTTTCCGTGAGTAAAATAGGGAAGGCGTAGGACATACAGCGTGTCCTGTGAAGAAAACGAAAGTACGGTTTTGGCGGAAGCACTTGGAAGGCGATCATTTGTTTATATAAAGCATATAATTTTTTTTAGAAAATGACCGATCATTTCACTTGATAAGACCCTTATTCCTCGTCTGGTATTGTTTAAAGCCCTTTGAAGCTGCACTGAAACTATAATTTTGACCTTCAACCGTTTGGAGGCCATTGGAGTTATAAGGAGAATAATTCAGGAATCAAAAACCTTAATTTCTGTTCGACTGTGGAAAGAAAGACATGAACATCTTGGATGACATGAGTAAATTAGGAAACAATGTCTTTAGTACTGTAACGTGGTGGCTGTGTAGGAAACACGACAAAGATAATACTTAAATAGTCTTTACTAGATAATCCAACAGGCAAACACAGATGAAGGCAGGAACACAACACTAGTAACATACAAGACCGGACACAGTGGTTAGGATGGTGACTGCTTATCTAGGGAGTGTTGATGAGAGGTGATGACTTGCAGGTGCCGGTGATAGGAGATTGTGTGCAGGTGAGGAACGGGAGGGACACTGGGAAATGTAGTGCTGGTGCTGGTGACTGATCTGGTGACTGTGACAAGTACCTTTCTGGACCTTGAAAGTGTTGATTATATTGCTGTCTATGGACGAGTCATATACCTCTTGGATTTTAAAAAATATCTTAATTTGTGTTCTGAAGATGAACGAAGGTCTTATGGGTATGGAACGACATAAGGGTGAGTAATTAATGACAGAATTGTAATTTTTGGGTGAACTAAGATCCAGAAATGTTTATACAGGACTTGTTAAAAGTTTGGAAGCAAGTTTTGGAAACAATTAAAACTAGCCTTCGGGCTAATTTACATTCATAAACTATGTTGATTAAGGTATACTGTCCCTATTAAAAAAAATATATATATATATTTTTTTTCAATTCTTTTTATGTTTTTGAAAGAAGTCTCCTATATGCTCACCAAGGCTGCATTTATTTAATTAAAAAACAAAACAAAAAATATTGTGTAACAGTAATATTGTGAAATATTATTACAGTCTAAAATGACTGTTTTCGATTTTAATATATTTTAACATGTAACTTATTCCTGTGATGGCAAAGCTGGATTTTCAGCATCATTACTTTCAGTGTCACATGATCCTACAGAAGTCATTGTAATATGCTGATTTGGTCCTCAAGAAACATTTATTATTATTTTTAATGTTGAAAACAGTTGTTGCTGCTGAATTAATGCATATTAGTGCACCTGTATTGTAAAGTGTAATAAATAACTGTAAAAATTAATAAGATCATAGCCTATTTAGCCTACTATTTCAAATTACAGCTAAGTTACAGTACAGTTTTTCCTCCTGGGAATTGTGTACATTGAAGTTCGACTTTTTTTTAATCTAAAAGTGAGTGACAGCATCTGCCATCGCAGTTGTAGAATGACCCCTGTGTATTCCCTTCAGCTTCAGAGACATTAATATTCAAATGCAATGTGTAGTTTTTCTCTCCTTGTAACTGAAGCACTGTCATTTGTCACTTCAAAGTGGACAGGAAGACACATGGGCCTGTTTATGTAGGGAGATGGATTGGTCCACACATTCGCCTATCTGCATGGGTTAGTGATTACCTGCATTATGTGCTTATTGAGGTTTTCTCAATAGTACATATAAGGCAAAATTTAGTTACTTTCTCAGTATAAAATTGGTTTAATAGGGCTCAGAGGTGCACCATGTATATAAATACATACATTTGCATTTATGTATTTATTTATGCATAAATTACTAAATATTGACTAATGTAGTGTGGTAATATTTCCTAAATTATTATTTTCAGTTCATGGAGTGGAAAGTCAGTGCAGAAATGAGTTGGTACAAATGTGCCTTGAAAATATTAATTTCAGATTCTCTGCTGGCCCTTGTTACTGGCAGAATTTCTGTAAATATCCTTTTTTTATTGTTAAACAGAGCATGAAAAACATGAAAATTATGATATTAAAACCTAAAACTGCTAATACTGGGGCAGCATGTATTTTAACTCCATTATGCTTTAATCTGTATTTTCTAACCTGAAGTGGCAGTTATGTAGAAACCAGAGAGCGTTTGACATTTTCATTGTTGTGCCTCATTAGGATTCTGGTCACGAGCTGCTGATATTTATATACTTATGTATATATTTCTTTATTTCACCATTTCCATGCTGTTGGATCGTGGGTGTCTTTATTGAAACTGTGTGCGTAAGTTCATTTGCTTGGCTACTTCACTGACTTCATGTCCACAGGGAATCTTTCTGATAATGGGGTGTGAAATTAATATCCAAGGGGAGGCAGTTGAAATATGTGTGTGGTGTGTGAGAGTATGTGCGCGTGTGTATGCTACTGTATATGAATGAGTGCTTCAACTTGTTTCTTATACTGTATGTTATATGAAGATCACATAAAAATGTTTTGGAAACTTTTTTGCCACTTTTTAATATGTCTTTTATGTATAGATTTTATTGTTTTCAACCTTGTCCCAGACTTATATGTATATATGTATATATTATTATATATATATGACTTCTATATCATGAAAATATTAATTATTACATGAATGTGAATCATTTCAGTATTTACTGTAAAAAATGATTTACAGTTTATCAGATTTTATTTCATTAAAAGTCACTTCCACCACAATTTTACTTCCCCTAATTGAGGTTTATACTTTATTGCCCCTAATAAAGTTAGTATATTGTCCATGAGATCTATTATTAGTAGTAGTTATCTATACACACTTAATGCTTTTGTCTTTTCTTTTTTAAGGGAACAGGTCGTTATTCCATCTACATTGCCAATTATGCCAGCGGGACTGTAGGTCCTCATGCTCTGATTGAAATGGATGAAAGTTCAAGTGACCCGTCCAAGGGAATCATTGCACTGTCAAACGTGGCCGAGCAGGCCGGAGTCAACAAGTTCACAGGTGCGTGTAAGCTTATTTATGAATGCGCGAGCGGGAGTGTGTAAGTGTACGATGATGTCAGTGAATATATTACCCAGGACTCTTTAACGGCCATGAGCCATAGGATCCAGGTTTTTTGCCTTGTGGCTGATTTACAGTAGAGCTCAGTGCTCATATCAGCTTTGAATCACTGAGTTATAGACAGTGTTTATCAGCTAAAGCAGCCAGTAATAGAGAGAACAGGGGCCTGGAAGGCAGCGCTGAATAAAGAGATGGAGGTTTTGGCCCACTCAGCTGTTTACTGCACTGAAAGTCATGTGAAGGCACAAGGACAAGTAAGCCGTATTTCAGCTCTGACTTACTCAATGAAGCAACTATTCCATTAATCTCTATGGGGAGAGCAGGGCTTTGGACCACCATTCAGAGCTGTTTCGGGTAGGCACTCTTGTACGAGCAGGACAGTGTCATGAGGGAAATGTCGCTGTGGAAACAAAATGAAGCTCTTGTGTTAACCCTCTACAGCACAGCAAAGTTTTCTTAAGCCCTATGTTTAGTACATTTTTCTTTAAATGATTACACCTAGAAAGGTCGAGAAAGTACCAAAGAACAGTCCAGTAAGGTGCTAGAGTCACTATTAAGCACCATTTGAAGGTGGGACGTTCTGACACATGGTCACAGGAGCACATGGTGTGAGAAGAGGGCAAGATTATTTGCTTTAGTAATCTTATTTAAAATGATACGTTTTTTATTTTATTTTGCATGTTCAGATATTCAGCTTTTCTTTTCCCTGAGGCAACGTTGTACGATAAGGGGTACTTTTCGAGGGTGTTTTGGACAATACCTCACATTGGCAATAATGTGTTATAAGAAGGGAAGATGTGGGGTTCCTGGGTGTGCAGGAACACCCAAAGTGATGTGCAAAACTTGTAACATACACCACTATTTCACAGCAGAGAAGAACTGCTTTTTGAAGTTTCATAAGGAGTGAAGTACATGAAGAACATTATATGACATGACACACTACATGATACAAATCTATGCATGTATCAAAGACAATATATAAATGTTGTTCAAGTGTTTTTCCCTTTTTTCTAAATTATTTCTTTACATTTTTTTTTATTTTTTATTTTTTAATTGTGATTTTGCATTGCTCTCTGAGCATTGTCTAATTTTCTCTATGATTCTATACCATTGTTGCACAAAAATATCTTGGGGAGGGTGGGGGGTCAAAAAAAATGTTTTTAAATAAAATGTTCCCAAATGAACCAAAAAATGATGTGGTTCATATTTTATTCACATTATTCATATATTATCACATTTAACTACAAATATATTTACTACATTAACTACAATATGTTTTATTTCATTTGTATCATAAATGTAGTTTTTATTTTATTTTATTTTAAGCTTGGTAGTGCTGGGCTTAAAGACATTCAAGGGTTAGTTCACCCCAAAAATGAAAATTCTGTCATTGATTACTCACCCTCATGTCATTCCAAACCCGCAAAACCTTTGTTCATCTTAGGACCACCAATTAAATTATTTTTGATGAAATCTGAGAGGTTTCTTAACCACCCATAGGCAGCAACGTCATTGCAACTTTCAAGGCCCAGAAAGGTCGTTTTTTCTCTTCCCTGTCATTCTCCTACACTGTTGACATTGTACACACAGTGCAGCGCTTCCGGGTTCTACGTCAGAACGCCGGCTCATTATTGGTCTGTGTTAGCATCACACGCATGCGCCGTGCTGCTCACGTGTCGGCCAATACTGAGTTGGCATTCTGATGTAGAATCCAGAAGCGCTGCACTGTGTGTACAACGTAAACAGCTTAGGAGACTGGCAGGGAAGAGAAGAAATTGTTGAATAAAGTCATTATTTTTGTTTCATTTTTGCGCACAAAAAATATTCTTGTTGCTTCATAACTAACCCTTAAAGGCCCGTATTTTCTTTAAAGCTGCTTTGAAACATCGTGAAAAGTGCTGTACAAATAAAATTGACTAGCTGCTGTAATTCATCTAGAGGTCAAAGCTGTAGAATAGTGATCACCGGGCAAGATGTGTTGAAGGAAAGCTTTTTAAATGCACATGTTCACACTCCCAGTAATGTGATTATGGGCAGCCAGAGTCTGTGTCAGCAAAAGCAGCAGAGAGCCGGGGCTGGGGAAATGAGCTGGAAAGCCACTAACGATTTCTGCTGTGCTTTTGGTGATGATGGCCGTCTCTGCTGTGTGTTATAGGGGGACGGGGGGTCGTGGTCGGTCCGATCCTCAGTCAGACTCTACCTGATATATTCTGTGACAATGAGTACAGCCCTAACTTCCTGTTTCGCAACAACGGAGATGGTACATTTACAGATGTGGCGGCACAAGCCGGTAAGCAAAAGCTGTCGCTTTTCTTTTTCTTGGTGATTTTATTTTAAATGGTGAATTTGTTAGTCTTTTACAGCAAATATGAAATGAAATAATTGCTTTTTGTTGTCGCAGGTGTCGATGACCCAATGCAGCATGGCCGTGGAGTGGCGTTAGCCGATTTTAATCGAGATGGGAAGACAGACATTGTCTATGGAAACTGGAATGGGCCTCATCGTCTGTTCCTACAGCTCAGCAACAATCGCAAGCAAAGGTTTAAGGTGCGGATTTTAAAATCACTATTTTCTTATGCTTTTAGCTGTAGCCTAATGGAGGACACTAAAAGTTTATTACAGTGCTTGAAAGGCCTGAGATGTTAATGTTTTTCTTTAGTTGCTCTGCAAGCACTGGAATTTCCTTCAGGAAATGCAAATCTAGTTTTGTTTTTAATAAATGTGAATATATACTGAATGGTAGGCTTCATCTTTGTAATGCAGAACAAAACATGATCTCTACATTTTAAGCTACATAATTAAATCCTTATGACAGAAGACAGAGGATAAAATAATAACATCTGCTGTCTGATTAGAGTATTCAATTATCCTCTAATCATTGTTCTATTGTTTGCACAGCGACCTGGCCTTCGTTTCAGCTGGTGAAGCACAGTGATTGTAATTAGTCACAGTAAGATCGAAGAACCTCTTTTTTTTCCCTGAGACTCACACAGGAAGTTTTATAAACTGCTGATAGCTTGAATGAATCTGAATGTCTGAATGTTATAATACATGTTTGTTCATTTATTTATTTTTTGCGTACACTACTGTTCAAAAGTTTGGAGTCAGTAAGATTTTTTAAAATAAATTAATATTTTTCTCAGAAAAGGGTTAAAGGGTTAGTTCACCCAAAAATGAAAATTCTGTCATTAATTACTCGCCCTCATGTCGTTCGACACCCGCAAGCCCTTTGTTCATCTTCAGAACACAAATGAAGATATTTTTGATCAAATCCGATGGCTCAGTGAGACCTGCGTCGCAAGATAATTAACACTTTCAGATGCCCAGAAAGCTACTAAAGACATTAAAAACAGTTCAACAATATCTAGTGAAAACACTGCCTCATGAAGCTTCGAAGCTTTACGAATCTTTTGTTTAGAATCAGTGGTTCGGAGCACAAATAGAACTGCCAAAGTCACACAAGTGAGTTTCAGTAAACAAGGCTTCGTTACGACTGGGGGGTGAACTGACTTTGGCAGTTTGATACGCGCTCCGAACCACTGATCTCAATCTGCTCTCCTTAATCTTATTTTTTTTTTTGTGTAAGAGAAACATTGGTCCTACAGGGCCAATCAGAATTTGGAAGTCTGCTAATCTAGAACTAATGGTTTAATTAGGCTATGTAAGCAAGCCTTTCCTTAAATAAATAACACACACACAAAGAATGAACATAAAAATGTTATCTTTTTCCCAGCAATAGTAAGTCATGAAACTTTGGAGCTCTGTATCACCAGAGTGTGTCAGACAGTTGTGTTTGACTGGACTTGTTATGGATGGATCAGCTCTATGTGTGCAAGTCTTCCTTGGCTTTAGTTTGATCCTAGTGTTAGCGGCAGTGATTGGCTTCTTTAGCACAGAGATAAATGTCAGCAGGAAGCTGTTTTATGGGGGTCAATTGTTGGGTTAATGTCTCATGGGAGAGCTTACAGAAAGATTTGTGCATCAGTGTAGGGTATTGTGACCTTTGCCATGTATAATTGCATTGTGATTAAGATGCTCTGTTATTCCATGTGTTAATTAAACTTTGGCTGAACAAGCACACCAGCGTAAGTGTGTAATCTTAGATTTTTGTGGTAGATGAAATAGGAATCTATCTATCTATCTGTCTCTGTCTGTCTTTCTATAAAAAAATCTATCTATCAATGAAAAAATATTATCCGTCCATCCATTCACCTGTCCATCATCTATCCATCCATGGGATGATCAGTATTGTCTCATGCTCAACTGTACCTCCTCTCCTGGGTCCTGTCCAGAGATGGCCATCACCTCTCCTTCAACTAGACAGCAGAAGGTCACTTCATGGGCTTTCACCTGCAGGTTTTATGAGCCCTATAATTAAAATTGGGGTTAATACTTGAGAGAGTGCCGGCATGCTCAATAACTCTTCCATGACTCGTTGCTGCACTATTGAAGCGTGACGATAGCAGTTACTTTTTTTCTGCTCCTACTCCCTGAAGTTTTTAGACTATGATTTACCTGCAGCTTAGATCTTTATGTCATAGATATCATACATCTTACTCTCCAAATATTAAAGCTGACATTCTCCTGTCAGAGAAGGAAAAAAACACATTCTTGTACCAGTTTAATCTGTAGACACAAATACATTACAAGTGAGCCATTCTTTGGTTGACTGATCCCAAGTCTCAACTTTTGATCTCTGTAACAGGACATTGCCACACAGAAGTTTTCCATGCCGTCTCCTGTTCGCACTGTCATCGTAGCTGATTTTGATAATGACAATGAACTGGAGGTTTTTTTCAACAACATTGCCTACAGAGGACCATCAGCCAACAGACTGTTCAGGTATGTACAAAAATACTATACTGACATGCATCTTAGACTGAACACATAAGGAGATGTTTAGCAGAATGTCCACACTGATTGTTTTTATACAATGTAAGTGAATGGTGATCAAGTACTGTCAAGCTCCAAAAATGGCAAAAAAAAAGTGGCTTAAAAATACACAACAATAGTTCATATGAGTCCTTTGCTATATTTAACGTCTTCGGATGTCATTCAATAGCTTTGTCTGAGGGACGGACAGAAAGTTTTGGTCGTTGTCCACTAAAAAAAATACTTTCCTTCATTCATTCATACTTCTAAAAAAAAAAGTCTTGTTTTCTATTTTCTATTTAGCTTTAATTGATGTTTTATTTAAGTTTTAGTTTTATTAATTTAGTAATTTAAACTTATTTTATTTCAATTAGTTGCCAGGGAAACATTTGTTTTCTCTTAATTTATATTTATTTTATTTCAGCTTTAATTTCAATCAATGAAAACGAGTTTTAGTTAACAATAACAACACTGCTGGTAACCATTCACTTGTCCAATGTATTATCTTGTACTTTTAACAGTTAAGGGGTTTTCCCGTAACTGACAGCGCTAGTCAAAACATTTGTCAGTTGCGTCTTGTTCCGTGTTCACATCAGTTCAGTCTTTTCAATGTAAAAATTCTTCGCTACTGACTGACACACTCATAAAGACAGTCTTTGCCGCCATCTAATGGCATAATAATGTAACTTCTGTTGCTGTTCACGATTAGGGACTATTTTTTCCGGCGGAAGGAAGGCTTTTATGAAAGTTTACTTCATGAAAGTTGCATTGATACATATTTTTGGCTTTAATATTTGTATTGCGTGGTAACCGTTTTATAAAAGCAATACGGTACTCGAGACTAGTGCTGTATCGTGAATAAGTCACGACTGAAGGGGTTGCATCGGACACTTTATTTTGTTCATGAAAGATATCAGTAAGAGAGCTTATTTTATTTCACTCTGAGAAACAATTAAACAATAAGTATAACCTCCCAGGGATCTTTTTTGTTTCTGGAATAATTTAATTTATTTAGTTTAGATCAAAATGACCTCACAAAACACAGTATTATCATTATGTAACAGAGTTATTTCTTTAACATTTACATTGTAAGGTAGGAAATAATTATGGAAAGTCTTTCTCTATTTTGGGGATTTGGTGGTAAGCCCAGTCGGCACGACAAGCCAGAAGGTCCAACTGCCAGACCACAAACATAACCAAGTCCAACCACAACTCTACCTGATGGGAAATTCCCCCTACATCCGACCTCGTTATACGAGCGCTTTCTAATGAGAAGACTGGATGTAGCATTAAACAGAACATTGTTTCAAATTTGTTTCTAATCCCATACTCAAACAACCTGGACCTCAGTTCTCAGAAAGCAAAGACTTAGGCTTTTTGTATAAAGAACCCTCTTAGTTAGTATTATTAGTCATCAAAATACAAAGTAGGAACTACCAGCCCTAGAAATGTTTTAACTGAATCAATATTGCCGGGGTTTCATGAGCCTGTAAATGAATATCTCCTTTGAGACATGTTGTATAACATGCAGCTGACAAGGTACATTTGTCTTTGACTGTTCCTTTGTGTGGAGCTCTCTCAAGCCAAAAGGCAAAGTGAGTAAGTAATTAATCTTTAACATGGCAGAGTTTCTCGGAGAGAACACGGAGATCCACAAATCGAGGAGCTGAACGTCGGGGAGGCCGCGGAACCAGAGGGACGGGGAACAGGTATGAAGGGTTTGGCTCTTTTATTCCATCAAAATTTAGGACTGTTTATTTTATAAATCCATTCCATGGGTTTTGCAAATGGTAAATTTAAGATTTTCCCCTTAAAATAACTTGTAATTGACCCAAAGCTCGTAAAAAATTGAGGAGCTTGTTTTGTCAAAAATGTATTAAAAGGAAAATGTGAATGTATTGACCTATGTGTTGTTTCACAGCAGGTCACCACATCATATTAGTTCATATTAGATGCATTTTGGACAATATCAAAGGACCACTTGCTTGCTTATCAATCATCTACTGTGCTCCTCCCGACCCGATACATTTAAAATTAGCTTAAAAAAATCTCTTCAGCCTTTAGTTCAATGCTCTGAAAGTCACCAGTGTGCAGCTTCTCATTTCTCTTCATGGACCATAAAATTGCCCTTATAATCCATTTGGACATTGTGAGTTTAGTCACCATGTCAAGCTAAAGAAACAGTTTATCATGCTGAGGTTTATTATTATTCGGTTGAGGTAGTTTAACCTTAATTGGTTAGTCAATTGACAAAAAAATTAAAATAAAAAATGAAGGAGTAAGTTTGTTTAAACATTTGATCAGCCTGATGAATCATTACACTGAAAAAGTTACACTACCATTCAGCAATTTATTCAGCAAGGATGCAATAAATTGATTAAAAGTGACAGATAAAGACATTTATAATGTTACAAAAGATTTCTGTTTCAAATAAATGCTGTACTTTTGAACTTTCTATTCATAAAAAAACGTTGAAAAAAAAAAAAAATGTTTTCCACAAAAATATTAAGCAGCACAACTATTTTTTTAACATTGATAACATTAAGAAATGTTTCTTGAGCAGCAAATCAGCATGTCAAAATGATTTCTGAAGGATCATGTGACACTGAAGACTGGAGTAATGATGCCTTGCCATCACAGGAATAAAGTACATTTTAAAATATATTAAAATAAAAAAAACTACTATTTTTAATTGTAATAATATTTCACAATATTAGTGTTTTACTATATTTTAATCAACTAATTGCGACCACAAGCCTTTCAATGGTAGTGTATATTCATTGGGCACACTCAATTAATTTAATGGAGTGATGGTGAGTTTTAGGTGTATTAGATTAACAAAACGCCTAAACTGAGCAGTTATGAAATGATTCAGTGTATCTTTAAACCTTAATCCTGGTTATCCTCTTTCTACCACTAGATGGCATTATAAATCCAGACTTGTGTGTAACAGTAGTCATGAGTTGCACCCTGTTAATTACTAACATTTGCAGTCACCACACTCAGCTGAATCATTATTAAAAAGCCACTGTATTAATGTAGAATTGGTCTAAAGTGGTCTAATTTATTTTTATTTTTTTTAGCATTAATGCTAGGAATTGGAAACAACATTTGTTACAGCTGTGTCTGAGCAGAATGATCTGTATTTCAGGAGCAGCTGTGACTGATTTTGATGGAGATGGACAGCTGGATCTTCTGGTGACACACGGGGAAAGTGCAGCTCAACCCATTTCTTTGTATCGAGTCACTCAGGTGAGAGCGTGTTTTTGACCGGTCAGCCACTTTTAGGAAATGAGTGAAATCATTTACAATTTGATTTTATTATCAACGTTGTCTCAGATGTTTCACCTAAATTCCCAGAGAAGTGAAAGTGCAGTATTTGCAAATGAGACAACTGCATAAAAGAGTACAGAGATATGAACATGAATGTGGATAGCATAGATCAGATAATATGGTCTAGGAAGAATGTGATCATGGAATTTTTTGAGTTCATTTTGAAATCAAATTATCTTGGAATTATTTCTCAGTGGAGAAAATCTCAGTTGTCTCTCCTATTGATCTTATTGTTGTCTAGGAGAGACAATTGAGATATTTAAAGTCAGCATGAAACAGAACTTGCGATAGTCTTTTAGTCTTCCCCATAGTATGGAATTATATTCCAGACAATATTCAAAATTAATTGCAAATTGTATTTGTAATTGCATTTTCAATTTGTGCATGCATACGCTGTGCCATAATCGAAACACAAATGCGTGATTTGCAATTGTGTTTGGATTTTCTTTTCCGTGTATGTATCATGCCTGGCAAATTTCAAATGGAAACGCAAAGTCCATTTGCAATTGCATTGAGTTATGACCCTGCCATTTTGGAATAGCTATAGAAAATCACCCATTTGCTATTTCACTTCCTCCGCTTCCTGCCCCAGCCCTCATAAAATTCAAATAGAATCGCAAACCCCTTTACACTTGCATTTCCGATGCCTAACACAGTCAACTGTCCATCAGTCTTGAGGGTGGGGTTTATTGATATAGTCGGAAAGTATGCCACGCCCTGTGTGATGTATTGTGATGTATATCTAAGTGAAACGGCTTCTCGAACAAGGAAGAATGTAGGGCAGGATTTGATTTTGTCCATCAGGAATTTATTTAATGGTTGTGGTTGCTATTCGTCAATATCATGTGAGTGACAGGTTGTCCCGCCCTCATTCCAGTAAACACGTCATCAGAGAAGAGAAGAGATATCGATACAAGAGGGAGGGAAAGCTATTTTGATTAAAGATTATGAGGGTTTTTACATTGTTGTTCTGACATTGAGTTCAAAAATTGTTGATTTCTCATTGCAGGGCTCATCTAATAAATGGCTCCGTGTGATTCCACGCACACAGTTTGGGGCTTTTGCTCGTGGGGCAAAGGTGATCGTCTACACTAAGAGAAACGGCCCTCACACACGTATTATAGACGGAGGATCAGGGTACTTGTGCGAGATGGAGCCAGTGGCTCACTTTGGACTTGGTATGCATTTCTTTTCCACTCTCTTTCCCTAAAAAGTCTGCCTAAACAATCTTTGCGGGAAAATCCCATTAAGAAAGGAACAGCTATGAAATTAACCAGACCTGTAAAATATCTATTTCATAAGTGCATCTACCATCTCGGAAATGTTCAGGGTCGCCAAGCAGCGGGAAAACAAGCATTCGCTCTGCTGACTCATTACAGAGAAACAATTATGATGTAACTCCAGGTCATGTTCAGTGGGGGGCTCCGGGTCTCAGAAACATAATCCTCCGCATGGAGGCCTGCTCCTTGAATATCCTCATAGACTGGAGGCCCGGAGAGAAGCCTGCAGGTGCAGCAGCCGGTGGCAGCGGAGCGGGACCTTTTCCCCACGGCTCGGCCATGTTACAGATGCTTGGAGGCACATGGCTTCATCTGGGAGCTCTCGGACGGATTTGTGGCAGGAATAGGCTGCCAGCTGGAAGCTTGAACTGTTCTGAATGTGCTGTGAAAAACAAAATGATAGCCATCAGTGGTCACAGTATCACCCCGAGGGCTCGTAAATATATGTGTATGTGTTCAGGCCTCTCATCAATGTTTCAGTAAGAGTGTTCGTAAATTAATGTGAAATGTCTACACTATAAAGTAAATCCAAAATGCCATTTATGGTATCAGATTATAGAATTCCTTTTTCTGGCGTATTTTAAGAGTATTTTACAAATTCTGACTTTTTGTCTCACAATCGCGGCTTTATTTTCTTGCAATGGTGACTTTGTCTCACAAAATGACTTTATATCTCACAGTTGCATCTTTATTTCCCGCGATTGCGACTGTATATTTCACATTTGAGACTTTTTATCTCACAATGTGATTTTAGTTCTTAATGAAGTTACCAGTTATGTTTTGGTTTAATCGTACAGTACAGTATGGTTGTCAAAGCTTGGTTGCTGCAATAATCACTCGACGAAGAATTACTCAAAAAGAAAACAGTCTTTAATATAATAATCAAAGTCAGACAAGCACTGGAGATAACAAGACAATGAAACAACCAACTAAAGACGATGAGGAACAGAGAACAGAATGAACCGAGGGCTTATATAAACACACTGAGATTGTTAAATTAACACAAGACACCTGCTTAACTTAATCAGTGATTATGGAGACAAATTACCTGAATAACTGAGGCATTACATTACACCCCCTCCCAGGAAAACGTGCCCTCACGCCTAATAAGTTCCAACTGAAAAGGGAAGGCGGGAGGCTTTGGAGGGGGGCGTGAAACAGGAGAGAGAAAAAGAAAGTTCGGGGCAAACCAAACAGTCCATGGGGGAGTGGAGGAGCCAGGAGCAGGAGGAGCCAGATGGTCACCCAGAGTCCAGCCAGGACTGGGGAGGGAGGAGGAGCCATGGTGTTGACTTGGCTGACAACTCCCTGGGGATGACTGATGGAGATGGAGCCGCTGGAAATGGAGACCCAGGTGGAGCTGACTTGAAGAAAAGCCCACACAACATTGCTGGCACTGGAGATGGAGGTGGAGCCATGGCGACCAGTGTCCGAGGTGAAATCAGGGATCCTGAGGACTGAGGTGGAGCCAGTGGGACTGAGGATGAAGGTGGAGCCAGACGGAGCCGAATGTGCAGGCATGACTATGTCTGACCAAGGAGGAGCCGGTGGAATGAAGGAGCCTGGTGGAGCCATCAGGACAATGGTTTCTGGTGGAGCCGAGAGAGGGGCCACAACAGGCCTTAAACCGCTCAGTGAGCGGTCCGGTTAGTGAGTTAAGCATGCTAGTTCCATGAAGTCTGGGGTATGTTCTTCCAGTGGATGCTCTCCCTGCTCCAAGCAGAGAATCTGCACAACAGCAAAAAAAAAGAAAAAGAGGAGAACATTTTCACCGGAAAATGTCATCTGAACAAGTAATTAACATGTCTGCCACTTTTGTTCTGACCAACTGAGGGGAAAAGCATTAGCCTACAATAAATCACGCTACCAATGGTGATTAAATCTAAGGATCACTTAGCTTATATCGCATCAAACCATGCAAATTATTATTGTTGTTATACTTTGTTCTCAAATTGTTGACTGTGTATTTAGTGAGTATTAGCGTTACCTGTAGATTTCAATGTCTGTAGCAACTCCGCAGTCCGCAAGTCTTTTGCTTTTTGACACGGCTGAATCTCCAGTTGTCACTGATGATTGTCATTTAGACCTTTCTGGATTACAATCCACCATCAAAATGATACGTTTAATTATTGCAGCTGCTGTGAGAAAAGGCTATAAATGATCCGCTACCAGTAGCATCCTATATGCATACTCTAGCTGGGACTCCTTTCTTTCTGTTTACAGACGTGATGTAATGACGCAAAGACGAACTGCTGCATGCTCGATTTTCCTGCGGAAATCCACCAGTATCGATTTATTATCAAACATTATTACAAGCTTACTGTTGTGAATCGGGCTAAGGTAAGGAGATAGTTCTGAACACTGGCTGGTTATGTACTTGCTCAAAAATTTATTTTGGATAATTTTTAACCAAGTTATGGACTGCAGCTTTAACTTAATCAGTGATTATGGAGAAAAATTAACTGAAGAACTGAGGGACACAGAAACACAAAGACTGAATAGAAATAGAACATAATTTACAATGGTGTCACAAATTTGCATATTTAATTAGTGACCTAGAAATAGTGCCGAATCTTACATATTCTTAGTGTAATTTTTTAAAATCCAAAAACATTTTAATTTTGAGATTTAATTAATGAATACTTTTTTAGATTTACATTTTTTGATCATTTGAATTTTTACATTTGTAAATGTAATGGATGTATCTTCAACAGGATTCTTTATTGAATTCTTTATCATCAAGTCCACTAAGGCAGTGTACACTGTAGTTCATATAGATTTAAGGAGGCAGTGCTTATAAATGGAGACAAAGCACCTGGCTGATGACCTTAAACAAAGCATGCAAATGAAGTATCCAGGTATACAAACCCACCCCTAGAGTGTAGAGTGTGACAAATCCTAATCCAATCAGCATAACTATTCAAAGAATGGGACAGGGGCTCCAAGGGCCATTAAAGAAAAAAGGTAAGACTTTCAGTAATCTGGCTCATTTGACTTACAATAAAGAGAACAGGAACTGGTAGAAACCTTTTGCTACACACTTTACCTTAAAATGCTAAATACAATGTACTTTACCTTAGTATTTCATGTGATGTTATGTCAGGACATAGGATCAGCAGATCTTCTTAAATTTGTAATCCCACACATGCTAAAAATCTTCTGAGAGTGATCATGATAGAACCAGCAATTAACAATACTTCTACAGCATTTATTAATCTTAGTTAATGTTAATCCCACACATTTACTTATACATTTTTAAGATCAAAAGTTGTATCTGTTAACATTAGTTAATGCACTGTGAACTAACATGAATTTGAGCATTTTTTATTAACTAACATTAACAAAGGTCATAAGTGCTGTAAGAATATATTGCTTATTGTTAGTTCATGTTAGTTAATGCATCTTAGATGTGAAGATCTTATTGTAAAGAGTTACCCCTTTATTAAATAAAAACCCAACAGATGCCCAATATGTCTTCCCCAACTAAACTGTATCTTTCAATAAGCGCTGGTGAAATGTCATGCATTTTGTCTCGAAGAGGCACCTGTGCCAGTCTGGGTCATGCCAGGAGCCCAGTGGATCTGTTTACCTAAGAAATGTCACTTTAATTAAGAACTGGGAAGGCGGTCAGCTTCTCTCCTGCTTGACTAAAGACTATAATGGAAGGAAAGTCTAGAGCCCACCCTGTCCCACCTCATTTCTGCTCCTTTGAAGTTCTGCCTTGCTCCTCCACCACATTCATTTCTAATGGATGATCTCTCCATTCATGATCACTATGACAGTCTCCTCCAACGGCCATGTTAATTGCTCTCCCGCTGTCTGTGAGAAAGTGTCTTTGACAATCAGATTGAAGTCAGTAAATGGATGCTGCTGTAAACCTTCTTAAATGAAGTGCTTTCCAACCACCGTGCCATTTATATATCCTTATTTCAGCCACTGAACAACAGACAGATTTCATCGGTCTGGCATATGAGAACCTCATTGCTGTAATGCCTCAGTGGCTGCTATGCCAGAAACTCTCTGGCCTGTGAACCCCACACACCGGCAGTCATGAGAAACCGGTTTTGCCGACATCAAATGAGACGTGTTCAGGCCTCACTGCTCACGACGCTGCCCACAGCTGAGACTGAACACATTCTTGTGCATTTGTTTAAGAGTCTACGTCGTATGTGCCAAACCAGAGCCTATTCCAACCTGGCTTTTGCCGAGAAACTTCTTGGGAGGGCCCTTTCTCCAGAATGGTATTTTTTCCATGGAGAGCTGTACATTAAGAAAAGAAATCATTCATTATGTCTTTTTAAGCCTGAAGGGAAGTTATAAAGGCAGACTGTTCATAAAGTACTGAAAGGACTGCTGCTTTGCCACCCTGACAGGGAAAGATGTGGCCACCAGTGTGGAAGTCTTCTGGCCAGATGGACATTCTGTGGCTAGGCCTCTGGAGCCCAGTGATATGAACAAAGTGATGGAGATCTATTACCCTGAGAATGAGGAGGAGGCGACCCCAGCACTGGAGATCGAGGTATATACCCCTGTCATACTCAAGTCAAGTCACCTTTATTTATATAGTGCATACAATATAGATTGTTTCAAAGCAGCTTTACAGTGATAAAGAAGAAAATAATGATTCACTGATGCAAACTACAAAGACAATCATAAACAATCATTATTCAGTTGAAATCAGTTCAGTGTTGATTCAATTTGGTTCAATAACTATGTAAAGATAATCAGTAATGGAATGAGTTCAATTTAGATATAAAGCAGCTCTGAAGAAAAGAGTGATGTGTTCTTTATTTCTTTGAAAAGTATAATTGTTGTATTCAACAAATGCCCTTTCTTTTCACAGTGTGGACCAGGATTTGAGGTCAATGAAAACGGCCGTTGCACTGGTAAGTTTTTGAGCTCTGTGACCTTTAACCTAAAACCTAAAGCCTAAATCCCATAATCCCATAAAGATGATACATTGAAAGATGGTGGAAAAAGCAAGAGTAATGTCAATTACAAAATATATAAATCAGCAGTAATGGCTGCTGAAAATTCAGATTTGCCATCAAAGGAATATTACTGTATTTCTGTTTTTTTTTTTTTTAATCAAATCAATGCAGCCCTGGTGAGCATAAGATGCTTCATTCAAAAACATAAAAAAAAGCGAAATAATTCCAAACTTTTGACCGCTACAGTATATAGTAAAGCAATAAGCCCCAAGAAGCCGTGGTTTACAGTGAATTTATAACCGCTAAGGGGTGTTGTTAGGCACGATGCATCCTCTTAGCTGTTATAAATTCAAGGTAAACCACGGCTTCACGGGCTTATTGCTTTTATAAAACGGTTACCACATAATACAAATATTAAAGCCAAAAATTATGTATCAATGCAATGTTCATGAAGTAAAATCACTAAAAGCCTTCCTTCCGCTGGAAAAAATAGTCCCTGACCAATGACCATGAAAAGCAACAGAAGTTAAATTTATTACGCCAGTATACAGACTGTCTTTATGAGCGAGTCACTCAGTCGCAAAGACTTTTATATTGAAACTTGTTGTGAACACGGCACAAGACTCAAATGACAAATGCTTTGACTAGTGCTGTCAGTGTCAGCAGGGCACGGGAAAACCCTAAATGTTAAAAGGACAAAATCGCAGAAGACATTCAAACAGATTTTTTTATTACATAGGACTGACCTGAAGCAAAATGCTAAATTTGAATACAGCTAATACACTCAGTCACTCGATATTTCTCTCACAATACTCTTCTACATAATGCAGTAAGCTTCAATTAACAAAATCAATAGAGAACAAACATATGTTTACGCTAAGACAGATGCAGCAACATACACATTTAGTGGCGAATTACTTATGTAATGCGGTCAGCTGTATGTTTTTTAATTTTTTATTTTTTATTTTACAGCGGCTTCAAACTATCTATTTTATAATACTAAATAAAACGTAGTAACATGCTAATGACAAGAACTCTGAAATTGTGGTGCAGAGTAATCCAAATCAGCCACTTGTGATATGAGGTTCCATTTCAGTTAGGATGTTGCCTTAATAGGAAGCTAACTGTGTAGGCAACAAGAGGAAGACAGCTCAGCAGGTTTTAGTACAAAAGCCATGTCAGTCATCATTAGTTTGAGGTAGTAGGAGTGACTCCTATACTGATAACTATGCGTTATGTTTATTCCACTCCTCTTCACTCCCTAGACCGAGACGAGTGCACACAGTTCCCATCTGTCTGTCCCTCTGAGCGACCCGTTTGCACAAACACCTACGGGAGCTTCAAGTGCCGTGCAAACAAGAGGTGTAACCAGGGATACGAGCCTAATGATGAAGGGACAGCATGTGTAGGTGAGTTGACTAAAGCCAGATGATTAGGGTGGATTGATACAATAAGAAGCCCCAGAGAAAAGCTGTTTTCTCACATTTCACTTAGTTTCACTTCAGCTTTAGGACTGGGGTTGTAGTTGAGAAAAATACTAAAACTAATCATTTAAAATGTATTTGTATCAGAGTATATCTCAATAATGTCTCAAACTGCTCAGATTTGCAAATATACCAAAGTCTTCAATTCAGGGATTTCAGTATAAACTCAAACATTTTTCACTTCCAAGACCAAATGATGCAAATTAATTCTCTATCTCCATTTTCTTACTTTACATCAAATATATTGTTCTATTTATCCCATTTAATTTTAAGTTTAAAAGTTAAATTTTTAAACAATTTTCACTCAGAAATTACTAGTACATTTCACAAATATTGGTAGCACTTTATTTTACAGTCCTGTTCCCCATATACATACTATGTACTTATTATAATAAATACAATAACTGGATAATAACTAAGTACTAACCCTGAACTTACCCCTAAACCTAATCTTAACCCATGTAGTTACCTTATATTATCCAGTACTTTCTTAGGCAAGTACACTGCACATACTGTAAAATAAAGTGCAACCCAAATATTTACAAAGAAACGGCAATTAACAATGAATTACAATAAATTATAGACTTTCTCAAGTTCAAGTACTTCAATAAAAATATGTCAGGGTTTAATTTCAGTTTTGGTTGTTTCCCAGGGGTGTGTATCCCAAAGTGAACTATGGTCGCAAGTTCCGTCCTTACCAATAGAGTTCAACGTGCCTGTGGGAACGTTTTTGCAAGTCGCAAAATACGTACATATCACTGCAGTTTCAATGTGAAATGTCCACTGAGTGGTGCTAAAAGCATCTTCATATATATATATATATATATATATATTTTTTTTTTTTTTTTTGCCGGAACAGATATACGTGAATATGGTACGTTTTTATGACGTTGGTTTTTATACGAATCACCGCAGTTCTGATTTGAATTTTGTCCGGTGAATGGCGCTAAAAGTGTAGTGCTCGATTATTTTTTTTAAATAAGTAGACTAACACTACACCTAAACTTACCCGATAGTGTTAACAAAAGCAAATGTGACATAAAAAGCATCCATAATCGTGCTGTTTTAGCTTGTTTTGATCTCTCATCGTTGAGCTCTTTTACCGTGACTTTCCCCGGATTTATACCCAAGGCTTCCCTCATCCTAAATCCAACTCCGTATCAGCTGAGCTACTGAGCAAGCTTATGTCAGAAAAGCGAAACATATGGAGCTGGTTAACCGATGCAAAGTCCAAAATATATTTGTTTACAAATCGTGCACTTTGGTAAAAAGCGCTTTGAAATCATAACATAATATTGTGTAAGGAGACGTAAAAACAAGTCTTTATTAATCTATAATCTGACCCTGTAATCGTAACTGTGTATGAAAATGATTAAAAGCACCTGCTGTTTTAAGTATTTCCATGAGACCAGGCTGAGCAATGGGACTTATGACCATAGTTGGCTAACGATGCTTTTGGGAAACACACCCCTGGTTGGTTGTGTTTATTTTCGTTAGTTAGTTAGTTTGCCATGACAATGAGATCTCAATAATGTCTCAAAATTGTGCTCAGATTTGCAAAGATACCAATATCTGCAAGTTGGGTATCTCATTTATAAGACCAAATGATGCAAATTCATTTTATAACTATATATTATAATGTTGTCTAATATTTTCCTATTTTTGTTTCACTCAATTAATTTAAAGTTGAAAATAGTAAATGCACTGACAAAAATGGTGTAGGATTTATTTGAAATAGTTTTCAAGTGCTAGTAAATTTGACAAATATTTACAAAGAAATGGCGAGTAACACGTGACATTTTGAAGTAGAAAGACTGAGATAGTATTTTCATGTAAAATGTACTTCAAAAATCATTTTATACAGTGTAGTTTGCTTCTCTTTCCTCTTCTCTGCAGCTCAGGTGGCTTATTTTGGAGGAAACAAGTCCTCAGCCTCCAAACTCTTGGAGTCCCGTCTTTGGCCTCTCATACTAACTCTCCTTGCTATCTTTACTGCTTGCTTGGGGGCATAAAGGGCAGTGCCTCCCCTCTCCTGACATCTGTGCCACCCTGCTTGGTCTCAGATTCTCTGCTTTCCTTTCGTTTTCGCACTGAGGTGTTTGGGAGTCAGCTGTAAAATGAACTCTCCATGGACCTGTCACTGCAATGTCGTCACTAACAGACATGTATAAATAATGCTTCACTTTCCATTTGGGAACCACAAAAGATCCCTGTTTTTAGGACAGAACAAACATTCTCACTCCATCTAGACTGAGGGAAACTCATTGACCTTCATGTTTGTCAACTGTGATGTGGGATAAGATTGTAATTGTAGTGATCTTTATAAAAGGCCATGTCCCAGCGTGTTACAGGCACATAAACAGGCGATGATGAGTTCTAGTGCATAAAGTCTCACGTGGACAGCAGCGTGTTAGCAGGTTTTTCAGGAGAGCATATGCCCAGCCATCTGTTTCACGCAAGGTTACATTCCTTGTGCTCTAAATAATACATTCACATGAGATTTGTACTGTACACTTTTGACCCTCACCAGTACTCACGACTGCCCTCGGGATTGGTGCATGTTTTTGGCATGGATGAGTGTCGCAATACAGTTTCATTTAGCAAAATGTTGTTTGGATTTATACACATGGGATTTCACAGCAATCTAGCTGCAAAAATATAGACCCAGACCTTGTCATCAGGTAAAACTTTTATTATTTTTAATTTAGTCATACTGTTATATACTCTGTCAGGTTCAAGTACACTCTTAAAAATAAAGGTTCCAAAAGGTTTTTTTTTTTTTTTTTTTCAGCAGTGCCATAGAAGAACCATTTTCAGTGAACCTTTCAGTGAACAGAAATAGCCTTTTTTTTTCTTTTCTGAGTGTGAAGAACATTTCAATAATCTAAAGAACCATTTTATACTTTAAAGAACCTATTGTGGAATGGAAAGATTCAATGGATTTTAAAGGTTCTTTATGGAAACATCAGTGCCAATAAAGAACCTTTATATTTAAGAGTTTACTACTGTATTTCAAGATTTCATTTGAGTTTTGGTTGTTGCTTTGTTTTTATTTTATATTTTAAAGTTATAATATTTTAAAGCTCAATACAGTAATTTTCTGTAAAGATATCTTTTCCACTAAAGTAAATAGTGTCCATGGCCAATGTCCAAACAGGGAAAACAAACAAAAACACCTGGAATTTCTGTGCAATATTACAAGCCAAATATTAGTTTTCTGTGGGAAATAGGTGGAAATTTATGATGAAAATTATCATTCATTTTGTTTCAAACCTGTATACTTTTTTTTTTTTTTTTTGTAGAAGACCTTCACACAGCGTTTGTCTTTCATACAATGACATAGTGACCATGCCTGTGTCCAGAAAGCTAAAAAAAAAGCATCCCCAAACCCATAAAAATACGTCTGCTTGTTGATAGTCCATACAGTCTTCCTAGGCCATATGATGGTTTTGTCTTCTTAAAATTGAGGTTAAACCACTGGAGTCACATTACTTTAATGATGTCTTTCCTACCTTTCTGGACCTTGAAAGTGGTAGTTGTGTTGGATCTCTATGGAGGGACAGAAAGCTCTCAGATTTCAATAAAAAATTCTCATTTGTGGTTCTGAAGATGAACAAAGGTCTTACGGATGTGGAACGACACGAGGGTGAGTAATAAATGACATAATTTTCATTTTTGGGTGAACTAACCCTTTAAGAATTTTGCAAAGATAGTACACAAATCATATGGACCACCTTTATGGTGTTTGGTTTTGAGTAAATATATGGTATAATTTTATTTTTAGATGAGCTAACCCTTTAGGTCATTATTCACTGGCAGTGGTTTTGAATTTCCTTCTTATTCTAAACTAATAGGCTCAGTAGTAAATGCACCACTAGACGTAAATTTTTTTTATTCATTTTTATAAATTGATTTTGCCTTTTCAACCCTAGTTATATTAGAGTATATTACAGAATAGAATATTACCCTAGAATATTACAGATTCCTATGCAGAAGATTCACCAAAGGTTAATGAACCGTGTGTGGTTCAATGAAAAGGCATTTTAAAATGAAGTGCAAGCTCCGTTTGCAGAGTCATTAGCTTTGGATGTAAATATTATTTCCTACAAAATGCCCTTTACTGAAATGAGACTGCTTAGACACGATCGTCGATTTGATTTCAGTGCATCCCTGTTGCTACAGAGTTCAGAATCCACATTCGTTGCATTTTTTAAACATTGTGTGCTGTCATAACTGGACTCAATGCTTTTGAACAGCCGCCCCAGTAACATTTGATATGAATCCACTGTGGTCTGTGATGGAGGTGTTAAATAACTTCTGAACTGACTCATGATGTGTGCATTGGCTAAAGACCCTTCAGTCTCTGGGGGAGAATAGATTCTCTTTATTTTATTACACTGTTGTAATGTTCCATGTCGAGACTCAGGCGGAACATGGAGAGAATGTCAGATCTCATATGAGCTGACAGATGCCACCTATAATTATTATTGAAATGATAATGATCTGTAGTTACAGAGCAGATGAAATCAAGCTCACCTCAGCGTCATGGTTACAAGGAAAGGCACAATGTAGAATCTCAAGAAATGCTTGTCATGTTAAAGGGATATGTGCAAGTATGATCTGTCTTCATATTTTCTGCCAAAGCAAATCCTGTTGAAAATACCAGCATGAAATTCTATGCTAGTCCAGACTGGTTAGAGCAGCTTAACCAGCGTGCTTTTCCTGTAGAAAAGACTGGTAAAGTTAGTTAAGAAGCCTGGTGGTCAGACCAGCATGCAAAACACAGCATACACTGATGTTTTCAACAGTACTGACCAGATTATATGATGAGCTGCACCTGATGATGATGTCAACTGTACTATTATGTAGAAAAGGTTTATATGGAAATAGCACACAAGTCTATTACTTTCAGAGAAAAGATGGCAATGTTGACGTAAAAACAGGTTTGATTCAGTACTTTGGTATTTGAACGAATAGTTGCTCTTTTCTTTTGCAGAAATCACTATAATTTGGGATCCATGTGTAAAATAAAGTCAATACCTTTTTCTGTTTTGGTGTTTGTCTGTTTTTGTCACGGCAATGTTCAACATCCATGAGCCTCCCAGACTGATATAGAAGCCTGTTTCTACCTTAAAGTAAAAAAATACAAAGCTAGATTTCTCCGTAAAACATAATCTTTGTAACTTTAATTGAGAATATTAAATAACATTACTACATTAAATACTTAGCGGCTTGTTAGTTATTAATTTCAAAATGAGTTACTAGTTAAAAATGAACCAACATTTTATATAAGATTTTGTGCTAACACTTTAGTATAAAGAACACATATTCACTATTAACTATGACTTTTCCCTTAAACTCCTAATTTACTGCTTATTAATAGTTAGTTGGGTAGTTAAGGTTAGGTATTGGGTAGGATTAAGCATGTAGAATATGGTCATGCAGAATAAGACATTAATATGTGCTTAATAAGTACTAACAGCCAATATTCTAGTAATATGCATGCTAATAAGCAAAATACCCTAAAATAAAGTGTTACTGATTTTGTTTGTTTGTTGAGAAATTAGTACTTTTATTCAGTAAGGATGCATTAATTTGATCAAAAGTTATGGTTAAAGACTTACATTGATATACAAATGAATGTTTCAAACAAATTATGCTCTTTTGATTTCTCAAAGAGTCCTGAAGAAACATTTTTATCACATTTCCACAAAAATATAAACTGCTTTTAACATTGATAATAATTAGAAATGTTTCTTGAGCAGCAAATCAGCATATTAAAATGACTTCTGAAGGATCATGTGACACTGAAGATGGGAAAAATTACTTTTGAAAATTTAGCTTTGCTAATCACAGGAAAAAATAACATTTTAAAATGTATTAAAATAGAAAATAGTTATTTTAACTGGGAATAAAATGTTACAGTATTTTACTGTGTGTTTGCTTATGATGAGCATAAAAGACTTATTTCAAAAAAAAAAAAAAAAAAAAAAAAAAAACTTTACCAACCGCAAACTGGTATGAATCATAACTACAAAACCCATGAAGTGTGGACTGCTGGTTGAAGCTGTATTTGTAATGATTCTCACAAAACCATCTATTTTTAACAAAACAAATATATACATTCATGAACCGAGTAGTTTAAATGTTTATTTAGTGCCTCATCATCTCCAAAGCAAACACAAACTCCAGCAGGTGTATAGAGGGGTCACTTTGAAGAGAGCAGGTCTGTTGGGTTACCCGAGGCTGTTACAGCTATCTTTCTTGTATAGTGCTCGCTTAGGTTTTCAGGACATATTTCAGATTTTCAAACTCCAAGTTAGCCCAAGAGATAAATACTGTAGATAAAGAAAGAGAATTAAAAAACTGAAAACTGGAGCGAGATTAAATCTCGGGAGAGGAAAGCAAACAGTCCTAGTCTGTTGAGATCGCTGTGTGTTTGTTGTCTTTGAATGCAACATTGGATTCCAAAGGCTGGGTCTGGGTTTAAAAGGGTGAAGGGTAAGGGGGGCGGCACTGGGCCTTAGTCTCATGGTTCAGTACTAGCGGAACGTACTCGCTCACACCACTGACATACCTGTTTACCCAGGTGCTTTCCTCTTGCCATTACTGGGCGACCAGCCAGCAAGGTAGATGAGAAACGTGGTACAAGACACTACACTGAAAGACATCTCACTCAGGTTAGCTTCTCATCGGAATGATTTTTATGTCTTTTCCATTTATTAAAGGTACTAGCCATATCATCATGGTTTCATGAGAAGTGAGAAGACCTTACCATGAATACATCTCTGTCTTTTTCACATTGTGAGACCTGGTTTTAAGCCAGTAATGTAAAGTAAGGTTTTGTGAGACTAGTGAAAGTGAGTCATCTATAACTGAATGGGTATGGCCCTTCAATTTCAGTGAAAACAAGCTGTTAGGAAATACTCTCTCTCTATATTCATATAGCCATGTTATGATATTAAATGTTTAAAAGCACATATGGGTCTGTTGTTTGAGTGCCCACATACTTGATGGCTTTGGTAAAAGCAAGAATAGAGTCATATTCAAATGCAAATCTATTATTAATCTCCTGACCAGTTCTTCGGTTCTCTCTCACTGTTCTTTCCTGCTTCAGTACTGTGCTGTGCTGATAAACTATTGATGGGGTTGAAAAAGAGCGGAGCACTTAGATGTTGAAGAGAACGGGATTCAAATTGGTGCTGATAGCTTGCATTCTAGATGTAGGAATACTGTAGCTCAGTTTGGGAGGTCTGAACATCACTGACTGCCATTGTTTGCTGTCATTGGCATTCCTCACATAGCAAATAGGCCAAACCAAAATGGCTCCTTCTCAAATGAAGCACTTGAGGACACTTGGCTATGATGGATTAAAGAATTAAAACTTTTGGACTTTTTATTCTACTCTCTGATCTGGGTTGATTTGTTTGGGCATTTATGAAACACATCGGCTTCAATAAAGTTCTGAACACGGATAGTTTTGGTCAGCTTTCAAGCAATTCTCTTTCTTGATGTTTTTGGATATTAATGATTCATTTTTTTATTTTATTATTTGCCAATATTTATATTATTATCCCATTTTACATTAGTTAACATGAACATTTTGTGCAAGATTTTTCAATTTATTGTTGGCCAAAAGATTATTTTTAAATGTTAATGAGTCATTGAACAAGTCAACATCTTCCTTAGGTCACCAAACAACATTCTTTAGCATTGAATTAGACCCTTACTGAGGAAATATTTCAAGGCAGCGGCTATTTACACTATGTGCAAATAGTGATAGATAGTGAAAATAGCAATATATTCAATATACACTATGTGAAAATAGCAATATATTTTATTTACACTAAGTGACAATAGCAGCGTTTTCATAGCGATATGCTGTTTACACTAGGTGAAAATAGCGATAGATTCTATTTACATGTAAAAGTACAACCTGAATTCCGGAAATGTTGGGACGTTTTTAAATTTGAATAATATGAAAACTAAAAGACTTTCAAATCACATGAGCCAATATTTCATTTACAATAGAACATAGATAACATAAATGTTTAAATGGAGAAATTTTATACTTTTATCCACTAAATGAGCTCATTTCAAATTTGATGCCTGCTACAGGTCTCAAAAAAGTTGGGAAACAAATGGCTGAAAAAGCAAGACATTTTGAAAAAATATAGCTATGAGAACATCTAGCAACTAATAAGCTAATTAAGCTAATAAGCTATCAGGTCTGTAACATGATTAGCTATAAAAAGGATGTCTTAGAGAGGCAGAGTCTCTCAGAAGTAAAGATGGGCAGAGCTGTGAAAGAGTGCGTAAAAATATTGTGGAATACTTTAAAAACAATGTTCCTCAACATCAAATTGCAAAGGCTTTGCAAATCTCATCATCTACAGTGCATAGCATCATCAAAAGATTCAGAGAAACTGGAGAACGACACTGCATCACTCATTGGCATGATTGCGTCAATGACATTACTAAATGGACCCAGGAATACTTCCAGAAACCACTGTCGGTAAACACAATATGCCGTACCATCTGCAGATGCCAACTAAAGCTCTATCATGCAAAAAGGAAGCCATATGTGAACATGGTCCAGAAGTGCTGTCGTGTCCTGTGGGCCAAGGCTCATTTAAAATGAACTGTTTCAAAATGGAAAAGTGTTCTATGGTCAGATGAGTCCAAATTTGACATTCTTGTTGGAAATCACAGATGCCGTGTCCTCCGGGCTAAAGAGGAGGGAGACCTTCCAGCGTGTTCAAAAGCCAGCATCTCTGATGATATGGGGGTGCATAAGTGCATACGGTATGGTCAGCTTGCATGTTTTGGAAGGCACTATGAATGGTGAAAGGTATTTAAAGGTTTTAGAGCAACATATGCTCCCCTCCAGACGACGTCTATTTCAGGGAAGGCCTTGTGTATTTCAGCAGGACAATGAAAAAACCACATACTGCAGCTATTACAACAGCATGGCTTTGTCGTAGAAGAGTCCGGGTGCTGAATTGGCCTGCCTGCAGTCCAGATCTTTTACCTATAGAGAAAAATACGTCAAAGACGACCACAAACTCTTCAGCAGCTGGAAACCTATATCAGCCAAGAATGGGACCAAATTCCAACACCAAAACTCCAGAAACTCGTAACCTCGATGCCCAGAAGTCTTCACACTGTTTTAAAAAAAAAAGAAGATGAGATGCTACACCATGGTAAACATGCCCCCATCCCAACTATTTTGAGACCTGTAGCAGGCATCAAATTTGAAATGTGCTCATTTTGTGCATACAATTGTAAAATTTCTCACTTTAAACATTTGTTGTTATCTATTTTATATTGTGAATAATATATTGGCTCATGTGATTTAAAAGTCTCCGGAATTCGGGTTGTATCAGTTCTTTGCAATAATAGTAAATAGAAATTAGATGCTATCTATACTTTATATTGGCAGATACTATTTGCAGCTCAGTATTTTTGTACATTAACAAGATGCAATAATATCATAGTGTGTAAATTATTATATTTATTAAAATTATTAAATGGATGCTCCCTACACCTTCCCCTAACCCTACCCAATAAACACTTTTAATATTATTAAACACTCGTTAGCAGTTTATTTCCACATTAAGAATATTATTTTAATTTTTATTGAAAATACATGCGAGCTCAGCAAAAGGCAGATTCGAACTCACGTTGATCGCGTTAAAAGCCATGCGAGCCTTACTCACTACTGCTGCGCCACTGAAGACATTGACTTCCATGTGTCCTTTTTAAAACTTGAGTGGCCCAACCAGACATTGGTGGGCGGAGCTAGTGTAAATAGCGTTTGCCAACAATGTTTCAATGCTTTTGCGTTCTCTCGCAAAAGTTTTCAGTTCTTTCAGAAACTTTGTGTTCCCTTGTGAAACTTTGCATTCCCCTGAGAAACGTCTCGGTTACGACTGTAACCTTAGTTCCCTGAAGAGGAACTAAGTTGCGTCGAGAAATTGACGCTTTGGGAACGCAACGCGTGATGTCGTCATGAAGCACGTGTGAAATCAGTCCAATGGTGTGTCGAGACGTCAGAAGCGGGTGACGTCACGGCCAGGAAGCTATAAAGCACGCTCAAACAAAGCAACGCTAGCTTAAAGTGTCTGAGGTAAGCGCTGACAGGCGTGCCGGAAGTATGGCAGGGCGACGCCTTTCAAGGGAACTCGCGTTGCGTCGAGAAATTGACGCTTTGGGAACGTTAATACCCACGCCGCCATAGTTACAAGGGCCTGTCTGGTGTGGCTCGTCAGTCGCCAGAGAGAACCCGGGCCCCGGGGGAGCTAAGGTCAAGTTGATAAAACCTGACGAATGTGTGCGGTGAGGACCAGCCTGCCGCATCACAGACGTCGTGTAGAGAGGCTCCCGAAAGAAGGGCTTTGGAGGCCGCCATACTTCTGGTAGAGTGGGCTCGGACTGCTAGAGGTGACGGCAGTCCGGCCGACTCGTAAGCAAGTGAGATAGCCTCGACTAACCACTTACTCATCCTCTGCTTAGACGCCGGGGCCCCTTTATTGGGGGACCCGAAGAGGATAAACAATTGCTCAGTCTTACGCCACAGGGCAGCTCTGTGGACGTAAGCATCTAGGGCCCGAACAGGGCAAAGCAAATTAAGGCGTTCCTGGTCTGACGTCCTGAAGGGAGGAGGACAGAAGGCCTGCAGTACAGTGGGGCTAGCCACATTAGTGGGAACTTTAGGGATGTAGCCAGGTCTGGGATGAAGGAAGGCTTTCACCATACCAGGTGCAAATTCCAAGCACGAGGGAGCAACCGAAAGGGCCTGTAGATCTCCTATTCTTTTCAAGGAAGATATGGCGAGGAGGAACAGTGTTTTTAGGGTCAAAAACTTAACTGGAACCTCCTCAATCGGTTCAAAGGGGGCTAGGGATAGGCCTTGGAGCACCACAGCCAAATCCCATGCCGGAACCCTCGTGCGTACCGCGGGCCTCAGCCTCAGGGTGCCACGGAGGAAGCGAGTAATAAGTGGGTCTCTACCAAGAGAAGAACCAGCCAGGGGTATGTGGTAAGCCGCAATGGCCGCCACATAAACCTTTAGCGTGGAGGGAGATAACCCTGCAGTGAACCGTTCCTGCAGAAATTCCAAGACCGTACCAACGGGACAGGAAACTGGATCAAACTGACGACTACTGCACCAAGAAGTGAAAAGTTTCCACTTCAGGGCGTATAGCTTCCTCGTGGAGGGAGCTCTAGATTGGAGAATGGTCCCTACAACCTCGGTTGAGAGACCGGAATCTATGAGCTGGGCCCCCTCAGAGGCCAAGCCCACAGGCTCCAGAGCTCTGGGCGGGGGTGGAAAATCGTGCCCCCTGCCTGGGACAGAAGGTCCCTCCTGACGGGAATCTCCCAGGGAGAGCCGTCCAGGAGAGATACTAGGTCCGAGAACCACACTCTGCCCGGCCAGCGCGGGGCTATCAAGGTGAGCCGGACGTGGTCCCGGCGAACTCTTTCTAGAACTCCCGGGAGCAGAGCGATCGGGGGAAATGCGTACAGACGAAGCCTCGGCTACGTCTGTACCATAGCATCCAGTCCGAGAGGAGCTGGGTGCGTGAGGGAGAACCAGAGTGGACAGTGAGAAGTCTCTCGAGATGCAAACAGATCCACCTGAGCCTGGCCGAACCTTTCCCAAATTTGCTCCACCACCTCGGGGTGGAGCCTCCATTCCCCGGGCCTCAGCCCCTGCCTCGACAGGACGTCTGCTCCAACATTCTGGACCCCGGGGATATAAGCTGCCCTGAGTGACAGAAATTTCCCCTGGGACCACAGGAGGATTCGGCGCGCCAACTTGGAGAGTGGGCGTGACTGCAGACCCCCCTGATGATTTATATAGGCGACTACCGATGTGTTGTCTGAACGGACAAGAACATGGTGGCCCCTGAGATCTGAGAGAAAAGTCTTGAGGGCCAGAAAGACAGCCAGCATCTCCAGGCAGTTGATGTGCCAGGAGAGGTGGTGAGCGCCCCACAGACCTTGAGTCGAGCGTCCGTCTAGGACCGCTCCCCAGCCCGTGAGGGAAGCATCTGTCGTTAGCATTTTGCGACGACAAGGAGCTCCCAGCACGGGCCCTTGGGATAGAAACCAGGACTTCTTCCAAATGGCCAGGGCATGTAGACAACGCCGCGTGACCTTGATCATGCGAAAAGGATTTCCCCTCGGGGAGAATCCCCTGGTTCTGAGCCACCACTGCAGGGGTCTCATGTGCAGCAGACCAAAAGGTATCACGTTGGATGCCGCTGCCATCAGCCCCAACAGCCTCTGAAACTGTTTTACAGTGAGTGACTGGCCTAGCTTTAACCGGCTTACGGTAGAAAGAATTGATTCGATGCGAGCAGGAGAAAGACGCGCCTGCATCGCAACAGAGTCCCAAACCACGCCCAGAAAAGTGGTTCTCTGAACTGGAGAAAGCATACTCTTCTTGGCGTTGAGCCTCAACCCCAGGCTCTTCATGTGAGCGAGGACGACATCTCGATGCCGAGCCGCTAACTGTTGTGAATGAGCCAGAATCAACCAATCGTCTATATAATTGAGGACGCGAATGCCCTGGAGACGTAGAGGTGCAAGAGCTGCATCCATACATTTTGTGAATGTGCGGGGTGATAACGCTAGGCCGAATGGAAGAACCCGATATTGGTAAGCTTTGCCCCCAAAAGCGAACCTCAGGAACTTCCTGTGATGTGGAAGGATGGAGATATGAAAGTATGCGTCCTTGAGGTCGATCGTAACAAACCAGTCCTCGGACCTGATTTGAGATACGATCTGCCTCAGTGTCAACATCTTGAACTTGAGTTTCATAACGGACTGGTTCAGTTGACGAAGATCTAGAATAGGACGCAGCCCGCCATCCTTCTTTGGAACAATAAAGTAACGGCTGTAGAAACCGTTCTCTGCATCGGAGGGAAGTACATAATCTATGGCTCCTTTCTCCAATAGAGTTTTTACTTCTTGTTCCAGAACCAGAGCCTGCTCGGGGCCCACCACAGTGGGTAGGACCCCCATAAACCGGGGCGGGCGAGACCCGAACTGAATGGCATAACCTTTTTCGATTGTACGCAGGACCCATTGAGAAATATTTGGCAGTAGCTTCCACGCTGTCAGATATTCTACTAAGGGAATCAGTCTCTCGAGACTGGCCTCTGGTATATCTTGAATAACCAGTTCGGTGCCCCGATGCGGCGCTAAGGTTGAGCCATAAATGCCTCTCCGTGGCCACCAGGGCTGCCATGGCACGACCTACAGATTTGGCCGTCTCCTTGGTGGCCCGGAGAGATAAATCAGCTTCGGGAGTCATTCCCCCGCCCTCATCAATATCCCCCAGAAGTTCGGCTTGGTAGGCCTGCAGCACGCCCATAGTGTGAAGGCATGCCGCAGCCTGACCAGAGGCCTGATAAGCTTTGCCCACCAAGCTAGATGTAACCCTCACAGGCTTGGTGGGCAGTGTCGGGGCCTTTAGGGGCGATGCCGATTGTGGAGAGAGATAGCTAGCAAGCGTCTCCTCCACCTTTGGCATCGTCCCATACCCATGCTCCTTGAGCCCCACTATCGATGCATAGTGCGTGGTTTGAGCACTATGCACACGATAGGAGGCCGGTTTCTTCCAGGACCTCGACACCTCAGTGTGGAGGTCTGGGAAGAAAGGGAGACCCCGATGGGGAGGCTGCGCTCGCGAGGGCAGGAAGCGCTCATCCAATTTACTTTTAGGACGAACGTCCTGCCTCTCCGCCGGCCAGTCAATATTTAGTTTGGCCACGGCGCGAGTTATGACCTCTACCAGCTCCTCGTAAGCCGGAGAGTGGGATGGCGAGTCCTCACTCTCTGCTACGTCGGTGCTCTCCACACGTTGAGCACCGGTGCTTCACCCAGTGTGGAAGGAACCGCAAAGCGTGCTTCCAAGCACTGGGAAAAAGCACTGGATCTGTCAGGTGAGGGCTGAGATAGGGCGGGGCCCGTCTCAAACCCCTCTGACAAATCCATTTGCGATCCCCAAGATCTGGATCTGCGCTGTGCCTCAGCAGCAGCGGGACCCGAACCCTGGGGAACGCGAGCCTGAGCGCCCTCATCAAATAGCGCCAGGCGGGAGCGGAGCGTCTGCAATGGAAGGCGGTCGCAGTGCTCACAGCCAGCACCCTCGAGTGCTGACCGGGCATGCTCCGCTCCCAAGCAGGCAACACAAAGATCATGTGTATCCCCGCCCGTGATGTAACGTGGGCAGGGATGAACACAAGATCTAAATTGCTTGTCGGCCATAATAACGAGGAATAATAAAGACAAACAACACCAAATAGGACATACGAGACACAGAGCGCAACTGAAGACACAGAAGCTAGCGTTGCTTTGTTTGAGCGTGCTTTATAGCTTCCTGGCCGTGACGTCACCTGCTTCTGACGTCTCGACACACCATTGGACTGATTTCACACGTGCTTCATGACGACATCACGCGTTGCGTTCCCAAAGCGTCAATTTCTCGACGCAACGCGAGTTCCCTTGAAAGGGAACTTTGCGTTCATTCGCAAAGATCGTAAAAGTTTTGCGTGCAAGTGCAGTTTCCTGAGGGAACACAAACATTTTGCCAACTAACGCAAAGTTCTTGGGGGAACGTAAAACATTTGCTAGAGAACACAAAGCATTGACATAATTTTTCCTCCCATCTCATATTTTTTTTCCTTCACCATGTCCCTTTAGGTGCTCCGTAGATCATTGCTAAATATATCTGACAACAAAGCTTATTGCAAAAGCACATATTTAGATTCAGTGTACACTAGATATTACATCCTACAACAGACACCACACATTCAGTGCTAGTGTTTGAGGTTTAACACCATTAGCCAAAGCCAACAAGGCCGGCTTTTGAAAGGAGAGATCCAAATGCAGTCAAACCATAATATTTGCAGACACTAAATCCAGCCAAAAAATGAAAGAGAAAGGTCATGAAGACTGTATTGTGTTCATCCTGTCTTATAAAAGCTCTGCAGGCTGAGTGTTTAAATAATAAATTAAATGTGCCATGAAGATTGAAAGGATCATGTTCACAATTAAACTGCCATGTAACAATCAGAAGCGTGAAGAATCTGAGTTTTCCCTCTATTAGGATCTCATTCTCACTGTGTACAGAATTTGCTGCAAATGTAGATGTGATCGGATCACAATTGGCCACATTAAAAGCCAGGGGAAAATGACATATTGAGGTTAGATCACTGGATTTGAAGATGGCGTAATTGCAAATGCGTGTAGTGTTGAGCAGCAAATAATCATTGTCATTTTTTTTATTTTATATTTAATGTATATAAATATAATGAATGTTTATAAAAAATATTCCTACAAATATATAAAAAAATTATAAACTATATAAATATAAACTATTTATAAATATATAATAATATTTATAAATAATATATTATTGTTAATAATAAAATATTTCTGAAAGTTTTAGGATTTAAAGAACCAAAATCATGGAAAAGCAAATGAACACTATGTATTTTTAAAGGGATAGTTCACCCCAAATTGTTCAAGTTGTTCCAAACCTGTATGCATTTCTTTCTTCTGCTGAACACAAAAGATGATATTGACGGTATGTTGACGGTAGTACTTACTTCCATAGTATTCCTCTTAAGTTTGGAACAACTTGAGGGTAAGTAAATGATGACAGAATTTTCATTTTGGGTGAACTATCCCTTTAATGTGACATTGATATCACAGCATGAGCGAATGCTTGATCTTAATGAATTCAGTCAGAAAGGTTTTGTTCATTTAGGCAAAAATTTGATTTTAGATCATTTATACTGGGAAAAACAACAAACAAAAGAAAAAAAGAAAAGAAAAGAAAAGAAATAGAAAAATTACAGTGCACTTCACTGGCTCATCTATCGGTGTTCTTGTCAGAAACTGGAATATTTTTAAAAGAACATTTCCCGGTAGTTTCAAAATGATTGTCACTTTATTTAAAACAATCTTACAAGACTGTATAACACAATCTGATCTATTTACCATATAAGATGATGTCTGCTTCTCAGACAACAATAATTCTTTCAGCCTCTGCCTGCTTTAGTCCTTGTATTTCATTCCTTTTTTTGTTTTTAAAAGTCCAGAACGCAAAGCTGGCCTGTGTTCTAACGCTGGAGTGATTTTAATTTTCCCCTTGGTTGACAAAAAGGATGACGTTTGCTCTTTAAATGTGAAATCAACTGCATTTCAATAACTCTGTCATCTGCTGACCTTGAACTGCGTGTTTACTGCAGTGAGGAATATAAGTAAATACGCTCATGGAAAAACTCTTGCTCACACCGGCCTTGAATTCATTACACTGTAGCTGCTTAGTTTGTTGTCTTTTATCATTGTCCAAAACAATATGACTCTAGGGTTTTGAGTAACCTTTCTTTAAATGACCATGCTATCTGTTTTTCCTTGGAGATGTTGTAGCAGCAACAAACATGTATGAATGTCCGTGAATGTAAAGGTGAAGTGTGTAATTTCTGCACTATAGCATCACAAAATTGAATTGTAAAAATAATGATTTTTTTATTAGTTGCCCAAACACTTCCTCATCACACATTCCTCATCAAAACAGAACGTTTCCCCCACTCCATATCAGAATGTGCATAGTGAACTAATTTTACCGTGTTTTTTTTTAAAAGGTGAAGTAAGTAAGCGATTTATGAGAAACGCTGTTGAAAGTGGATCGGACTGAACATAACAACACACTTGTAGCCAATCAGCAGTAGGGGGCGTGTCCACTCATGATGGGGAGGAGAGAGAGTGAGCAAGAGGGATATTTGAAGAAAGACTGTAGAAAGAGAAATGACTGAGAGACATTACAAAAAAGAAATGGTCAGAGGAATATCATTGGAAAAAGAAGGTTATGATCAGACAAGTGCTTTAGAACCCACGTTAATATTAGAAAAGCTTTCCAACGCTGGAGAGACCTAAGCCGGAAGACCTGAGGCTGCGTTGTTTCTGCTCCATACGTGGGTAACATTGTTTTTGCTATGTTTTACAGAACCAAGATATGCTGTATGCTGTAATGTTTTGAGTGTCATTGTTTGTCTTGTGTGCTGCTGGTGACTAAAAGCGCACTCTACTCTTGTGTACTATATGTTCATTTTTTGTTCTTCCTTGTTGTTCGTTCATCATCTTCACTTTATTTTCCACAAAGGATTATTTTGCTTTGCTTTAGCTGTGATAAAGACATATCCACTCTTGAACTGCGTGTTTGTGCATTTTGGGGAGTAATGAAGGGAGGGGTGTGTTTGTTTGGATTGAGTTAAAATATAAACAGTGTTTCTCAGAAATCACTTACTGCACCTTAAATGCTACGTTTAAAGTTTGTACTGGATGTGTAACACTTTCACTGTTAGAATGAATCCTAAAATTATTATCAGAGAAACAAAACATTTACTGTGTGATTTCAATTGTTGGATTTTTCCAAACAATCCTCTTGGAACAAATAATTTTACCTAGTTTTTGCCATTTGAAAATCACAAGGCTCTCATATCAGCAGGTGAATCTGTTCTTCTGCACTAATATCCTGGAGGAAGAACAGACCCAATGCAAATGCCCTATAAAACTGCAGAACCAAACGCAGCCTGGGGTTGCCAAAGTCATAACTCTAATCCTCCATCTCTCTGGCGTAGAATATTCATCTGTCACATCAAGGGCAATACCATTTCCTCTCAAATAAGAATATATGACTTCTTCTCTAGCCAGTAATACTGCTTAATATCTTATGGGAGAGAATGACTTTTGGAGTGTGTGTGAGCTGGACCTTGAATTAGCCTGTTGAGATTTAACAAAATGATGAACCCATGTTTGTTAACCTAGCTCACACGCCCAGAAAACAGTCTGTTTTCATTTTAGCACTGTCTGTGTATGTGCAAGGGGGAAAACTCATCTGATCTCCGTTTCCAGAGAAACAACAAAATTTTATTTTATTGTTGGCATTCTGGATAAAAGCAGAAAACAAGACGTCTTTTCAGAATCCTTTTCCTCACATCCAGATATTTTGGGGATAAATAAATATATATATATATATATATTTTTATATAAATGGTATAAAACTCTCTCTTGATATACTGAGTGCAACATAACAGTAATAAACAAACAGCAGAAGAAATACCTGCTACATTGTTATATATTCCCCATTTCAAGGTACAGTTATGTTCAAAATAACGTGAAAGCAGTGTGTTTTAAAAAGTGAGTAAAGCTCAAAATCCTTATAATAACCTTTATTTCAATACACGCAAATGCATTGGAAACACTGCACATTCTATTCTAAATCAAAACATGAAGAAAAAAATGATCAAATTTGTTATTACTTTACAGAAAGTGAAGAAAAAGGAATATTAGGCTGTTCAAAAAAAATAGTAGTGTCTGCATTTTTCTTTACAAAGTCAAACATTTACTGTATAAACTGTATAAACTGAAAGATTTTTCTTTCTTGGGAATCATTGAACTTATATTTAGTTGTATAACCACGGTTTCTGAGAACTGCTTCACATCTGTGTTGCATGGAGTCAACCAACTTCTAGCACCTGTGAACAGGTATTCCAGCCCAGGACGATTGCACTACACAATTCCTCTGCATTTCTTGGTTTTGCCTCAGAAACAGTATTTTTGATGTCACCCCACGGGTTTTCTATTGAATTAAGGTCCGGGGATTGGGCTGGCCACTCCATAACCTTAATCTTGTTGGTCTGGAACCAAGATGCTGCTCGTTTACTGGTGTGTTTGGGGTCATTGTCTTGTTGAAACTACCATTTTAAGGGCGTTTCCTCTTCAGCATAAGGCAACTTGACCTCTTCAAGTATTCTGATGTACTCAAACTGATCCACGATCCCTGGATCCAATAAATAGGCCCAACACCATAGTACGAGAGACAGCCCCCATATCATGATGCTTGCGCCACCATGCTTCACTGTCTTCACAGTGTACTGTGGCTTCAATCCAGTGTTCGGGGTCACCTGACAGACTGTCTGCAGCCCCTAGACCCAAAAAGAACAATTTTGCTTTCATCAGTCCACAAAATATTGCGCCATTTCTCTTTAGGCCAGTCAATGTGTTCTTTGGCAAACTGTAACCTCTTCAGCACGTGTGGTTTTTTTCAACAATGGGACTTTGTGGGGGCTTCTTGCCGATAGCTTGGCTTCACATAGGCGTCTTCTAATTGTTACAGTACTCACAGGTAACTTTAGACTTTCTTTGATCTCCCTGGAGCTGATCATTGGCTGAGTCTTTGCCATTTTGGCTATTCTTCGATCCATTCAAATGGTAGTTTTCCGTTTTCTTCCACGTCTTTCTGATTTTGGTTGCCATTTTAAAGCATTGGATATCATTTTAGCTGAGTAGCCTATAATTTTCTTTATAATTTGCTCTTCTTTATATGTTTTCCCCCCTCTAATCAACGTTTTAATCAAAGTACGCTGTTGCTCTGAACAATGTCTGGAACAACCATTTTTACTCAGATTTTCAGACAGAAATGCACAGTACAACATTTGCTGCCTTCGTCCTTAAATAAGGGCCATTTGTTTGACATCAGTTTTTTCACAGAATTAATTGAAATCGATTAATCTCTAATCGAACTCCACACTGCTATTATTTTGAACACGCCCATTTCAATTAATGATTTCATTACACATAATCAGCAGCATGCATGTCATGACTGTTGGGTCTGTTGGTTTTATATCACTCTACTACACCTATTAGTAAAATATTTGCCATGTAGAAATATAATTTCTATCAAAAACAGTGACTGATCTGGTTAGTGATGTTGGACTGCTATTATTTTGAACACAACTGTATATTAGTACAGATAATAAAACACATTTGTCTCTGTAGCAGCAATGATCCAGAGATTTTATAATATTCCCAACATAAGTATTAAAGGTAATGGAAAGTTATGCTTCAACATTAGGAAGACATGAACATTTTTGCTTCTTTTAAATCATACTCCAGTGTTTTCTCTATACAATTGGTTCAAAACAATATAATATACAATACAAAACTAGTATTTACATTTTGCCATATCAAAGTACTTTTTAATACATATGTGATGTTTATTTTTTTTTCCCTAAAACAGACGTGTAGAACATTTTCCATCTTACCTATGCTGACATACCCAATATTTGTTGCTTTAAATGAAAAGTGAGGATTGTGGAAAACTCAAAGCATGACGCTAGACACACTGCCTGACACTTTATATGAATTATATACGACCTGTCCAAAATAGCAGGCTTGTCCATATAAACACATGGTAATATATGTCTTTTTAATGTAACTTACATTTTTATGTCATGTTTTACTGATTTGTATGGATCAGCCCGGGGCCCTTTCAGACTAAATATTGTAAATATTGAAGGGCTCCTGACACTTCATCATTAGAGTCAGAATCAGTCAGTCAAAGCATGCCAAGAAATATTTCAGATTTTCAGTCAGTTTTGTCAAAACGTAAGGGCTGTGGCTGAGAGAGGTTTGGCAGATTTACATGTAAAATCTTTCCTGAGCAACTTGTCAAAAACATGCCTTTCCAGCCCAACAAACAGTCAACGTAAAATCACAATCAAAATATACTTTCTCAACTCATGTCCCATGTTATTGCGCAAAATTCATTGCTGATTGCCATTTCAAATAAAAATATGTTTGGAAAACATTATATAAATGCCTATTTTTCACAATCCAATCAATTCTCAAAGAATAAAATCAAATCCTACTGTAAACTATTCTCAAAAATATATCATATGGCAGAATAAACAAAAGGGCCGTGAACAGGTTCACTTCATAATCATCTTCCCAACTCAAGAACAGCTTCATCAAAAGACAACTACAGACATTCACTAACTAATGACAAAAGTCCACATGTAGACAAAGACTCTCATGCATTAATAGTGCAAATCATGTACAATTTACAGAAGTCCACGGACCTGATGGATCAGCACCAGGGTTGGCATCTCCACAGCAGTGAAACATGAAGGCAGCGGGCACAGGAGATCTATGAATGCTTTGATACTACGAATCAGATGAGTGGCTTTCAGAACTGAGCTAATGGGAAACCCTAGAGAAGCTCAAAGGTGGGTTACATTAAGTGTGGCCAGGAACTGTTCAATAAAAAGGGGAAACAAATGGCATAACATAATGAACAGATAGTTAAAGGGGTCATATCATGTGGAATCAAATTTACCTTGATATTTTGAGATAAAAGAACTCAAAACTTCCTGCAGTCCAAAAATAGCATTTACTGGAACTGAGGTTCAAAAACAGCTCATTATGAACCCTTCTTAAGCATGAACATATCACCACCCACACTGAAATGCCAATGTCAGTGTTCAGGAACTTGCCTGTCCAGTGATAGTTAGGTAATGAAGGATGAAGTGGGATAGCTCCAGTAGGCTATTAATCTCAATGGCAGTTACTCAGTTGTTGGCCCCCAATAATTTCAGTCCAATCTTGCACTGATTGTTTATGTTATGCAGTTTATAAAGAGGCTGTTACTGGAGGACGGGACCGTGGATGGAAATATATATATATATATATATATATATATATATATATATACACTGCCCCGCCAAAAAAAAAAAAAAAAAAAAATTTGTTTGGATTTTAATAGGCAAATACTTAAGATTCTATGAATGGATCATTATTACAATGATTATTATGTTTCTAGCATGTTTGGCAATGGTTTTTTTAACCCTTGAAGATGGAGTGTGTAGTTTTTCATTTCTTAAACAACCACGTAGGAAGACACATCATGACCGTATTCCAGGATGACAATGTCAAGATTCACCAGGGTTAAAATTGTTTAAGAAAGTTTTTTTACTGTTGCCAAACATATAACATGCTAGAAAAATAAAAATAACTGTAATAATGATCCATCCATAGACTGTGTGTATATATATATATATATATATATATGTGTGTGTGTGTGTGTGTGTATGAAATAGACACTTAGATAATAATCACTTGCTCTGATCATGTTTTTCGTCTTTCATACTGTAATTTTTAAAAGTTTGGGGTCAGTAAGATTTTTTTTTTTTTTAAGAAATGAATTTTATTCAGCAAGTATGCATTAAATTGATCAAAAGTGAAAGTAAAGACTTGTAACACTGAAGACTGTACAGTAATGGCTGCAAAATTCAGCATTGCCATCACAGGAATAAATTAAAAAACAGTCATTTTAAACTATAATTATATTTCACAATATGACTGTATTTTTACTGTATTTTAACCAAATAAATGCAGCCTTGGTGAGCATAAAAAAAGACTTATTAAATTATTTTATTTATGTTTTTAAAAACATAAAAAAAAAAAAAAAAAAAGAGAGAAAGAAATTACCAACCCCAAACTTTTGCACGGTTGTGTAAGACAAAGCAGTGCAGCAATAATATAGTCCAGCCACTGTGAGGTTGTTGACTATCTATGAGACCCCCTTAAAACAGAACACATGAAAAAAAATTACTCTGTTTAAAAATAATAATAATAATAAAATAAATGCATTTTAATAATGCAATGATAAAAGGATGGAAAAGCAAATATGATCTGCATTCCCAATAAAAGCACCCCTCCTTTCCTTTAAACTGCACATTTTCCTTTCTTTATTCCAGAGTTATAATCATCATGGGCATTGAGGAGGACACGCCCCCTAAAATTCAGTTCTCTTTTACCTTTAGTCCCGTCCAGTACTAAATATTTAGTTACATTCATGCTTTAACTTAGTGACTAAACTCTATAAGATAAGAAGTTCTACAAATTCAGCAGCTCAAATATATGTTTTATGTACAAATACACTAAACAGTTGTGCCACTTCGCATGTGGTATTTCAGTGCAAACGCCTCAATTTGATTCCCTAACAATAATAACTTACATATGATACCTGCTTCATATGTAAATTGGTCTTATTACAGGTAATGTGCCTTACTGATAAAACTCTATTTTCCTGGCACAGTTAATACTGGACCATTATGGCACTTTTTTATTTCAACAAACTGAAGAGAAGTCAATCATAGCTGACTATGGAAAGGGCTGTTATTTCTTTTAAGAGAATAATGAGTGTGCATTCTTGCATGAATTATGTCTGAGAGTCTAACAAATATGCTTAACATGAAACCAACAAGAGCAATGAAAAATCTCACAGCTCATTCTGAACAGCTGGTGAGTCAATCTTCTCTGAACCAGATCAGTCAAAATAAACTTTATCTAAGGCACATTTACATGTTGGACCTCATCCTGTCTACACTGGCTCCTTCAGCTCCCTGCGCAAGCACAAACCAGAGGTAGATTTTATTGTACAAAAAATAATTAAGTAAGAAAAATAAAATAAAGAAACATGCTGCCATTTGTTATTATCCTGCTTGAGCAGAGGATAGCTTTGCCCGGTTTGGGCATATAGTCCACGACACCAAACACTGAACCTCTGAGGTGCAGGTATGTGGTGGAACTAACAGAAGGAACATGAGCCTGGAGTGCTGCAAAGGGTCAAGACTGCCAGTGAACTGAGGCACTGCTGAATTTGGCCCCTGCGGTACATCAGGGGGATGAATAGAGAGAGCCCAGTCACTGTCCAAACTAAATAAGCACCATAGCTCTGCTGGAAAATCCAGCTTAAGCTGGTTGCTATGTTTTGGAACCATCTTAGGCTACATCTATATTAATCCGGATACATTTAAAAACGACATTTTCATTTCAAAATGCTCACTGTCCACACTATAGCGTTTTCCAAAAGTTTCGTGTCCACACTGAAATGCCAGAACATCTAAAATCATCCAACTACAAATGCATAAAATGTAATAAAAGCTCACTGAGATGATACTGAGAGACCAGACATCATAAAGTTCTTATGCTATTCTTCTCACATAATTATTTTATTTGCAAAATATCTCACCACTTACTGGTGTGTTCAGGACCGCACTCTATCACCATTCCATGTTGACTAAAATGCAACTGCCCTCATGTTTTGCTAATAACAGCAATTGCGAGTATTTTTTTTTGTCAGTTTCGCAGGAATGTAATATGAAGATTGTACAAAGTAGCATTTATCTTTAGCAACACTGTGAAAGTGAATAGCACAAAGCAGGCACATACCGGTATAAACATTTATAGGTACAATATCTAAAAGTACAGTATCATATGCATCACATGACTAAACATGCATCATCATTTTCAAATACCTCCGTTTTCACAGTTTACACTATAAACTGAAGACTGCATTTTCAAATTTATCCACTTTGGAGAATGTCTTCAGAAAGCTTTGTTTTAGCAGGACATATATGCTGTCTCAGTGTGGACGGATGGACCACACTTAGGGAAAATAGATGCATTTTTAAATGAACCCAGATTAGTGTAGATGTAGCCTTAGAGCAGCAACAAACCAGCTACTAGCTGGCCATGCCAGTTTAAGATGTCTTTTGGAACATGGTAAACCAGCAAATTACCAGCTTAGACTACCTAGAAACCAGCTATGTTGTTTCACAACCATCTTAACCTGATTTTCCAGAGCTAAGGCACAGTGAGAAATCTGTAGGAAGCACTCTGACCATTGTACCCGTCTGCTAGCCCTCTTTATTACATTACTGAGGGCGTCTGATCAACTTGTGTCTGTCACTAATGGAAATGCAAAGGAAGCTGAATTAAATGAGATGGGGAAGGGGAGATGTCTTTGTGAGTTAAAGCTCCTGGTTTTGCTCTTGTTGTCTGGATGAAGCGAGCGAGTGAGCAGTACTTCCTCTCTCTCTCTTTAAAATCTGGTGCTCTCATGTTTCAACATGCGGATTTTGGCGAGCGTACCGGCCCCCCTGTACCCGTACCCCTGGTGCTGCTCCTCCAGTCATTGAGCCGTGCTACTGGTCGGAGAACTTCCACTAGAGCTGGAGCTGGTGGAGCCACTGTCCTCAAAGATGGAGATTTCAATCTGGATGGCTACAGTCAAGGGTTAAAAATTTGCAATGCTGAGACATAACAGTGCTAGTATGAGAAGTCTAAATACTGTATTAAAGATGATGAGTGTGGCGTAAAACAGGGTGGGGCCAAGAGCCGTGGGGAGCAGAGCGAAGCTGGTGGAGTACATGTCTGGGACCTTACGTTGTTGTTTTATTATGTTTATATGCTGCAGTAATCCATGAGGGGCTGTCGCTTACTTTAGTTTTGTTGTTTATGTTATTTTGTCATTAAAGTTATGCTCATCTTTTGCCGGTTCTCACTTCTTCTTCACGTATTTACTATCTACTAACTTTATTACAATGAGTTTTTTTTTTTTTTTTTATAATATAGAAAACAGTTATTTTAAAGTGTAATAGCATTTTACAATATTGCTGTTTTTATCAAATAAATGCATAAATGCATTTCATAAACATTTAAAAATCCTACCTCTTTCTAAACTTTTCTAATTCTGATAAATGTTTATTTTGTAAAGTACACATAATGGCCTCAAAGTTGATAGACATACATTAAACGCCACAAGACTCCAATCTGGATCCTAAAATGGATTTAGATGAGAGTTGGAGAGCTGTTAAATGCATTCCCTCTCCACAAGAAAGTTAAACCTAATCAGATGTTGAGAATATGCAATATTTTGTAAACGTGGTAGCATAGCAATAGTGGAATTTAACCCATCAACTGTTTCATTTAATTTATCTTGAAAATGTCTTTCCTGTGAGCTAAACCAAAGCCCTGTGATGAGTTACTGGTGGTCAGTGTGGTAGGAACTGAATGGCAGCTATTGTTTGCCCATTGCTCCTAAGGTGACAGCTGGTTGGATTCCGCAGGGCTGTGAGCTGATGAAGAGCTGCCAAAGCCAGACAGGCCTGCAGTCAGCGGGAAGAGGGAGGAACAGGATTGCCAAGCTAGCTTGATGGTCCACTGGATAGATTTCCCAAAAGGAATCACCCAAAATTATTGGATCCAAAGAATAATATGTTCCTGGATGATCTTTTGAGGGTGCATTTACTGTCATACCTGAACAATACAGACATTAGAACTAGAGAGAAAAGAAACACCCAGGTCTCTCTACTGCAGGGTTTCCTAAAGTGTGGGCACTGGTTCCTTGAAAGACATTGAAGTGTCATTTTGTATGATAATGATTTTATATAAACCAAAATAATAATCAAAAAGGGAATGGGTTGCCAAGGCAACTAGTAGGCTATTGGGGGACATGCTGTGTTTTGAGCCTGATCTCTGCAAACTGACAAGCATTCAGGCATGCATCAAAAGACTTGACAGGAGCAATGCAGAAACATCTACATAGGTTAGTTGCTTATAAACAATTAGTTTAGTTCACATTGACCCAACAAGCAGCAACATTTCAAACATTCCCAAGTTGCTTGTTGGATTTATTATATTGAGAAACATGACCATAATTTTCAAACTGCTTCAACAAACAGGTTTTACACACTGATCTGTTGAAATTTGATGTTTGTTGAAAAACTAGTCCCAAAACTTGTAAACTAGTCCCAAGGCTGCATTTATTTGATCAAAATACAGTAAAAACAGTAATATTGTGAAATATCATTACAATTTAAAATAACGGTGATATGATTTGATATGTTTTGTAATGTAGTTTTAAAACATGTTATTGCAAAGGTGAATTTTCAGCATAATTAAAGTCTTCAGATAGCCTCATTAAAGTACTCCCATCTTCACTAGCTATGTTTCTATGCAAAGTTGCGAATTTAATTAAAGGCGCAAAATTATAATAGGCCTATCGCAAAAAATTATGCGAATACAGCACTGTTTCTTTCCATCCTGGCACACAATGCCTGTAATAAAAATGGAAGTTGCTGCAATCAGGGGAAGAAACTGTGGCTCTTTTTTTCCTACATCATAAATGACTTGCGCCTCGTTGTCATGTTGTCTTGCATGCCTGGTGTTTGGAAATGCTATTGTGTGATCTGCAAATCCACCGCCGGACTTGTTTGCAAAACATTCAACATCAAAATTCCGGGAACACACAAACATACGTGTGCAACTTCGTTGCTGCCCCAGAAAAACAAACTTCATTCACTGTTCCCTTAATGCAGGGTTCTTTGGGAAGCTGAAAAAGGTTTTCTTTCCCTCACAACCAAAAACACACTCCTTTGGTGACATTCCCTGCGCCTCAATCAGCTCCCTCGCTCGTGAATCAGTATATCGTGAAAATGAATGTGGCCGACTCCCTGATCAGTGCCCTGACTACTGAACTAGGGAGCTGATTGAGATGCACCCATTGTTGAAAAATCTCTTGGCTTCCGTATCCCGAACGAAGCATGTTGAAGGGCGTGCTCTTGCTCTGGGTGGTGTGTGTGTGTGTGTGTGCACAATTATCAGGGGAAAGTGCCTATACAAGGAATTCCGTCCTTTGTTACTGTCAAAAAAACAAACAAACAAACAAACAAACAAAAAAAAAAAAACGGCGAGACATGTCCACAATCGGATGTTGTATATTTGGCATAGAAATACTCTGTCATACATCCAATCCATGTTTTTAAACTTTAGCCATGTTTAGCATGAGAATGCAACTCAACAGTGTAAATAAGTCAGAATGCATGAAATAGCATTAAACCCCTCCTTTAATTAGAACAAATTTCATTAATGACACCGTTTTGGTTAAATGTGCACCGGAAGATATCAGCTTGTTGTGATGTGATAAAACCAGATTGTTCCCTTTTTGATATATTATTTTTCTGTTGTTTATATAGATTTGAAAAGTTATCCCAATATATCCCACTGAAGGATGTTCAGTCTTGAAATATTAATGACTTCAAACTCCAGCTGTCAAACACTTTAAGCTGTTTGTCTTGACAAACTTTCCTTTTCTAGTTATTCTTTAATCACACAGACCGAGTGTTTCCAATCAGGTCTGGCCTCAGGCACTTTTTGGTCTCACACAGTTTCCTAGCTACAACCCTGGTGCTGGAAAATGGAAAGAAACACCTACAAATAAGGCAGATTTTCCTCTCTGCTTTATATCAACATATCAAAGTGTCACCTCAGCTGAATGGCTGAAGGTGAAATGATATTCTTTGTATAGTACGTGACTCTTAAGAAAGTGTGACTTCCTACTTTGGAAAGAATAGTAGACACATAGTCACAACAGTGTTGACTGGCATCATGCTGTGCCAAACCAAATATAAACCATCTTTTTTTTTTTTTTTTGTGGAAGTCAGAATTAAAAGGAAAACATAGCCATGGGAAAATATCTCAGCTTGAAGAGACAGCTAAAAGAACAAAGTCTTTTCAGCAAACAAACAGGATAAGTCATCAAAGTTCAAAGTTTGTGGTGGTGCCAACACTTCAAAAATGCATAACGTAAGACTGAAAACCATCCTGAACCGTTTGCAAAGGATACCACTCTCATGCCTCTCTCGATGGGGTCTGTGAGGAGCAAACCTCTGGGTGCATAGATCTTTTCATTCTGCTCCTGAATATACATGTTGATCTTTTTCAGTATCTGTGGGGGTCAGAGAAAGGACAGGAGTGAGGAAGAGGAAAACAAAAAAGAAATGTTATCATAATTCCCTTTCTAATCTGTTAAGGCCCGTTCACACCAAGGCCGATAACGATAACAATAAAGATATAGTTATATAAATCATTCTTAATGTAAAAGAATAGTAGAGTCTACACCACAATTATAATGATAACAGCACAGAGAAACAATATATTTGGAATCACTTTCACAACATTTTTTTCCCCCCAGCTGATGAATGATAAAAACATTGACAGCCAATCAAAATCCATCCTGCTTTAAAGAGCTTGAGCATTTGAGCATGGCAGACGACAAAACTGCAGCATGCTTATAATAAACAGAATTATATTATGCGTTGGTGTAGACACTATTATAATTATCGCTATAGTTATTGCTCTTGGTGTGCATGGGCCTTTCAAGTCAGCATAAAATAAAAATTGAAACAACTTTCCTTGCTGGCTGACATCATTAATCCCTCTTCACTTTTCATCAGCTCCCCTCCAATCACCTGGCTCCATTCTGGTAAGCAATACCCACTTTTTACAATCCATTCAATTACAGCAGATAAAAAGTTAGTCCCTAAATATATTTTCTCATGGAACAGCCTTTTAAAAATATTTAAAAATATTTTTATAACTAGAATTAAAGGATTAGTTCACTTTCAAATAAAATTTTCCTGATAATTTACTCACCCTCATGTCTTCCAAGATGTTCATATCTTTCTTTTTTCAGTCGAAAAGAAATTAAGGTTTCTGAGGAAAACATTCCAGGATTATTCTCCTTATAATGGACTTCAATGGCCTCCAAACTCCAAATTTCTTTTCGACTAAAGAATGAAAGACATCAACATCTTGGATGATGGGGGTGAGTAAATTATCAGAAAATTTTTTTATTTGAACGTGAACTAATCCTTTAATAATAAAAAAGTTTTTTTTTTTTTTTTTTTTTAATAATAATTATTGTTATTAAAGAGGCCATATAATGACCTTGTACAAAGCCTTGATTTAGTTTTTGGAGTCTACAAGAATGTTTACCCCACGTGCTGCGTGCTGCGCCAAGTTGTTTAAATAGCAAATGCATTAGTGCCCATTTGTGCGCCCATGGGAGTGCTGGTCTAAAAACAAGGTATGTTCAGGCGCATTGTTGGCGTGTTGCTATTTTGAGGCAACTGTAAACGACTGCTCCATTGACCAACTGCAGCCTGGTCTAAAGTCAATGGCCCAATAGTTTTTTTGTTATTTAAAGAGCGCGTTAGTAATATGCGCCTATAGGTGGTCCACCACATGCGTACACTCTGCTTGTTACACACACACACAGAAGGACGCGCAGCAGAACACAAACATGCCGAATATTAAAAATAAAAGGATTACATTGTAAAAGATTATTTTTGTGTGCATAAAAATAAAAATGCTTTGGTGGAATCTGGCTTGTGCCGTAGATGGTCTGCTCACGCATGAGCAGATCCGTTTTCTCACTAGAAAAGCATTCAGTTTTTCTGCTTGCAAATTCCACCATGTAAATAGCGAATCCGCTATGATGCAAGCGCAACTGGCTTTTAAAGGGAATGGAAGATGAGACTCTGATTGGTTTATTGCACGTTACGCCCAAAACACACCCATTACTCATTAAGAGAACAGGGAAAACCCTTTCAGACCATGTGCCAGGCGTGCCGACCGTTTTTCCCATCATTACATTAGCAAAAGTGGATTTGGACATGCCCTAAGTCCACTTGTACTGTGCGCTTTAGACCATGTGCTTAGATCGTTAAAATAGGGCCCTGAATGTTTAAAAAACACATTTTTCAAATATTTAACATTATTGCAGAACCTCTCTTCCCAGTCTGTCAGTAACACACTGTTTAGCTCTGTTTAGCCCCTGTCTCGATGAAACCCCCTCTCCAAAAAGCGGACCAGTGTGTTGTGATTGGTCAATCACTCTGAGTCTGCTTAAGAAATGTCACACCTCTTAACATAACTGGAATTTTCAACATACTACTAACATAACTCAACCAGGCCTCGCCCTCTTTTTCCATGCATGTAATATTGTGATGTGTTTGTTCCCAGAAGAAAACTCAAGACTACATTCAAAGCGTTTCAGGGAGTTGAGAAACATTGCACGCTGATAGAGAATAACTCCCTTTGGAGTGACTTTGTGCTTTGTAACTTGAGACTTTTTTCATGCTCAAGCAGCAACATTATACAATAAAGAAAGTTGAAAAGTTGAGCATAAAAGGTCCTTTTTTTTATTTTTTAAATAACAATTAGGCTATAATTAGCTTATCTAAAAACGAAGAAGTGAATGCTAATGAACGCTAATATTATTATATTGTATACTGTCAGGACCATTTATGAAAGCATCAAAGGCATCTAACAGTAGTTTATTTAGATTACTCAAGTTTATTTGTTTGACTTTTCAAGTGAGCATTGCAAAGGCTCTACCCCAGTGGGGTGAAACTGTGCATTACTCTGCTTCGCTTTGCTTTCCACTCTACAGAACCGGCCATGAAAAGGGACTAGATGTTTGTAATAAGGAAAGAAAAAGGATTTGTTCTGAGTTCAGTGGCCATGAACAAACTTCAGGATGAGCAATGACTCACAGGAGTAAATCCAACACATGCTGCTAATATGCTACTTGGCGCAACACAAGGTGAAATACGTTTTTCCAGAACAAAGTGTACAAGCACACATTTATCCAAAAAATGACATTCATTTATCATGATAAAAATTCCATGTAAATACTGAGCGAGGTTCAAAAGCCTGAGACCACCACTGGAAATGCTTTTTCATTACAGTTTATATCAGCATAATAAATTGAGAGGAAAGTTAAATTGAAAAATTAACATCAATTTCTTAGAGTCTGGAATTGTTGCCCTTTAGCTTTATTGACAGCAGCACTCAAGCTGCATGAGCTCGCATTTACATTTATTAATTTAGCAGACTTGCTTTTTATGCAAAGTGACTTACATTGCATTTTCTTATTTCATTAGTGACTTAGAAATATTACAGAATCCTAAACTTATTTTATTTTACATTATAACTTGAAAACACACACACAAAACATTTTTAAAAATCTTGAAACCTCCCGTTTATTTTCAGTTTAATTTATATATATTTATAAATATGTGTGTGTGTCTTCATTTCCTCCCTATAAACAATACTACACACACACTCACTGTAATACACACACACACACACATATATGTATATATATATATACATATGCAGGGAAGATGTAATGTGCTCTCCCTGCCATTGGGGGGAGCTGTCTGTTGTGCTTCTTTGGGGGAGTTGTCTTATTTCCTTTATGAAAAGGTAAGGAAGGCTATCACTGTTGTTCCATGATATCTGTTTAATTTCTCTAATTATATTAACCATCCATATTATTAAAGGAAATATACTGATGTTAACAAATTTACTAAAGCGTATGTTAGATTATTTTTGATAAATTGTTTTGCATTTCTGATATTATTGCACATTTACTATGTTCCATGTGGCTGAGTATATTTTTTGTATATTATGTTGTGTTTAAGGTTTATTTGTGTATTTTATTGTTTTATTGTTCCTATTTCGAATACATCTAGCATTTATTTTTGTCTGTCATATGTTGTAGTTTATCTTTTCTGCATTTTTCTGAGGTTGTGAGCAATGAGTTTACTATTGAGTTAGCTACGGTTTTAACTTTGTTGTTTCCCATATTGGTTTTTGTGTATTGTAATTTTGAAGTTAATTTAAAATGAACAGTCTTATTTCCTTTATGAAAAGGCTGTCGTCGTCCTGTTTTCCTTTGAGAGTGGCTGAACTGGAAAAGAAGCCTAATAAAAGAAAGCTGCTCAGCATTGACTCTACCAGCAACTTTGGTGTTCTTCCTATTTACCTCCCCCTCCCCCTCCAACACTAACACAACGCAGAGACAGTCAGGGAAGCATATCAACGAAGAGGGTTACATATATATCGATCAGGCATAATATTATGACTACCTTCCTAATATTGTGTTGGTCCCCCTTTTGCTGCCAAAACAGCCCTGACCCGTCGAGGCATGGACTCCACTAGTTCCCTGAAGGTGTGCTGTGGTATCTGGCACCAAGATGTTAGCAGCAGATCCTTTAAGTCCTATAAATTGTGAGGTGGGGCTTCCATGGATCGGACTTGTTTGTTCAGCACATCCCACAGATGCTCGATTGAATTGAGATCTGGGGAATTTGGAGGCCAAGTCAACACCTCAAACTCGTTGTTGTGCTCCTCAAACCATTCCCAAACCATTTTTGCTTTGTGGCAGGGCGCATTATCCTGCTGAAAGAGACCACAGCCACCAGGAATACCGTTTCCATTAAAGGGTGTACATGGTCTGCAACAATGTTTAGGTAGGTGGTACGTGTCAAAGTAACATCCACATGGATGGCAGGACCCAAGGTTTCCCAGCAGAACATTGTCCAAAGCATCACACTGCCTCCGCCGGCTTGCCTTCTTCCCATAGTGCATCCTGGTGCCATGTGTTCCCCAGGGTAAGCAACACACACGCATCCGGCCATCCACGTGAAGTAAAGGAAAACGTGATTCATCAGACCAGGCCACCTTCTTTCATTGCTCCATGGTCCAGTTCTGATCTCACTTGCCCACTGATGGCGCTTTCAGTGGTGGACGAGGGTCAGCATGGGCACCCTGACTGGTCTGTGGCTATGTAGCCCCATACGCAACAAACTGTGATGCACTGTGTATTCTGACACCTTTCTATCAGAACCAGCATTAACTTCTTGAGCAATTTGAGCTACAGTAGCTCGTCTGTTGGATCGGACCACACGGGCCAGCCTTCGCTCCCCACGTGCATCAATGAGCCTTGGCCACCCATGACCCTGTCGGTTCACCACTGTTCCTTCCTTTGGCCACTTTTGATAGACACTGACCACTGCAGACCGGGAACACCCCACAAGAGCTGCAGTTTTGGAGATGCTCTGACCCAGTCGTCTAGCCTTCACAATTTGGCCCTTGTCAAACTCGCTCAAATCCTTAGGCTTGCCTATTTTTCCTGCTTCTAACACATCAACTTTGAGGACAAAATGTAAAAAAAAAAAAGTAAGAGGACAAAAAGTACAGCGAGAGCTCTCATGCTTTTTGAACTAATCGAATGAACAAATCTTTTTTTTTACATCTAACAATCACAGAAATAAATTATATATTAAAATGAAAACTTACTTTTTTTAACTTTAATTTTCACATCTTTAGTGTTTTTATTACATTTTTGATCAAATAAATGCAGTCTGGGTGAGCACATGAGAATAAAAAAAAAAAAACATTAAAAATAATAATAATAATAATAATAATAATAATAATTATTATTTAAAACTTTTGACCGGTAGAGTACATACACACACATTATTAAACTTTATTATTGGTTTATCTCGATTTTACAGTAAAAATGTGAAGTGTACTCTTTAAAATTTCCAACTCGTGTACCACAGGTTGAAAACTGCTGCTTCTGTACAGAGCGAAAGGTCATTTTGATATTTACGGTGTTGAGCCTTGACGTGTGCCATTGCAGCACACTCTAAATTTTCGTGTCCGCTGCCCTGACTTGTGTGTGCAATCACTCGTCTTTGATGAGGAAGATGCTATCATGCTAGCCCGGGGCATGAGGGAACTCATCCATGTCCACTCATGTGTGGCCTCCTGTCAGCTGGAGCAACAAACAAAAGTGCTTATCATGGGTGGGTGCAGTTTATCAGAGTTCGCCATTAAGGTGGGCATTTTTACAGGATGGAGTTTACAAATAACTCTCTGGAAAAGCCTGATGTGACCTTGCAGTTGCATAATGTAGGTTAGGCATGAACAACGTCACTTTTCAAACATGTTAAAGCATGAAAATGAATATAGTTTGAGGTAGAGAGAGAGATAGCAGGGACTTTACATCCGCTCTATCTTAGTGCAGGTGATGCACACCTGTGTGGAGTAATTAGCTGCCCTTTGGAAGTATACGTAGCACTGAATGTCATGTTATGATTCGGTCAGGTATGGCCATTGGTGGACAGGTGCTCACCACAATGGAACTATTGTCTAAGTAGGGCATATCAAAACTTATCTCAACTTCGTTTGACTGCTATTCAAAGAAAGTGATTCCATCTGCCACTGTGAACGTGTGTGGTCAGATTCAAATGGGCCGGCACATCAAAATGTTTAAACTTTCTAATGCTTTGATTCTTTGTGAATCCTTGGGTGACCAGGCCTGAATGCTCCTCTTTGATCTTCAAAGGCGTCCATGGGTTGGAGCTGTTCTCAATCTTACATCTCAGAATTGGCATCTTGATGAATGCTGAGTGTATTGTAAATGAAACAAGAGAAGACTTTATCTCAATACCTTTTCATAGCGTGTCTCCATGCACAGGAAGATGATGTAGGCCGTAGCGCAAGCCAGGCAGCCTTCCAGGTAGGACTGACCGCCAATCTTTTCAGCCTCTGCATAATAGCAGTTGAGCGTCTTCACCGTTTCTTCAAACAGACTCCTCTCGATCTGTGCACAGCAGTCAGTTAAAACCAATGATGTTTTCATTAAAGGGTTAGTTCACCCAAAAATGAAAATTCTGTCATTAATTACTCACCCTCATGTCGTTCCACACGCGTAAGATCTTTGTTCATCTTCGGAACACAAATTAAGATATTTTTGATAAAATCCGATGGCTCAGTGAGGCCTGCATCGCCAGCAATAACACTCCCTTTTTCAATGCCCAGAAAGCTACTAAAAACATATTTAAAACAGTTCATGTGACTACAGTGGTTCAACCTTAATATTATGAAGCGACGAGAATATGTTTGTGTGCCAAAAATAACAAAATAGTGACTTTATTCCACAATATCTAGTGATGGGCGATTTCAAAACACAGAGCACCAAAATCACATGATTTCCGTAAACGAGGCTTTGTTACGTCATAAGTGTTTTGAAACTTCAATAGTTCACCTGACTTTGGCAGTTATTTTTAGCGCACAAAAAGTATTCTATCGCCCATCACTAGATATTGTGGAATAAAGTCACTATTTTGTTATTTTTGGCACACAAACATATTCTCGTCGCTTTATAATATTAAGGTTGAACCATTGTAGTCACATGAACTGTTTTAAATATGTTTTTAGTAGCTTTCTGGGCATTGAAAAAGGGAGTGTTATTGCTGGCGATGCAGGCCTCACTGAGCCATCTGATTTTATAAAAAATATCTTAATTTGTGTTCCAAAGATGAACGAAGATCTTACGGGTGTGGAACGACATGAGCAATTAATAAATAATTAATGACAATTTTAATTTTTGTGTGAACCAACCCTTTAACAAAAAAATATTATGAAGACAAAATTATTCCTAGAGAATGGATTAACTGATAAAATGTATTAAATGAAAAAAAAAAAAAAAATCCTTCAGTAATAATTCTTATTATCAACAATGCTGAAAACAGCTGTGCTGATTAATATTTTTGTTGAAAATATGATATTTTTAGGATTCTTTGATGAGTAAAAAACAGTCTTTATTTGATACAAAATTTTCTATAACAATGTTAGTCTTAACTTTCACTTTAAATACATCCTTGCTGAATATATATATATATATATATATATATATATCAGTGCTGTCAATCGATTAAAAAACAAAAACAAAGAAAAACAAACAAATTAATCGCACATTTTACTGAAATTAATCACGAGTAAAACATTGGAGTTTTTAATATTTTTATATTGCAATAATTTCACAGTTACTCTCCACATTAATGTAGAAACAACTTAAAGACAGTAGATTTTAAATATATTTTTAATGGCATCTTTTTATGAATGAAGGTTAGTATCACAGATATTAATACTGGTACTGATGTCTCTATGAAATTGATTAAACATTAATTATAGACATTCCACATTACAGTATGACTGAAAGCTTCAACAATTATTAGGCTTTAAAAATAACTTTTAATTTGAGTGAATTAAAGCTACAATTTTCTCTGTTACCTTTGCTCTTTGTTTAACATTAATGACAGGCATCATAGCAACTGGTTTATTAGGCTGCTGTGACATTAAGACCTGTTGCTGGCGAACATGACGTGGATCTGACATGCATCTTATTTTCTCTATAACTCTATAAGTTCATTTAAGATGTTATTTAACTCATTCAAGACTGTTATTATGAGGATACTCGAAAAAAACTGGCATTTTGGCATAATTCTGTTTGTTCAAGCGCAAAATAGAACATGATACTGGTGGCGCGCATCTTTCTGTGCACACGAGCCATGTGTGCCGTGACATTCTCGTTTGTCTTGTGCCGCTTGAATGCTTTGCTTGAATGATCATATAATGTAACACTAGCCAAATTATAACGGATAAAATGGATGCTGCGTTAATTGTGTTAAATATTTTTAATGCGTTAAACTGAAAAAAATGAATTGCCTGTGTTAACGTGCTAATTTTGACAGCACTAATATATATGTATTTTTTAAAATCTTACTGACCCCAAACTTTTGAATGGTAGTATAAAATTGGGCAAGTTGCTGAAGTGTTTTTGATGTGTACATACAGATGGACATGCGTCAATATGACATTAGTACGTTTCCAAAGTTCAGAAGGAGCCATTTTTACAGCTTAGTGTCAGTAAACAAGGGAAGGCATTTTGGCATTATGATAAATTACAATATGTTTACATTGACCTTTTTGTTTCAAAAGATCATGGAAAGTTGAATTGTTATTGTATAATCCCTTTAAGTTTGACACAATCAAAAATTTTAAGAAAAAAAAAAAAAACAATGCCTCATGGGTTAGCGCCCACAGAAATGGCAGTAATACATTAGATGTCTCCCCAAACCCTTAGATGAAACTCACCCTGCTGTCCAGCTCTGCGGGAAACTTGGTTTGGAATTTGCAGATGGTGCCGTCACTGTAGTCTCTCTGAATGAAGACCTTGGTGGCCAGAGATGCACTGTGACGCAGCTCCTGGAGGTTGTGGAACTGCAAAGAGACACAAAGGGGGCGCTCTTAAGCACTTTTCTGAAACATGAAATGACAAATGGTACAGTCACGAGGCCCACGAGCCTTGTGTCTATATCATTTTATACATTTTTCATGTAAATTTTAACTTGCACAGTTAAATCATTGTACATGTGGATAAGAATTTGAGATTTGACACTTAAAATTGAGAGGGTCCGGAAAGTATGACAATACTTTTCAATGTCAATTAATTTAATGATTTATGGTTTCTATCTCTTCCAAGACACACAGAAAACCTACAATATAAAATGATAGAGCCTGGACCTACATCAAAAGTCTCAGTCTATCAAAATGAAAAACGGACAGGGGCCTCTGAAGCAATAATATTTTAAAATATGAAGGAATATGTATGCATGTTTATAAAATTTGGGCCAGAAAGAAGACAGAGCATCAATCAAAAGAAGGAAAATAAACACTAAATGAGTTGTTTTAGGACTTTATGTGTAAAAACCATCTTCACCAGCATTGGAAACATCATGAAATAAATTTAGAGAGCCAAGAGAGAGAATGAAAACTGATGGATCCAAGGCGCAAATTCAGCTCTAATGACCATTTGCTGTGTCCAATTTCTCCTGATTCTCTAATTGACAATACAGTCAGACAGACATATTCCAGAACTCAGTCTATCCACAGTGGCTGGAGGCAAATGTGTTTCATAAATTTAATTTTCAAATAACAACTACATGAATTAAGAACAGACTTTCTTCAAGCTGTCCTGCAGATCCTGAAGCTTTCTGTCAGACACTGCAAGCAATGCATCAGTTTCTTTCTTTCTTTCGAGACCTTGTTTCCCCCTTGTAAACAAATCTGTATTTTAACAGATCAAGATATAAGACAAGGCTCACAGCTTTATTTTCAGCAAAAATTAATTGGCTTCACAGAATACTCACAGTCTCATTAGTGAAATTGCTGAAAGCTTTGATGCCAAAAATAAGTCTATTGTTAATGCTCTATTGCTAACATAGTAAAGTTACTCTAAAAGGCCAGTGCTGAGACATACAGAAATAATGATAAAGGTTTAATGGTCCTTTACAGATGTAAATTATGGCTACATGGGAAAAATACATAGTATTCATGTGCATACACAGAAAATAGTGTAGAAATTAGATGATCATTTTAGAAATCATTTTAAAATTAGTAACTCCATTGTTTCTCCTAGAAAGTAATGAGATTGAATTGAAAACAAATGGAGAGTTTTGTTTAATAAACTGTGTGTCAACAAATAAACTGACAAGTATTTCTCAACCACGGGGGCTGTGAGCCACAGGGGGGTCTTAAAATTATTTTTTAAAAAGATTTTATAATTATTTTTTAAATAAGCTTAAAAATGAAAATAAGAAGTTTATGTTTTAGCTTATTTTTTTAAGAACCAGAGTCTTGGAAACCAGGATATATGAGGGCATTTTTTTTGTGTGTGTGTTTCTAGTGGGGGTTAAATGAATCGTAATTGATAGTTGATCCATGATCTGTACAGACCAGGCCCCACGGTTCAACACACGTGATTCGCAAAGTTTAACCATCATAGAGTAAAGTGATTTCAAACCAGTAGGGCAGAATAAGAGGCGAAAGAGAGCTCAATTCAGTACTCGCACGCTGTTCTCTGTGCGCACAGCGCGCACACACAGAGAGGCGCGTTTCAGGCAGCGCACGAACACCATATTGATTGCACTTTAGCATCTCCTTGCACTTGAATGGACATATACGCACAAAATTATCTCAAAATACGCATCTCGGCAAGTATTCTCGTAAACACATTCAGTTATGTCTTAAGTGAATGTAAACAGAATGTGCATGTTGGATCACTGCATTCAGTCTTAAAGTGACAGCAGCCTATAAATACTTGCAGTGTGTTCAAGTGAGCTTCAACATGCCTTTTCTTTTTCTGTGGGGAGTGTGCATGGAGGCTGTGGCAGTGGAATGTATTTCCTATTGTTTTCTCTGTGACAACTGCCTCCAAGTCTTTCTGAACCTCTTTCAGAAAGATGTTAAATACAGCATGTTAAAATACCTTTGTTAAAACAGATTTAACAAAGATTAATCTATATTTAAATTATACAGAATAGTATAGTGTTACATTTACATTTAGACCTAATTATTACATTTCTGTTCCTGAATATTACAGTTAGAAATTAGGATTGAAATGAGAATATTTGTTCTTATTTTTTTCACTTGCCTTTAATAATGTTTGAACTTTATTAGTTAGACTAGTAGTTAATCAGTATACATTTAGTTTTGCCAAGCTCTATAGTTAGAAATTGCTATTTGTGAGTAAACAACAACAACAACAAATCCTGCAATCAGTAAATACTGAAAAAAAGCTATGTAAATTCATTGGTCACTAAGAGAGTGAGAAACCTGAAGAACATTCAGCTCAGGAATTAAGGTATTTAATTATTTAAATTTTAATTACAGAATTAATTAACCTAATATGTGCCACTTAAATGCATAGTTCACCCAAAAATCATAATTTACTCACCCTCAAGTTGTTCTAAACCTGTATGAATTTCTTTCTTCTGCTGAACAAAAAAAAAAAAAAAAAAAGATATTTTAAATCAAATAGTTTATGGTCACCATTGACTTATATAGTATGTAAAATAAATACTAGTTGTGACGTCTTAAGTTGATTCCTCATCCGCTTTACGTTTACCGGCCAATCCATTCACGAACTTGTCCGTGTAGTGCAGAACCATTAATTTATATTTTTACACGGCTCAATCCTGATTCTTCAGTCGCACCATCTAGCAGTCTGTTATTCCATGACAACAACCACTAGAACTAATAACAGACCACTCAAGCGGGTTCTGCAAGACATCTTGAGGTAATAAAATGTCAAATGAATATTTTATGTTCAATTATTTACTTATGTGGTAAGTGACCACATAATAAGCAGGATAATTTTGCAGTGGGGTCTTGTATAACCAAGCGTAGCGTTAGTTCTGGCAGGTAAAGTTAATCGAACCCGCATTAGCTGAGTCTCAGCTGACCCATGTCTACCTATATGAATACGACGCCTATCACAGCATCCCTATATACTGTATACGGTCCATTCAGTATTATCAGCAGCTTTATCGCATTGCTCAGGAGCCAATTACCCTCCACGAATTAGACTCATTACACCTCTTCGAATCAGACTAATTTTAAATGTAAAAATGAGTAAAAACACTAACTTGATGAAATTTATACTTGACTTTAATAAATAGAAAATGTATAAAAATACAAATAGAATTGTATTTGGTCTCTCTTTTTATGTAATGTTAATTTAACCAGGACAATTAAGTGTAACAGGGACATACATTTACATTTTATATATATATATATATATATATATATATATATATTATATATATACAAACCCGATTCCAAAAAAGTTGGGACACTGTACAAATTGTGAATAAAAAAGGAATGCAATAATTTACAAATCTCATAAACTTATATTTTATTCACAATAGAATATAGATAACATATCAAATGTTGAAAGTCAGACATTTTGAAATATCATGCCAAATATTGGCTCATTTTGGATTTCATGAGAGCTACACATTCCAAAAAAGTTGGGACAGGACCAATTTGCAACTTATTAGGTCAATTGGCAACATGATTGGGTATAAAAAGAGCCTCTCAGAGTGGCAGTGTCTATCAGAAGTCAAGATGGGCAGAGGATTACCAATTCCTCCAGTGCTGTGGAAAGGAGAAAGGAGTTTCTCAGAGAAAAATGGCAAAGAGTTTGAAGTTATCATCATCTACAGTGCATAATATCATCCAAAGATTCAGAGAATCTGGAACAATCTCTGTGCGTAAGGGTCAAGGCTGGAAAACCATACAGGATGCCCGTGATCTTCGGGGCCTTAGATGGCACTGCATCACATACAGGAATGCTACTGTAATGGAAATCACAACATGGGCTCAGGAATGCTTCCAGAAAACATTGTCGGTGAACACAATCCACCGTGCCATTCGCCATTGCCGGCTAAAACTCTATAGGTCAAAAAAGAAGCCATATCTAAACATGATCCAGAAGCGCAGGCGTTTTCTCTGGGCCAAGGCTCATTTAAAATGGACTATGGCAAAGTGGAAAACTGTTCTGTGGTCAGACGAATCAAAATTTGAAGTTCTTTTTGGAAAACTGGGACGCCATGTCATCCGGACTAAAGAGGACAAGGACAACCCAAGTTGTTATCAGAGCTCAGTTCAGAAGCCTGCATCTCTGATGGTATGGGGTTGCATGAGTGCGTGTGGCATGGGCAGCTTACACATCTGGAAAGACACCATCAATGCTGAAAGGTATATCCAAGTTCTAGAACAACATATGCTCCCATCCAGACATTGTCTCTTTCAGGGAAGACCTTGCATTTTCCAACATGACAATGCCAGACCACATACTGCATCAATTACAACATCATGGCTGCGTAGAAGAAGGATCCGGGTACTGAAATGGCCAGCCTGCATTCCAGATCTTTTACCCATAGAAAACATTTGGCGCATCATAAAGAGGAAGATGAGACAAAGAAGACCTAAGACAGTTGAGCAACTAGAAGCCTGTATAGACAAGAATAGGACAACATTCCTATTTCTAAACTTGAGCAACTTGTCTCCTCAGTCCCCAGACGTTTGCAGACCGTTATAAAAAGAAGAGGGGATGCCAAACAGTGGTAAACATGGCCTTGTCCCAACTTTTTTGAGAGATGCTGATGCCATGAAATTTAAAATCAACTTATTTTTCCCTTAAAATGATACATTTTCTCAGTTTAAACATTTGATATGTCATCGATGTTGTATTCTGAATAAAATATTGAAATTTGAAACTTCCACATCATTGCATTAATTTTTTATTCACAATTTGTTTCAGTGTCCCAACTTTTTTGGAATCGGGTTTGTGTATATATATATATATATATATATATATATAGTGTTTTATTAAGAAAAAGCAGTACAAGGCAAGTCAAGAAAGCAACAGATTTCACTAAACAGTTCCACATCCTACCTGTGCAAATTAGAATCAGTTAAGTTAGAAAAAGTCTTGCCCACCTCTGAATGCAAGTATTGCACATCTCATGATGGGTAGAGGCAAAGAGCTCTCCCAAGACTTTCACAAGATTTTTGTCATACATAACAATGGTTCTGGTTACAGAAGTATTTTCCAACTCCTAAATGTTACTGTAAGCACCATTGGGGCCATTTTCCACAACTGAAAGGAACATCATTCCACCATGAACTGGCCATGCAAAGGAGCTCCTCGCAAGATTTCTGACCAGAGAGTCAGAAAGTTAATCAGAAGAGTAGCCCAAGAACCACAGACCACTCGGGAAGAGGTTCAGAAAGACTTGGAGGCAGTTGTCATCGAGAAAACAATAGGAAATACATTCCACCACCACAGCCTCCATGCATATTCCCCACAGAAAAAGAAAAGGCATGTTGAAGCTCACTTTAAGTTTTCTACACATTTGGAAAGGTCTGAACAACTGGGAGAATTTAGTGTGGTCAGATGAGACAAAAATCTAACTTTTGGCAACAATACCACATGCCATGTTTGAAGGAGAAATGGCTTTGCATATGATCCCAAAAATACCATACCAACAGTAATGTTTTGAGGTGGAAGCATCATGTTATGGGGCTGTTTCTCTTCTCGTGGTACTGGCAGAATCTATATTATTATTGAAGGGAAGATGAATGAAGCCATGTACTGGGAATTTTTGAGATGAACTTGTTGCCATCCACTAGGATGATGAAGATGAGATTTTGGTGGACCTGCCACCAGGACAACAATCCAAAACACACTGCAAAGGAGAGTTTGAATTGATTCCAGAAGAATAAAATAAAGTTGTTAGAATGTCCCAGTAAATCACCAGACCTAAACCCAACAGAGCCTTTGTGGAAGGAACTGAAGATCAAAATTCACAAGAGAGACCCTCAGAATATTCAAGATTTAAAGTTTGGTCAGGTAGGTTTGGTCATGCGCCTTAAACAGTCATTGCAAAAAAGGCTTTTCCACCAACTATTAAATACAATTTCAGTTAGTGTGTTCAATACTTTTTTCATGAGTCATTTCCCTTTATTACACATAGCTTTTTTATGGATTGTAAAATTATGATTTCTTTGTCTTTGTAGATTTCTTAAGTTAATATCGATGTCTGTTCAAAATTTTATGTGAATTGCTGCATTAGAACCCTGTTTAATACATTTTTTTGACGTATTCAATACTTATTTTACCCGCTATATATATGTGTGTGTGTGTGTGTGTGTGTGTGGACTTTGCCTCCTCATTTTAAAATACCATCACACACCACTGTCATGCATATAACAATAAATTGAACTACATGTTGTCATTATGACTTTACAACGCCTAGTACTGGAAAATATACAAAGAATTTTAGAATTAGCAACCAAAGCTTCATAAGGATGGATGTGAATGATAATTAGTCTTCATTGTTGACACGACACACAAAGCCTTTTAGTTCATGCCAAATGAGACGAGCCTAATTATCCTGCACTCCTCCACGGAGACATCGCTCAGAGAGACTCAGGTTGAGAACGCTCATAATAGCTGTTCTGCTGTCTCAAATCCCACAGCAGCTGTTAGCATAACCACAAGCAAGTGGCTTATCTGGCCACATGACTGTCCACAGTTGGATTTCTCCCAGATGACATGATAAATTATTCACACTTGGGAGGTCATCTAAACTGTTATCTACAAGTTATACAGAGAGAAGTTTTACATAGTCAGACTATCGACATAAAGGCTTGTACAATTTGCAGCTTATTTTGGCCAAGATCTACAGGAAAATTCTGTCTGACCAACATGAAAAGTGACTAATAACAGTTATGTGGTATTTAGGTTTATCTTAAAAGAACATTTCATCCAAAAATGTAAATTATGTCTTCATTTACTCACCCTCATGTCATCCCAAACAGAGAAGAAGAAAGTCAAAAAGAAGGAATCAGAAGAATGTTGGTGTCCAAACAACATTAGACCCCATTGATTTTTTTTAAAATATTTTTCAAAATATCTTGGGCTTCCACAAAAAGAAAGTAGTATGGTAATACTTTACAATAAGGTTTCTTTTGTTAACATTAGTTAATGTGAACTAAGTATGAACAATACTTTTACAGCAATTTTAGTTACTGTTATTCTCAACATTTAATAATACAATAAAGATCAAAAGCGCTGTGAACTACATTAACATTTTAATAACTAACATTAAGAAAGGTTAGTGCTGTAAAAATATAGCTCATTGTTAGTCTATGCATTAAAGGGTTAGTTCTGTCATGACAACTCGGAGATTGTTTTGCATGGTAATGGGTATGACAGTGTTGATATCTTTGGTCTTGGTGGAATAGATCTGCTACACTGCTGCTGCTTTTATCGCTGCTACTGCTGTTGATTATTGCTGCTTCTGCTGCAGAGCAAGTACCGGACTTGCTACGGCACTACATACACGACACGCTGCTGTGAGCAAGTAAGACATGCTGCTGCTGTACAATATAGCGTACATGAATTACCCGTAGCAGATCTATACAGGTGGAGCTGGGGAAGGTGGAGGGTTTCTGAAGCGTGCTGCACTGCTAGGCAAATGCTACTCATGTATTTGAAGATTGAGCATGCAAGCTCATTGGCTACTAATACAGCAGGAACCAATCATCTGTGTCCTATAGATAATGATGTGATTACAAGCAGGTGAGTTAAAGGACCTATTAGCCTGCCTATTACAGTTTCATGCCAGAAGTTTGTATTTCTGTCATGACAACTCTGAGTGTTTGGCATGGTGATGGGTATGACAATGTTGATATGTTTGATCTTCGGCCTTGAAAGTGTTGTTGGAAGTTTGAGCAAATAAGGTGAGCCCTGGTTAAATGTCAATACATTTTCTCATGTCATGTCCACTATGCTTAGTGCAGTGATGGCTTGCTGCTGTATAAAAATATGTATTGCTGCTGCTGTATGCTTGTATTTTACTCCTACATTAAGTGCAAGACTGTAAACACCCTTTTAAGACAAATGAGGCATAGTTGATGTTTGTGGATTAAAAGAAAAGACATGATGCCCAGCGCAGTTCCAGAATCTGGAAATTTCCCAGAATTTAGTGTGGGTGCTTTAACACAGATGCTGTGTACGCAACATTTCCACCATAAGAACAGCAATGTACTGTGAACATTTAGATTTACGAGACATTATTGAATGATATTGAATAGAAACTCAATATTTTGAAACAATATTCTATATATCTATTGTCTGAGCACATGCTAATGCGTTACTATGGTATATTATATCTTGCCCCATACAATGGTTATGTCAATCAATGCAATAGTACATCAGTGTATCCCACTACATCAATGAGCTGCCCACACTGCAATGAGTCTCCTATTACACTCGTATTGTTAACAAATACCTCAGCGTTTTAAGCAGAGAGTGATTTCTGACAGATAAAACACCTTTGATGGCTACAGCTCAGGATCAACAACGTGTGTCGTGATCAGACACACACTCTAGGTAAGTTCAAATGATAAAATCATTCTATGTGAAATCTATTAATAAGATGACGATAACATATCCGACATTGGCATAAAACGCTGTTCGTCCTGTAGTTATGAAATATTCATTCATTACTGGATGAATCAGCATTTTTGAATCTAATGAATGAATGATTCAATGACAAATACATTTTTAACAGTTTTTAAACATCTTTATTAGGTGATTAGGTGACAGCAAACATCAGGGTTTATATCTGAACTATAAACTTTTATCCCAGTACTTCAGCAATAATTTGGATTATTGTAACATAAACAATGATACTCAATGTGGTTGAAAAGACTTTTTGGAGTTGTTTCATACCTATACATGACAAATGCTCTCCAGTGCAGATTTGAATGTTTGCTGTGACCGTACTTCAAAGTTTTAATAAACATAGACATATCGTTGTCATTTAAGATCGCATGGATGTTTGAATTGAGATCGCTATCTTTTAACAATTGGGAATCATGCAGCTCTATTTGTATAGGGCCTACAACAATACAGTTTTATCAGCCAATCCGATTGGAAGTGGCAATCTCTGCTAGTTCTTGCTATTTTTGTGTCCAATTCACATCAGACGGTCAGTAAACGAACTGTAGGCGGTTATTGGGTTTAAGTTGAGGAAGAGGAACCATCCAGTTTCTGTAAGTCCTGAACTGTCAAAGTTAGCACTGCTGTAATTGGTGAATAAGTCTAAAAGGTGAGTATAAGGGTACAGTGACATTCCTGAATTGAGACCATTAGCATCATTGCTCATCACAATCCACAGCAGCCAGAAGGTCATGGCCAATTAAAATTCATCAGTTCAGGAAAAGGATGAATTTTAATGAAACTGCCTGTCCAGCAGAAACATCTGAGGGGTCAAAGGTTGATTCTAGATGCTGCCAACATTGAGATGCATTTCATAAGAAGCTGAGCAGATCTGCAGAGGCATATTAGGAAGAAAGATGTGTACCTTCAAGACTTCATAGGCTCTAGGGGCATTTTCTCTTCCTTCCTTTGTGAATGGGGAAGATGATTTTAAACAGATGTGACAGAAGCAGAACATTTACAGCACTCGGGTTTCTTCCGACAGAAAAAGAGAAATGCTGATGTGCTCTCAAACCCTTGAGAGACACTGTAGCGGAAGCAAAAGATGGACTTGCTTCAGTTTAATAGTGGTTTATAGGCCTACATGTCATAAGTGAAGGACTCCAATCGACTGAGAGATAAAAAAATAAAAAAAACTCTTTCCTGCCCTGCAGGGCTGGGTGTTTAGCAATATTTTGGTCTCATTACAAAGGGAAAGAATAAATTAGATTATGGGCTCAGGTTTTAGCAGCACATACAAGACACTGAAACCATTCAAATGCAATAATATATAAATCATGTCATGTTAGTACTCACTGATGCACAAGCCAGCTGCCCAATAACCCTTTAACGCTAGTGTACTGTGATACTGTATGTAGCTATTTAGGTTCATGTAGTAGATCCACATACAAAAGACATCTGTTAAAATGTTTATGATGTGTGTACATAAAGCTGAAATAAAGGAAAACAAAGATGTTTTAAGGTGTTAAAGGGTGAATTTCATATTTCAAAACAAATGAAAAACAAAAGTTTTTTTGTGTGTGAAAATTTTGGCTTAAAGTAAATTAAGCATATGAAGCATACACATTTTTACATTGTGGCAAACACGGATGTTAAAAAACTAAACTAAACTAAACTAAACTAAAAAAACCTAATTCTTATTGGTGAAGAAAATGAAAATCATCATAGTCTGTTTTTATTTATTATTATTATTATTAAAATCAGCATACATTTTAGTAGAAGTACTACAAACAGTATGTAAATATATACTTAGCAATTTTTTTATGGGCTACTTACAACAATTGTGGCAGATTAAATGGGATGGGGGATCAATGTATAATATAATGCAATGTAATAATATTTTAGAGTATTACTTCTTTTTTTTTTTATCAAACAAATGCAGTCTGGGTGAGCATAAGGGACTTTCTTCAAAAACAGTAAAATTAGTACAATTAAAAACAGACCCTATAAACTTTTGAACAATAAACTAGCAAACATTGTAAATGTTTTAAATAGATTGTAAATTCTAATATTTAAAAAAAAAAAAAAAGAAACTGTTAGACTCAATGTCAGATCAAGAAACATTTGATACCCATCTTGCGCACAGATACCTTTATAATCAAACACTGCTGATCTTGAGCACATTCTGTTATGTTATCCATGTTAATTAAATACCAGGAGATTATAAACTGACTTTCCGGTCCCCTAAGAGACTTATTTGATTTTAAATAGAATGCGGCTGCCTTTTGAAGCTTGTTTATAAGTGAGCGATTGTCATACCAAACAGATTTTCACAGAAAATCAGCTGAACGGCTCAGGCAAAAAATAAACTCACAGGAATTGCTTTGAATTTGTATTAAGCATTAAGTACAGAAAAGTATATGGACACTTAACCACATTTAAAAATATTTTAACTCATTGCATTAGAAACAAAATAGCAAACCAAGTGGCTTGCATTTTATTTATTTTGTTTAAAGACAGCACATATGTTACAAGCAAATATGTGACCCTGGACCACTAAACCAATTATAGGGCTCAATTTTTTGAAATTGAGATTTGAATAAATAAGCTTTCCATTGATGTTTGGTTTGTTAGGATAGGACAATATTTGGCCAACTATTTGAAAATCTGGACTCTGAGGGTGCAAAAAAATCTAAATATTGAGAAAATCACCTTTAAAGTTGTCCAAATGAAATACTTAACATATCTTCATGGAACATGATCTTTACTTAATATCCTAATTATTTTTGGCATAAATATATATATATATATATATATATATATGTGTTTGTGTGTGTGTGTGTGTGTGTGAGACCCTGGACCACAAAACCAGTCGTAAGTCACATAGGTATATTTGTAGCAATCAACATTTGAAGTGGATCAAAAAAGTTAATCAAAGCTGTCCTAAGAACTAAATTGCCCTAAGAAGAAGGTTTTAGGACAACTTTGATGAAAGGTTTTGATCCACTTCAAATGTTAACTACTGTATGAAAGTGTATATATATATATATATATATATATATATGTGTGTGTGTGTGTGTGTAAGCAATAAGGTACGACAGGCTGTGCTGTATTGTGAATAAGTCACGGCTGAAGGGAGATGTTAGGCACAACGCAAAGCAACTTTCAATGCAACTTTCATGAAGTAAACTTTTTCTAAAAGCCTTCCTTCCACCGGAAAAAATAGTCCCTGATCGTGAGCAGCAAAAGAAGTTACATTTTCACGCCATTAGGTGGCAGCAAAGACTGTCTTTTTGAGTGTGTCAGTCAGTAGCAAAGACTTTTACATTGAAAAGACTGAATTGTTTTGAAAACGGAACAAGACGCAACTGACAAATGCTTTGACTAGCGCTGTCAGTCATGGGAAAACCCCTTAACTGTTAAAAGGACAAGATGATACATCGGACATTTAAACAGATTTTTTTATTATGAACATAGGACTGACCTGAAGGAAAATGCTAAATCTGAATGCAGGTAATAAACTGGCTCAATCGATCTCTCACAACGCTCTTCTACATAATATCTCATCTCATCTGGATACGGCCTGGATCTGGCAAGCTGCAGCAAACCTTGGGATAAAAAGAGAGAGACTAATATTAGCGTAGACGCCATTCTTCTTATGATGTAGTAAGTACATCAGGTGTTATGGGAAGTGTTCCCGGTTCCGGCTGACCTAATCTATGCAGCCTAACAATTTACATGATTTGAATTATAGAAGTAGATAATGTGTTATGTGTATGCAAGTTTAAACAGATGTGTTTTTAGTCTATATTTAAACTGACAGAGTGTCTCTGCTTCCTGGACAGTGATAGGAAGTCTGTTCCAAAGTTTAGGTTCTAAATAGGAAAAGGATCTACCGCCTGCAGTTGATTTTGATATTCTAGGTATTATCAACTGACCTGAATTCTGAGATCGCAATAGACGTGAAGAACTATAATGCATTAAGAGCTCGCTCAGGTACTGGGGAGCTAAACCATTTAGTGCTTTGTAAGTAAGTGGCAAGATTTTAAAATCTATATGATGTTTAATCGGGAGCCAATGCAGTGTTGACAGAACCAGACTAATATGGTCATACTTACTGGTTGTAGTAAGAACTCTAGCTGCTGCGTTTTGGACCAGCTGTAGTTTGTTTATTAGGCGAGCGGAACAACCACCCAGTAGACCGTTACAGTAATCTAGCCTTGAGCTCATGAACTAACTGTTCTGCATTTGTCATTGAGAGCATTTGTGGTAGTTTAGATATATTTTTAAGATGGAAGAACGCGGTTTTACAGATGCTAGAAACGTGACTTTCAAATGAAAAATTGGTATCAAAGAGCACACCCAGGTTCCTAACTGACGAAGAAGACTTAACAAAGCAGTCATCAAGTGTTAGACAGTATTCTAGGTTATTACGTAAATATGTTTTTGGTCCAAAAATTAAAATCTCAGTTTTTTCTGAATTTAGTAGTAATAAATTACTGGTCATCCAATTTTTTATATCAGCTATGCATTCTGTTAACTTTGTGAATTGGTAAGTTTCGTCAGGGCTCAAAGAAATATAGAGCTGAGTATCATCACCGCAACAGTGAAAACTAACGCCATGCTTCCTAATGATATCTCACAAGGGTAGTGTAGTATATGCAGTGAATGGTTCTGTCTAGGACACCCTCACACAGTTTTTGTAGTTGGTATGACCCACTGGTGTATGGCATGTTGCCAACTTAGTTGAGTTAAGTTCTTGGCAGGCTAGTAAAGAAGCTCAGCATTATAACTCCTGTGCGTACGTGTCTTAATGTTAACTAAAGTTTAACAAAGACCACAACATGGTGTCAGAAGCCACTGTATCCACTGAATAACACTGCGCACATCAAGTAGTGACTGAAGATCACCGCGGTGCAGGCAAACAGTGACGAAAAGCAGCACTGCCAGGTTATTTTAGCGAGCCCTATGTGCTAACGAGACGGACAAAATGGAAATGCTTCATCAGCCGCCACCTTTGTCTCTGATGGGGAACTTGGCTGAAAATTGGCGTAAGTGGAAACAAAGATTTAATTTGTATCTTACTGCCTCAGCGCTAGTAGATAAATCTGAGACGAGACAGATCGCTGTACTGCTGCATTGCATAGGAGAAGAGGCGCTAGACATTTATAACTTTACTTGCACACAAATCTGCATATGGCAGGCACAATTGTCAACTTCAAGTTCGACATGGGCGCTGAAGCAAACGTCATTCCAAAGAAAATCATTGATCAGCTTCAGGTTCCTGTGAACATCCAAAAGACAAACACTGTGCTTGTGTCGTATGGAGGCACCCACATCAAACCAGAAGGTGTTATTAAACTCCATGTGCAGGCTAAAAATAAAACAATTGACATGATGTTCTTTGTGACTACAGCATCAGATATAGCCCTACTTGGGAGACAGGCATGTGTGCAGTTGGACCTCATAAGAAAAGTAGACGCCCTCACACCATCATCGCCCACCACAAGAACTGAGCTCCTCAACCGCTATGCATCAGTGTTTCAAGGTTCGGGCCAGTTTCCAGGATTGCACCATATTCACACTGACCCTTCCGTTCCTCCTGTAATACACGGCTGCAGGAAGATCCCGTATGCAGTCCATGACCGACTCCGAGAGACACTGGATGAATTCGAGAAAAGGGGTGTCATAAGCAAAGTTTCTAAACCTACTGCATTGGTTTGCAGTCTGTGCATCACAGAAAAGAAAAACGGCGCACTGAGAGTCTGCCTGGACCACAGAGACCTAAACAGGGCCATACTCCACCAGCACTACAACATTCCCACCCTGGAGGACATATGGAGTAAGTTAGCTGGCAACAAGTTGTTCACCATCCTGGATGAGAAGGACGGCTATTGGCAGATTCAACTAGATGAGGAGTCAGCAGATCTCTGTGCTTTCAACACGCCATGGGGCAGGTATCGTTTTTATTGCATGCCTTTTGGCATAAAGTCAGCGAGTGAGGTATTTCAACGTTTGAACTCAGAGAGCTTTGGAGACATTGAAGGTGTTTTCATGGTGGCTGATGATATGATCATAGCGGCATCCACCAAAGCAGAGCTTTATGCCATCCTAGAGAAAGGGATGAACAGAGCGGTGAGTCTAAACATGAAATTCAACAAAGACAAGCTGCAGTATATGGTCAATGAGGTGACTTACCTTGGCCACGTTATCACTGCAGAGGGAGTGAAGCCTGATGAGTTCAAGGTTTCAGCAATATTGCAATTTCCCCTCCAGTTGACAGAAAAGCTCTTCAACGTCTGCTAGGTATGACACGCTACCTGTCACAATACATTCCCAATGAGCCCACCGTCACTGCACCGCTCAGGCTGTTGCTAAGGAAAGATATAGACTGGCAGTGGCATCCTGAACAGCAGTCAGCACTTGAAAAACTCAGAACAGCCATAGCAACTGCACCTGTTCTAGGGCATTTTGACCCAAAGGAGCCTATAGAAGTGCAGGCAGATGCCTCAAAAGATGGCTTGGGGGCTGAAAAGCTGAAATGCTGAAAGCTGCTGCTCAGTCTGGCACTGACCCTCACCTAGCTTTATTGACTCTCCGCAACACTCCTGTCACTGGTCTCAAATACTCTCCAGCCCAGATTCTTATGGGCAGAGTCTTATGTTCCACTTTACCGGTCAGCAAAGCTGTTCTGCAACCTTCTATACCTAAACACATCCAGGAAGCACTGCAGCATCATCAATCACAGCAAAATAAATAGTATGATAGAACAGCAGCTCCACTTCCAGCCTTAAAGGGGGGACAGAGAGTATATATGAGGATCAAAAACACATGGAAACCAGGTACAGTTGTCAGTATCCGAGATGAGCCCCGCTCATATGATGTTGTCACATCATCGGGCACAATCTACCGCAGGAACAGACGCCACCTCAGGCCTGACAGGTCAATCAAACATGACTCACAACCTGACTGTTCCATGTACACTGACAATGACTTGTGCAACGACACTGTTCCAAAAGCTGCTCCAACTGAGCTACCTCAAGATGTGGAAAGGAGTGTGCGAGGTCCGGAATGCACAAGAGTCAGACGTATCGCCAGACAACCGGCACGGTTTAAAGATTATGTGCTTACTTAAGTATGCTAGACTAGTGTTAATATTGCTTGTTCATAGCAAATGTTTATTTTATACACTGGTGATATTTATAGCATACTGTCCTTGCTGTATGTCTGATTAATACTTTGTTCAAAGCTTAAGAAGGGGGATGTAGTGAATGGTTCTGTCTAGGACACCCCCACACAGTTTGTGTAGTTGGTATGACCCACTGGTGTATGGCATGTTGCCAACTTGGCGAGTTAAGTTCTTGGCATGCTAGTAAAGAAGCTCAGCATTATAACTCCTGTGCATACGTGTCTTAATGTTAACTAAAGTTTAACAAAGACCAGGTCATAGGCAGGTCACTGTTGCAGCAGTTTTGAGTTAGGTGAGGCACTGCAGCAGCATGGGATCAAGTGGAGCACTACAGCGGCAGTATCGAATTAGACAGAGCACTGCAGCGGCAGTATCAAAATTAGGCGGAGCACTGCAGCAGCAGTATAAAAATTTAAGCAGAGCACTGCAGCGGCAGTATCATGTGAAGCACTGCAGCGGCAGTATCAACTTAGGCGGAGCACTGTAGCAGTAGTATCAAGATTAGGCGGAGCACTGCAGCGGCAGTATCAAGTTATGTGAAGCACTGCAGCAGCAGTATCAAATTGGGCAGAGCACTGCAGCGGCAGTATCAAATTAGGTGGAGCACTGCAGCGGCAGTATCAAGTTAAGTGAAGCACTGCAGCAGCAGTATTAAATTAGGTGGAGCACTGCAGCGGCAGTATCAAATTAGGCGGAGCACTGCAGTGGCAGTATCAAATGAAGTAAGGTTTGGCAGACATAGGTAGGATTGAGCTTCGTGGGGCAGCTATCTTAAAGAGAAGCGAGAGTTAGATGGGCTTGTTTGATGAGGCTGAGGTCGGAACGAATGTAAGACTGAAAGGCCCAGTAAGACCCAGTAGTTTGATTTGATGATCTGGCAGACCTTTTTGGGCTGCGGTGGTGGCTGCTCCAATGCGGAAGGAGTGAGATGAATACAAGTGAGGACCGTTTGTGGTAGCCTCAAATTTTGATATATTCCAAGGTTAGATGGATTAAACTGGGACTGAAAGACAGGAGGAAGAGAAATACTGGAAGTGTGGACAGAGGAAGCTGTGAGAGACTCAACTGTGGGAGGAGGAAAGGTAACAGTAACGGTCGGAGAGAACGCGGAACTATTACGAGCAGCTGCGATAGACTGCCGGCTAGAATGAGCGGCAGACAAGGAAGCGGCTGCCGCGGGCTGAAACTGAGGCGGGTTGGGGGTGCACCATATGGATCGTGCCGCTCTTTGCTTTGAAACTTGCATGTTGCTGGGAGGACGCGGAGAGTTTGGGTGCGAGCGCACGAGCGCACGAGCAGATCGTGAAGTTGCACTTTTGAATTTTGAAGAAATGGATACCCGCGTTGGATAGCGCTTGCCTGAGTGCGTTGACGGACCATTTCTCAACAGGAGGGATGGAAGGGCTTGCTGCTGAAGAGGATGATGATGATGATGAAGGATGAGATGCATCACGGCGAGGATCGGCTGAGCCCCGTGATGATCTGGATGGAGGAGGAGAAAGAGGTCTTTTTGAGCGAGATGTGTTGAGCTGGCTTGTCGAACGGTGAGACCGGCGACCTGGGCGATCAACAGGTGAAATATGAAGTGAAGGAGGATCCAACCTGTTCTGGCACATTAGAAAGCTCGTCGTCGGAGGGAAACAGTTCAATTTCCTGGAAGTCAGTCATGATGCGGGTTTGGGTGGGCCAAATGCCGAAAGAACTAACAACAGGAAGAAGTAAGATGCTGGTTTTAAACCTTGGTATTAATTGGAAGATTAGATGGGCGTACTCCTCCCGAAATTATGTTTATTAACTTCACTTAATGTTAATTTTAGTGATCTCCGACTGGCGAAGTCGTTTGTGCCGACGTGAATAATAATCTTAGAGAATTTACAATTAGCATTAGCCAGCACTTTTCAATTTGCTTTGATGTCAGGTGCTCTGGCTCCCAGCAAACATGTGACTATGGTGGCTGGTGTCTCTATTTTCACAATCCGTGTAATAGAATCGCCAATGACTAGGGCACTTTCAACAGGATTCTCAGTGGGTGCATCACGAAACCTGTTTGATGTTCTAATCGGAACGGAAGGGCGGTGTTTTTTGCAACTAGGCTGCCTTATAGTCACCCAATTGCCCTGCTGCACGGGCTCTACAGCTGGAACCGAACAATGAACAGAGTTCAGTAAGCTAGTTGCATCCAAAACAGTATCTAAAGCCCTTGCATTCTTGCTATCCTCAATTAAAGTTTAGATCCGTGTTTTAATTCTGAGATTCTCTCTGTCAGCCTGACTATCTCCCTGCATTTATCACATGTGTAAATCTCACCTTTGACAGAGAGAGCTATACTATGCATGTGACAGGCAGTGCAAGTAACAACAAAAGGAAAGGATGACATGACTGACTGTGTTTGTAGAGTGATCAGACTTACAACAGTTGTTTGATGCACTTTGAGTCGTAGAAAAAGGAGCGCGCGAGAGAGAAGGACGGTACATGGCCCGGATGGCAAGCTAACAAGCTGGTAAAATGCTAATGCGCTGTGATAGCGATTTGGATTAAAAGATTAATATGATAGATATATGGTGATGATAAAATAGACAAGTAATGATAATAGATTCAAAACAAAGCTCTACGCCTGTACAAAATAAAGCAGCTCTTGAAAGGGCAGTATGTTGTTCTCTAAGCGCTACCAGAGATGCTGAGTGCACATGGCCTCAGGGTCACATGAAATAAATTACAGGTTGCTTTAGCTGTGACACTTTAAGAGGGCTGTTACACAGTCGAACTGCTTTCTGTCGTGCTAGCTCATTTCTTTGCTTGTCCACCCTCTCTTGCTCCTTTCTTTCTAGATGCAAATATCTTTTCATTAAGCATTCAGTTAGTCTTATAACTGTAAAACTGTTTCAGATCAGCATAATTTTTTTTTTTTTTTGGTTAGGTTTCAGCTTAATACGAGCAATATGACTGCATTACTAAAATGTTCTTTTACAATCTTGTTCTGTCATATCTATTCACTTCTAATCAACTCAGGATATTCTGGAGATCACAGTTAACAAGTAACACAAGTAAAAACAGTTCATTGTATTGTGTATAATTAATTGGGTTTGGCACAGGGTGTAAGTATGTAACCGGAGATGGCTGTGTTTCTATCTGTGTGGATATACTTAGCTATACTTGGGGGATAAAACTATCCCCAGACATTTGTTATATCTGACAAAAACTTTCTTTCATTGTTCTAAATAAATTAAATAAATGAATAAACAAAGTACTACTAATAAATGTGTTATGTTTCACTTCTGAATTATATAAAAAGTTGTCTTGTAAAGAATAGGGTTAAGACTAACCTATGTAGTAAACAAGCAAAGTAAAGCAATATATATATATATATATATATATATATATATATATATATATATATATACATACATATATACATACATATATACATACATATATATATATATGTTAGGGGTGTAAGGACACCCTCATGTCATGATTCGATACATATCATGATACTTGTAAAAGGTTAACAAAAAAATGTACTGTTGATTAAAATGCTAAATTTGGTATTACATTGGGGGTGGAAATGAATAGCCTTGGACTTGGTGCTGGTAACCCAATGCAGAGGAAAATGGTGACACCAGAATAAAAATATTCATGATTCTATAGCTGAAAATACAGAATTATTTTAGACAAATATGCTTACACTCTGTCACTGACTAATATATATATACAATATTTTATATATATATATATATATATATATATATATATATATATATATTGTAGGCCACTTTTTTAATGGTAACACAAGACATTTGGCATTTTCAGGATCCACAAATATTCCCCCATTGCATTATTATACATTATATTCAACATTATATATAGTAGTTATTGTAGTATTTACACTAAAACTGGGTGAACTATAGCTAACACATATTGTCACTACAAAATATATATAGTGGATAACACTTTTTGTTTGAGCATCAGTAACACTGTGGTTGTTTGTGCTAGATGTATCAAATTTTGATACATGGTAGCCACATATGTCTACTACAAATATAACTCACTTGGATGTGTACTACACATTTACAGATTATGTGAGTTAATGTCAAATACAAAGAGTTCCGTTGTTACAATCTACCCCACTACTTGTAACACTAGATGGGGATAGATATAACACTGAGAGGTAATTTGCTGAAATAACACCCACACTATCCAATTTTTGCATAAACTTAATTGAAGAACAAAGAAAAAAAAAACATTTTTGAACAACGTGAACAATTTAAATTGACTATATATATATATATATATATATATATATATATATATATATATATGTGTGTGTGTGTGTGTGTGTGTGTGTGTGGGTTTTTTTTTTTTTAGAACTTTAAATGTAACCACATAAGGGTTCAGTCACTAGCTATGTTTTTAAGATCCGCCTATTTTTATGTGAATTTTGAGAGATTGCATAAAAAACGGTGGATGGAAACATCAAGAAAAACTTGTGTGTTCAATTAAGGCAGATCATTTTTAATCTGTTAAGAAGGCATGCACATAAAATACAATGGAAACATTGCAATTTATGGTTGGAATTTACTGAATAAATCCATTGATAAGCAACAAAAAACTTTGAAAAACGTGACTTTACCTCAACAGAGGATGTGATTGATAACTGGACTCATTGGAATCATCATAGGGGTTAGTTGTAACATTTTTAATATACTGTTACCCCAAACAGCCACAACATAGCTAACTGTTTTAGCATGTGAAGTTAGCATAAATACAAGCATAAAATTAAACTAGAGAAACAGCTTCATGTAAGTTAAATAATTGTATCTACAATTAAATGATTGCTAGGCAAAAAATAATCTTGGTGAAAAATGTTACTTTCTTACCTGAAAATAAGTTTATTCATAAAATCTACAAATTTGCTCACAATCACATGCCACTTCTCCTGCGAGCTCAAAAAGAAGATGGGAGTGTATGATATTGATGACATTACCACAGCTCTGTCAAACTTAAAGTGTACCTTTCTCTCTCTCAGTCTGTCTGTCTGTCTCTCTCTCTCTCTCTCTCTCTCTCTCTCTGTGTGTGTGTGTGTACAGGTTTATATTACAGTGGTCCCCACAAGGATAATACAACCAGAAATCATCTACATTATGGGACCAGCCAGCAGTCCCCATGTGGGAAATGGATTAATAAACATCCTAAATTATGTTTTTTTGAGAATGTAAAAATAATTTTTTTTTTTTGTGATGGTTAGGTTTAGTGGTAGGGTTAATATACAGTTTGTACAGTATAAAAACCATTACGTCTATGGAGTCCCTACAAGGATAGTGAACCAGACAAGTGTGTGTGTGTGTGTTGCTACCAGGCCCCAGGCCCAAACAAAACAAATCAATGTGGGAGTCTTTAGTTGTGGCCCCTGCACAAGGGTAAAAACACTTTGGAGTCTCATGTAGACAGATAAATAGCAAGCAATCCTCTAAAGACTGTCTAATGCAGCAGCTCTGCATAAAAACAGAAACACATCACACATCAGTTTTCACAGTAGCCCCAGAACATAAAACAACATAATTTATTTTCAGAAGGAGTTATTTTAAGGATTAACTGAACTTGATTTGAGGTGCTTGTCAAAGAAGAAACTAGAGATCCATCTAAAGAAGCCCCAGAGTTCACTGAATGCTAAACTGATCAGTGAAGCGAAGGAAAGGCACTCAGAGCAATCGTGGAACAATCCAGTGACTCATTACAATATTTTTTAATGAAAACGAGCCTGATGTAGGACAACAAGACCACAAGATGCCCAGAGCAAGTTCATGACAACCATTCTTATGACAGCAAAAACTTTTTTTTTTTCTTTTTTTTTTTGGTAAATGTTGGCTAGGTGAAAGTCAACAATCAGTTTTAATATCCTAGTAAAAGTAAAATCTAGGTTGCTGAGGGAAAGAATTGTTTCCCTGAATACATTATAAACTGTGGAATCTCATTGTGTATTCTCACTGGAGGGATTTGTCTTGTCTATCTTTTGAATAAATCTGTAAACAAGATGGCTGAGTAAACAGGAAATGCATGCAATCTAAACAAATGCCTAAATATAAACCATTTATTATGCAGGTTGGATAGTAGTTAATGCATTAAGGATAAAGGGCAGCTATACATACATTATTCTTAAAGAGAGAAAATTAAATCTGGAAGATATGCTAATAAAACAGGAGAAAAGAGATGTGGATGCTTATGCATATTAAAAAATGAATGTTGAATTTATGAATAAATGGTGCTGAGCCATGCACAACACCATGCTAAAGTATTGTAGGTGGTTGTCAGGGTGTTGCTGTGCGGTGCTAACAGTGGTGGTAGTCAATATAGTGGGCTATATAAACAAAACAAATCTCACACCATTAAGAAAATTTACACGAAAGGAGAGCCTCACTCCATATAATATCTACTCACCTGAAACAAGTGAAGGTCCTTAATTCAATAGGATTTCACCAATATTTTGCCTAAAAGTTTCTCTTCCACTGTTGTCCACAGGCAAGCTTGATGACGCATTAAAGTGATTTTGGAAGCTGATTGGCCTGAATGATTACCTATGATATTTGTGATGTTGCATTATTTTAATATCTATTCTGATTGGTCAGATGCTGTCAGTCTCCTCTACATTTTTTTGTACAGGTAGGCCTATAAAAATACATAATCATATTACATTTACATTCTATGCATTTGAGTCATGAACATCTGTTCATAAACTGAATAAAGAAAATTGTTAACTTAAGATGTATCCCAATTCGCGAACCCACAAGATGCATTTTAAATGGGTCAGTGATGTGATGGGTCATTTTTTTGTCCAAAGGCCCTAATAATAATGAAAAACAAAGATATGACATCCAAAATATGTAAGGTAGTACAACTAGATCTATTTTATTGAATCCAAAAGGTTTTAATGATATTTTGCACCATATAAAGGTATTTTAAGGATTTTAAAGTGTCAAAAGGTTATTCGGTTTAACCGTCCAAAGGCCAGTTGTGATTGAAATATCTTAAAATGTAATAAATGTATATTTTTTTTATTTATAACATCATATATCAACATAGTGCAAAATGGTATTACAATTATGTGTATAAGTCATTGCTTTGTTATGAGAAAGAATGTCCGGAAAAATGAATTTCATTGATGTCATTTGGAGTAACCAATTTAAAGGGACAATTTTGGATCAAGTCATGCGGTCAATATCATGTGACAGGATGTGACATCATTCAGACACCTGCAAATGACCACATGGTCGTGAAGCAAAGTAACTACCTCTCTTTTAACTATTTGAAAAAATGTATGTTTTCACTTGTTCACAAGCATGTTATTCAGTACAACCGCTATAAAACATGGAAAATGTTGTAATATTTTAAAAACTTGTACTAAATATAAAATGTTTGGTTGTCCTTTTGCTAGCTAGATATCAGCCTGTTAGCATTGTTTGAAAATATTCGGTATAACTAAAAGTGTCATTCAGTAAAACCGAAATTTTGGTTAAACCGAATTACTTTTTTTGGTGACAAATTTTGTCCATCTTGTAAAAAATGACAAAAGCAGTGTTAATTGATTATACAAACCACACAATCTCATTGTTAACACTTAATAAAACTTATATACCTCGGCCACGACAGCGAAGGCGGCTCAACCAATCAGAATATTAATATATAGAGTACTTACCAAATAAATAGACACGAAATACTTATTTGAGGTAAATATATATATATATATATATATATATATATATATTACTAACTTAATTGGAGAGACAGGAGCACAGGTAAAAACATGGTTTTCCTCGATCAATATTACATAGTGTTGCCACGGTTATTCATCGAGAATGAATGGCGCAATTGACCAATCAAAATCAAGTATTCCAGAGAGCCGCACAATAAATACTTTTACTTTAGCATCTGTTGGTTTATTCAATCTGTATATTTGTGTCTCTGTCCAGGGTGCTGAATAATACATCAGTCCGTCTGTGTCATTCACTCTTTCTTTCTTCCTCTGCTTTGACCACAAGATAATGATGCTTCACTTTTTGGCTGATTTCAGTGGAAAACATGTCGACGAAATCAGCCTTTAAATAAACAACGTTTCCATTTCTAAACTGGTTTCTTTGAACGCGTCTCATCTAAAGCGTTTACAGGAAACATCGTGATTCAACCCCACAGCAGGTGTCAAAATAACTTCACACAAACGATACGACTGAAACGGACCCGCTTTCCGCTGTCCGTTCAGCTCGCATGAAGCTCAAATGAACGTGTTAATGATTCTTACCTCTGTCGCCATGATGCCTGAGACGGTGGTGGATGTGTGGTGGATCTGTCCCGGTGCTGAAATCCTCTCCACTCGTGGGACAGTAACGGACGGAGAGATGAACGCACTGGAGAGGGTGGAGCAGCGTCCTACTGATGGAGGAGGAGTGACTAGTACAGATGTGCTTCACTTCATTTCTGTATAAACAATATCTTCATAGAGACTCAGAGGACCACCATATTACCACATAACACTGGGGTAAAAAGTGTTTCATCAATAAAATTAGTTTTTTTTTTTTTTCTTTAGATGTTTGCAGTGTCTATACATTACAAAATTAAATTGACTAAATACATAAATAAACTAATACACAAGCAAACAAATAAATAAATGAATGAATAATGCAACTTGAAAGATGTTAGTTCACAAAGGGATAGTTCACCCAAAAATGAAAATTCTGTCATTAATTACTCACCCTCATGTCGTTCCAAAACTGTAAGACTTTCGTTCATCTCTGGAACACAAACGAAGATTTTTTTGATGAAATCTGAGAGATTTCTGTCCCTCCATTGACAGCTACACAACTGACATTTTGACGCTTTGAAAAGTTCATGAAGAGATTGTAAAACTAATCCATATGATTTGAGTGGTTTAGACCAAATTTTCTGAAGAGACACGATCGCTTTATATGATGAACAGATTGAATTTAGGCTTTTATTCACATATAAACATTCATCACCGCACACATCAGTTATGGTAAACGGAAGCTCAAGCATGTTTGCTTGACGTGCGAGAACACGCTCTTGTTCATTCTTGTGTTTGAGCTTCCGGAAGAGGTTTGTTCTCACGCGTCAAGCAGGTTCAGTTGAGCTTCTGTTTATGTTTGCTGATCAATGTTTACATGTGAATAAAAACCTAAATTAAATCTGTTCATCATATAAAGCGATTGAGTCTCTTTAGAAAATTTGGACTAAACTGCTCAATTCATATGGATTGGCTTTACAATCTCTTTATGAACTTTTTGAAGCATCAAAGTGCGTAGCTGTCTATGGAGGGCCAGAAAGCTCTCAAATTTCATCAAAAAGATCTTCATTTGTGTTCTGAAGATGAACAAAAGTCTTATGGGTTTAGAACAACACAAGGGTGAGTAATTAATGGCAGAATTTTCATTTTTGGGTGAACTCTCCCTTTAACACTAATGTATTATAACGTTACCAGCCAAAATGCAATAGGTTACACCAACTAAAGTCATTTTTAAGAGACATACAGTACCAAGTAGAAAGAACTTCTGAAGGAAACAACTGCCCATATACCTTTTTACAGTATAGATGAAAAATGTATACATTACTGTTTAAGTTTGCAGTATGAAACATTTTAAATGAATACATTGACATTATTTGACACAGAATATTAAATATTGATTTTTCCATTGTGAGTTTTAGGTACTACCTTCTGGGAGAAGATTCAAATTTCCACAGTGCAGACTGAAAAGGTTCAAGCATTCTTTCTTGTCCTTAAGAAAAATAATAAACACAGGTCCAAGGGGTTGGGCAATACATGATGAATGTGACAAATTAGTGTAGTCACAATCTACAGTATGCATGTGGATGGAGGGCTATACAATATAAATTGGGATGCAGGTGGTGGTGTGCAAATTATATTGGATGGACAGATGTCTGATGTAAATCCAATTCAGAGAAAAAGGAATATTACACTTTAATCTAATGAACATTTAATATTCCACCTGAAATAAAATTATGACAGATTTATGGTGTGCTGGCATTTCCCTGGCTCTTGTTTGTTGCAAAAATATCTTTCTCTGGCGATCATTGCGGTGGCTCAGCCTGAGTCATACATGCATGAAACAGACTGCATAATTCACAGGAAAGGCAAAGACTCTTAAAAATGTATTAAATGCGCTGCTGACGTTGTTTTGGACACTCCTGGGCTTTGACCAGCAGCCTCTGTGGACTGAAAAGTAGTCATTTTTTAACCATGAGCATGTCTAATAATAAACAAAGCAATAAGGTGCATGCAGCTTATACATGTTAAAGTTAGTGCTGAACAATTTAGGAGACAAATCTGGTGTAATGCGCTGTGTAAGACTGCTGGTGTTGGAAAGCACACCTTACCTAATGACCTTGAAAATAAGTTCTCTCATGACAACTCTTGGAGTGTTTGGCATGGTAATGAGTATGACAATGTTGATATGTTTGGTCTTGGCGGAATAGATCTACTACACTGCTGCTTTTATTGCTGCTGCTGTAGGTTATTGCTGTTGCTATAGAGCAAGTACGGGACTTGCTACTGCCAATACATATACGCCAAGTAAGACATGCTGCTGCTGTACAATATAGTGTACATGAATTACCATAGCAGATCTATACAAGGTGGAGGGTTTCTGAAGTGCGCTGCACTGCTAAGGCAATGCTACCAAAGTATTTTGAAGATTAAGTACACAAGCTCATTGGCTACTGATACAGCAGGAACAATCAGCTGTGCCCTATAGATAATGTTGTGATTACGAGCAGGTTGAGTTAAAGGACCTATTAGCCTGCGCGATCTAGAATTTCATGGCAGAACTTTGTATATATTCTTGAACAAAACACACTTACTCCAAACAATCTGAGCATTTGTCACATTTGATAGCTGCAACTCATAGATAGCTAATCTGAATCACATTGGACACAGGACAATACCATCTGCTCCTGTCTCTGACTGAAGACTGTAACTGAATGCTATATAATTATAGCAAAATGGAATGCATAGCTGATATAAAAAATTGGATGACCAGTAATTTCCTACTACTAAACTACTAAAAAACAGAGATTCTAATTATTGGACCAGAACCTCTGCACGTAATAACCTAGAATACTGTCTACCACTTGATGGCTGCTCTCTTAAGTCTTCGTCATCAGTTAGGAACCTGGGTGTGCTCTTTGATACCAATCTCTCATTTGAAAGTCACGTTTCTTGTGAAAACGCATTCTTCCATCTTAAAAATATATCTAAACTATGACATATGCTTTCAATGAAACATGCGGAACAGTTAGTTCATGCGTTCATGATCTCAAGGCTAGATTACTGTAACGCTCTACTGGGTGGTTGTTCCGCTCGCCTGATAAACAAACTACAGCTGGTTCAAAACGCAGCAGCTAGAGTTCTTACTACAACCAGGAGGTTTGACCATATTAGCCCGGTTCTGTCAACACTGCATTGGCTCCCTATTAAACATTGTATAGATTTTAAAATCTTGCTAATCACTTACAAGCACTAAATGGTTTAGCTCCCCAGTATCTGAGCGAGCTCTTAACGCAATTATAGTCCTTTACATCTATTGTGATCTCAGAATTCAGGCAAATTAATAATACCTAGAATATCAAAAATCAACTGCAGGCGGTAGATCCTTCTCCTATTTGGCACCTAAACTCTGGAACAATCTTCCTAGCATTGTTTGGTAAGCAGACACACTCTGTCAGTTTAAATCTAGACTAAAAACTCATCTCTTTACCCTGGCATACACATAACACATTATCAATTTATATTTTAAAATGCGTTAAAGGATTGTTAGGCTGCATAAATTAGGCCAGCCGGACCTGGGAACACTTCCTATAACAGGAAGAAGAATGCACAAGAAGAATGGCATCAACGCTAATATTAGTCTTTCTGTTTATCCCGAGGTTTACCGTAGTCAGCCAGATCCAGGCCGTATCCAGATCAGATGGAGGACCTGTGCCTAGACACGACGACAACACAGCCCTGAAGTGTCAGCAGAGATTGAGTCAACTAGATCATCCCTGTGAAGGCCGCACTGAAATGACAGCCAGTGGCACAGATTCCCAACAAACCGTCCCATACCGGCTTGATGAATAAGATCTTCAACTAGATGGAACTGGACCAAATATTTTGACTGTTGCAATCCCAATCGGACTTATGACCTGTAACGTTGCCTGAATTATAATCATGCACTGTTCGCTGTTGGCCAGAGGAGAACTGGCCTCCCGACTGAGCCTGGTTTCTCCCAAGGTTTTTTTTTTTTTTTCTCCATTCTTATCACTGTTTTGTCATCTGATGTCACCTGATGGAGTTTGGGTTCCTTGCCACTGTCGCCTCTGGCTTGCTTAGTTGGGGACACTTGATATTCAAAAATGTTTTTGATTTGCCTGCATTGACACCATTGTATGCGAACAGAACTGAGCTGGACGATGACATCACTGTTTTCACCAGTGCTGATATATAGATAAATTAACTAATTATTGATTTTTACAACCGAATGAATCAATACTGAATTCTAATTATTGATTTTTACAACCGAATGAATCAATGAATTGAAATCAATGAATGAATACTGAATTTACTTAAGCTGGACAAAATTATTCACCGGTTATCACTGTAAAGCTGCTTTGACACAATCTGCATTGTAAAAAGCGCTATATAAATAAAGGTGACTTGACTTGACTTGACAAAAGAACTTTGCCTTGCATCCAAACAGCAAAACAATTTGCAATACAGGCCCACGTTGGCTGACATAATCAAAAAAGCTTATTGCCCAAAGCCTGCACGCATTCGCACACACGCTCACCGATTCAGGCAGGATACATCCGGGAAAACACAGAGGAAGTGTATACACTAATCACAGCTTATTTGATAAGACAGCAAAATGCCTTTGGGAATGTCAGATAATATAAGGTCAAATTTGAACAAACACGCAAAGCGTGGGAAGCAAAGCTGCTTTATTGAATTTACAAAATTATATTTTTCTCCAATATCAAAGGAGATTATAAATGACTCCACAGTTATTTAAAGCATTTTCATGTATAAAAGCATTTTTGATTTACACACTTTTTTTTCTGAATGAATTGGTAACCATTCTCTTATTCTTGATACTCACTCTAAACTGTGTGAATGAAAATCCAGAGGAATGCCTATGAAGGGGAATCTTCCTCTTGTTTTTCATCTAGGCCAAAAATGTTTTGTACAGATGCCACCATCCCTTGGCACAGAAACGTCTGTCTCACAGGAGGGAATGGGAAAGAAAAAAGAGCGTTTGATCCACGATATAAATAAAACATTAAAACGCCTTTGTTTATTGTGTCTTTTTATAGCGGTGTTAAAAAATAAAGCGTGTAATCTCACTGTGCCTGGTTACTAACATTGTAGAAAGGGAGCTATAAATAGAACTCCCTAAATAGATGCACACGTGCACCTATTTTTTCCTAGATTTCTATAGCAGCCAAACCATACTAGGCAGTACATCTTTATGTCCCTATCATACATTGTAAAATGTTAAGGTTTTTTTTTTCTTTTTTTTTTTTTTCCAATACATCATCAATCCTTCTTTTAAAACATGTTTTTGTCTCACCCTGATCCACTATGGTAAGCTTATTATTATATTTTAGACAGAGCGGGTTGGCTTTCGCGAGCAAATTGCGTACATTGAAATGTTGTAGAAGTGACGCAGAGAGTTTTGATTACTCAGCAGGTGAGTAATGTATTTTATTGAAAAGATAAATTGCAACAGGTCTCTAACAGAGTTCATTGTAAAGCATTATCTGTTATGGAGGGTCATATTCATCTGCACAGTCACGCAGAGCCGAAGCACAACCAAAAAAAAAAAAAAAAAAAGGTTTGTTTTTTAATCACCAGGGGGCCAAATGTTAAGTCAAGTCACCATTATTTATATAGCGCTTTTTACAATGTAGATTGTGTCAAAGCAGCTTTACAGTGATAACTGGTACATTATTTTGGCTGCACAGCAGCTCGTAAGGAATAGTGTCAATGCAGGCAGATCAAAGCACTGTTGAATATCAAATGTCAATTGTCAAGTGTCCCCAACTAAGCAAGCCAAAGGCGACAGCGGCAAGGAACCCAAACTCCAACAGGTGACATCAGGTGGCAAACAGGTGTTAAAATGGAGAAAAAACCTTGGGAGAAACCAGGCTTAGTCGGGGGGCCAGTTCTCCTCTGGCGAACAGTGCTTTGTTACGACTCAGGCTGCTATCATAAGTCAGATATGATCGCAACATTCAAAGTGTTTAATTCAGTTCCATCCAGTTGAGGATCGTATTCATCACACCGGTATGGACGGTTGTTGAGGAGATGTGCCACTGGTTGTCATGTTGATGAGGCCTTCATAGTGGATGATCTAGTTGACTCAATCTCTGCTGATACTTCAGGGCTGTGTTGTGGTTGTGTCATGGTGCAGGTCCTCGATCTCACCCGGATACGGCCCGGATCCGGCTGACTACGGTAAACCTCGGGATAAACAGAAAGACTAATATTAGCGTAGATGCCATTCTTCTTCTGATGTAACGAGTGCATCTGGTGTTATTGGAAGTGTTCCCGGTTCCGGCTGACCTAATTTATGCAGCCTAATAATCCTTTAACGGATTTGAAAAAATAAATTGATAATGTGTTATGTGTATGCCAGGTTAAAGAGATGTGTTTTTAGTTTAGATTTAAACTGACAGAGTGTGTCTGCTTCCCGAACAATGCTAGGAAGATTGTTCCAGAGTTTAGGTGCCAAATAGGAGAAGGATCTACCACCTGCAGTTGATTTTGATATTCTAGGTATTATTAGCTGGCCTGAATTCTGAGATCGTAATAGACGCGAAGGACTATAATGCATTAAGAGCTCGCTCAGGTACTGGGGAGCTAAACCATTTAGTGCTTTGTAGGTAATTAGCAAGATTTTAAAATCTATACGATGTTTAACAGGAAGCCAATGCAGTGTTGACAGAACCGGGCTGATATGGTCATATTTCCTAGTTCTAGTAAGAACTCTAGCTGCTGCATTTTGTACGAGCTGTAGTTTATTTATCAGGTGAGCAGAACAACCACCTAGTAGAGCGTTACAGTAATCTAGCCTTGAGGTCATGAACGCATGAACTAGCTGTTCTGCATTTGTCATCGAGAGCATATGTCGTAATTTAGATATATTTTTAAGATGGAAGAATGCGGTTTTACAGATGCTAGAAACATGGTCTTCAAATGAAAGATTGGTATCAAAGAGCACACCCAGGTTCCTAACTGACGACGAAGACTTAACAGTGCTGCCATCAAGTGTTAGACAGTATTCTAGGTTATTACGTGAGGAAGTTTTTGGTCCAAAAATTAGAATATCTGTTTTTTCTGAATTTAGTAGTAGGAAATTAAATTATTAAATTAAATGTTACATAGTGAACCTTTTTTGTACAGATGGCAACGTTATCAAAACTATCCCCGTTCCCACGGATCCACGAAAATGACTAAACACGCTGTATTACGCATGCAAGACAATTAGTTGTCACTTTGTAAAGAAAGACTAGGTATGTGTCTGCGTCTGCGCATACGCATTCTTTTAGAGGGCTCTCGCGCCAAACACGCATGCCTATCCAGCTTATTTTTACAGTTTACTGCACTTTGATATTCTTCTCGTTATTTCCCTATAGCGCACATTCACAGAAAACACGTTAAAAAAGGTGGATAGACTAAACACGTAATACGCATGTGCAAGACGTCATCGTTTTCACAGATTCGCGTTTTTGCAGTTTACACGGAGTTGACAACTGTAGCGTTTTAAAAAAACTTGAACTTTGAAACCCGTTTTCAAAAGTTTGCGTTTTCTATCTATTTCTATCTATCCACCCATCCTTCTCTCCTTCTCATAATGGAATGCATCATGAAATCTGATGAAACATGCTGATTTCTGAGAAAACCTGGCAGTCTGCACAAAGGAGTTCACATGCTCAGTGTCACAGATTTTCTTATTCGATTAGTCACATAGAAATACTGCAGAACACTAAATCTTTTTTTTTTTTTTTTTTTTTTTCCTTTTCAAAATCTTAAAACCATCTGTTTATTTCTAGGTTTTAATTTAAATATGAACCCCAGATCTTCAAAGTCAACTCAGACTTTTGGACCTCACTGTATATACTTTCTTGGAAGTGTCTAAGGACAGCGAGAACGTCACTGTTACTAAGGAAACAGAACAAAATCAGATTCCTTTTTTTTTTTTTCTTTTCTTTTCTTTTTTTCATCATCTGACCACCTGGAATGATCTTTGGATCACACTAAAATCTCAGTAGGATCCTCAGGCATATTCAGATGGAGAAATGTGTGAGAAAAACATATTGCAACACTTCACAGGCCGTGGAACTATTGACTTTGGTTCGTGAAGTGCATTCCTATGGTTGTTTCCATTCTCTTGGCATATTGTTTATGAAATCTGGCATTTCTTTTGGTAATATTACACTGGTGTTGACATGTACGACTAGTGTTAGTGTCTTGTAGTCGGGGGCATTATCATGACAAAACACAATTATTGCTTTGAAAGAGAATGTTCACCAAATCTCTTTGACTTCTTCCTGAGAACTTATACTTCAATTATATAATTATAAAATATAATTATAATTCAAATCTATTATATATACAGCTCATGCCTCGGATATACTGCCTAAAACTAACAAAACATCTGTTTGGTTTTGATCTATATCGCGGTCACGCTCACATGACTGCAGTTCATCATGAAAGATCTGTGTATTAAAGTGACAGCAGAATAATATACAGTACCTACTGCTATGCTGTTAATACAAACCAAACAACAAAATCACTCACTGCTCTTGACTGAATAACTTTAATAAGAATACATTTCTTACTTGAATGCTGCTGTTAAATGCTCTGACGAGGAGATAAACATGGCAGACTGTGTACAGCTCACTCAGGGCAGGGTCTACGCTAATAGGGCAGAGTCCGTCAGTGGTTGTGGGCGGGGCCTAATTATTTGTGACATTTTGCATAATAGCAGTAAATAAGTTTTGCATAATTTGCATAATAAGTAAATGGCTCTCTTTATGAATAGGTCACTGATTCACCTGATTGATTCACTCAAAACGCGCATTCATTCAGAAACGAAGCACAGCTGTATGTTGCTCGGAGACGCACAACAGTTCTGCTCTGGCTTTACAGGTAATATTTTTGTTGGCAAAATTGAGGAAAAACAGACAATATTGTGTGTAATATATATCACAATATTAACTTCTTATTTATTGAACTGTTGCATAAAATCAATATTACAGTGGTAACACTTTAGTATAGGGAACATATATTCACTATTAACTACAACTTTTCCCTCAATAAACTCCTAATTTACTGCTTATTAATAGTTAGTAAGTTAGTTGTTAAGTTTAGGTATTGGGTAGGATTAAGAATGTAGAATAAGGTCATGCAGAATAAGGCATTAATATGTGCTTAATAATTACTAATAAACAGCCAATATTCTAGTAATATGCATGTTAATAAGCAACTAGTAAAAGACCCTAAAATAAAGTGTTACCATTACATTTGTACAGTTTCACTAAAACTGCACTCGTGTGATATTGCGCTCCTTACTCGTATGATATTGCTTAACTATATCATATGATATAAATACAAAAACTCATGCAGGGGCATTTTTGCCCTGAGATCTTGAATTTTAGGAGCATTCTAACTGCATTCTATAGGCTTCATCACACAGTGAGTTGTTGCCCTGATTCATGTTCGTCTCTAATCGACTGTATGAAATGTAAGATGACCTATGTAGGTCTGGAGCGGGTTTGTTTTTACTCATTATTTTTTTCATAAATAATTCATTAAATCAATGCATTAAATTAGACAACCCTAATATATTAGTTGGAATGTTGGAATGTTGCAGTACTTTAAAAAAGATGTCAGTATTGACTTATTTCAGCTATTTTTTTTACTTAAGTCCACTAATAATCCAGGTGGTGGTGCCAGTTCAATATTGTAATTGAGTTTCATTTTCATATGAAGTGAACCTTGTGTCACTTATTTGGTAATAACAGCAATTTTGTAATTTTCCAGACTGGAAAAACTCTAAATTGTAGACAGCATGAAAGTGTGTGGTCAATCAAATGATGCTGTCCAGCACATTTACTGTTTGCTCTTAGAAGGTTCAGGAAAACCTCAAAATTGACCCTTTACCACATATGCCTTGTCAGATTTCTTAGGACTCACATTCCCCAATGCAAGGGGACATTTTTAGATTTTTGCAAGTCTGTGCAATTACTATTTATGTGTTTGTTTGTGTGCACGTCTGTATGTCTATGTTACAGGACTGGTCAGGCTCTTTGCCACATTAAATATCCTTCGCCTGTTGACTTAACAACAGGAGGAGACGACTGGAATGCGATCAGTGTTCCGTTCCAAGAACACAGGAAATGAGAATTCTGAAAATGCAGAAATAAAATATTTTTAACTTTGTTAAAATTGTTAGAAAAGCAAATAAAAAATTATCACAGTCAACACAGAGGTCAAGTGAACTTTGCCAGGTGTACCGGATGTGACAGAACTTGACAAGACATGTGGTATTGTTTATTGAAAGTATTTGACGATATGTTATACAAATGATATCAGATTTCTCTTGGTGGTTAAAAGGTTTTAGAGAAATATGATGATTAAATGTTTCTCCTAAACTCCGATGACAACACTACATGGGGGCACAGTAAAACAACATCCACTCTCAAAAAGAAAAGGATTATGTGAGAGAGCATGTGATTAAAATTCTTATTTGATAAATGAGTCTTGATTACTCAATGTCAAATCTGGCAGAATATACTGTTGCTAAAGTGTAAGATGAAGAGGAGACATTTCAACATTTGGCAGGAATAAAACACAAGAGACAATTAGAGCAGTAGAACGATGAGATATTAGAATTTTTATGGCCTATTTGTCATTGTGTCAATACTGCAATAATCACAAACATGTCTTCTTAAGGAGCAGGACTGGGCTTGTGGATTTTACACTCTACTATGACACCTAATATAAATTACCATTTAAAAGTCTGGTGTCAGTAAGAATTTTCTTTTTTTTTTTGAAAGAAAACTTTTATTCAGGAGGGCATATTAAATTGATCAAAAATGACAGTCGGTACATTTATATTTCTGTCAAATAAATGCTGTTCTTTTAAACTTTCTATTCATCAAATAATCCTGAAAAAAATACATGTATTAAGGTTTCCATAAAAAAATAAAAAATAAATAAAAATGATAATAATTGGATGGATAATAATTAGACATGTTTCTTAAGCAGCAAATAAGCATATTAGAATGATTTCTAAAGGAACATGTCACTGAAGACTGGAATAATTTAAAATGTATTAAAACAGAATTGATTTTAAATTGTAATTATATTTAACAATAATACTGTTCTTTCAAACAAATGTAGCATGGTGAGCATAAGTGACTTCTTTTAAAAACATTAAATAAGCTTTCCTCAAACTTTTGAAAGGTAGTGTGTATGTATACACACATAGTTACTCAGCAACAAAATCACATTCATGTGTTTTTTTGTATGGCAACATTTACAAAATTTAAAACTTCAATTGAGCACCTCTAAAAGGAAACAAATATACACACAGAAAGTGTTTATATGATCTCATGGCGTGCTTTGTCCTGTCTATAGAGAAATGAGACATATTTCTGTCATGACAACTCTCAAGAGTGTTTGGCATGGTAATGGATATGACAACTTTAATATTTTTGGTCCAATCAGCTGTGAGAGAATTATGTGATTGCAAGCAGATTGAGTTAAGGACCTATCTGCCTGTGCCATCTAGAGTTTCATGACAGAACTTTGTATTTCATCATTTGCTTTAGACAGTATCACCCACACAATTAGTTGTCTAATTAATTTTACAAGGTAGGGGTGAATTCAGGTTGACTGGGACACTTTTTCTCAATGGCAAAAAGTGTCCCAATCAACCTGAATTCACCCTACATATAAAGGTCTAATAGGAATTTTGGCAGACTTGCCAAACAAATTGTATGGCGGCTGTAAACCTTACAAAGTCTGCATTTAAAGGGGTCATGACATGGATTTTTTAATTATTTTTTTATTTTATTTTAAAATGTTCCTTGAGGTTCACTTATAATGTTAATAAAGTTTTTATGCACAAAAACAATGGAATGCCAGTGGGCGGGGTCTATGGTGTGATGATGTAGGCTATAACTTTTGTTGATGTCTTGCACTGGAAGCAGGCATATGCAAATGTTTTGCCTGTGATGTAACAAATCCTGCAATATCCAAACGAGCAATTTTTTGAGCTTGATTAAATAAATGAGGAGGATGCTTTAAGCTATGAAATTCGCAGGATGTTTTAATGGTACAAAGACCTATTATATGTTAAATGAAGGCAAATTTGATTTCTCGTGTCAAGACTGCTTTAACAGACAGTGAAAAGCATCTTGGCCAGAAAAAAAAAAAAAAAAAATCATCATTACATCTGCTGTGACTTAAAAAAAAAATGAACTAAATGAACTGTGAATTCTTTCTGCATAGAAGAAATGTAGATGGTGAGACAAAGTTGAGGCATCATAAAACTAAAGGCCTTTCACAGGCCCCTGCGGCCCATTTAAAAGAGAACCCAAAGACTAACTTAACTCACATGCAGGTTTAGGCCTGAGGAAAGAGTTTAGATCTGAACATCTCCATACTTGTGCAGACAGACATCACAGCTAATATATCTTTTGGTTGAGGTACAGTGGAACACATATTGCTGTTGCTATGTTCTCAGTCATAATAACAATTGCTACTGGTTCAAAACTCAAAATAAAAATGCTTTCCTAAGTAGAGCAGTGAGCGAAAAAATTGTGTAAATTGACATAACAAAAGCCAACACATGCACACACGCTCTGTTTAGTGATTAAAATCATGCTAATAGCTGGAAAGACAACAAAAATGTGGTTAAAGAAATGACTAATGCTCTTTTGATGAGTTTAGCCGTGGTTTAGCTGTGCTGGGACGCTATTGTGTTTGCTGCGGGTTTTGGCGTGCCGAACAGCTTCTTGTCTGTTTCTGATTAATCCAAACCGATGACTTCAGTATTCTATGTCCATTGGAGTTCTCAGACCAAAATCTTCTCTAGGATGGAAGTTTATGAAATACCTCAGTTTTTGTTGAGACTGATTTCTATACTTCAATATATAACACATTTTTATCCATTACATAAGAAGGACCACAAATAATTATTAGGATAAAAGCACATTCAGGTTGCTGACTTTTAATCAGATTTCAAAATTTCTTTAGAATTCATTTTGAGTATTAGTATGTTTGAGTATCAGTTTGAGTATCAGTAAAGAGCAGCGTTGGGTTACTTTTAAAAGTAATGCATTACAATATTTCGTTACTCTCTAAAAAGTAACTAATTGCGGTACTTAGTTACTTTTTATGGAAAGTAAAGTGTTACATTACTTTTGTGTTACTTTTTCTAGGCTGGGCTGGGCAACAAAGTTCCCAAAAAAAGTTATATTTTTGGCAAATGTAAAGGCCTATAAGCTTTAGGCTGATCCCAAATTTGATTTTTATCTAAAGTCATTTTTGCTTATTAGTATGGTTGAATTGGATCATTGAAGGTCAGCAGCAAAGACATTGGTTAATAAAGTGAGATTAAATACATAATGTATATTTGCCAAAAGTTTTGGGACGTCTTGCCTTTACATGCACATGAACTTTAATGACATCCCATTCTTAATCCATAGGGTTTAATATGGAGTTGGCCCACCCTTTGCAGCTATAACAGCTTCACCTCTTCTGGGAAGGCTTTCCACAAGGTTTAGGAGTGTGTTTATGGGAATTTTTGACCATTCTTTTAGAAGCGCATTTGTGAGGTCAGGCAGTGATGTTGGCAGGAAGGTCTGGCTCGCAGCATCCGCTCTAATTCATCCCAAAGGTGTTCTATCGGGTTGAGGTCAGGACTCTGTGCAGGCCAGTCAAGTTCCTCCACACCAAACTCACTCATCCATATCTTTATGGACCTTGCTTTGTGCACTGGTGCGCAGTCATGTTGGAAAAGGAAGGGGCCATCCCCAAACTGTTCCCACAAAGTTGGGAGCATGAAATTGTCCAAAATGCCTTGGTATGCTGAAGCATTAAGAGTTCCTTTCACTGTAACTAAGGGGCCAAGCCCAACCCCTGAACAACCCCACACCATAATCCCCCCTCCACCAAACTTTACACTTGGCACAATGCAGTCAGGCAAGTACCGTTCTCCTGGCAACCGCCAAACCCAGACTCGTCCATCGGATTGCCAGACAGAGAAGCGTGATTCGTCACTGCAGAGAACGTCATCTCCACTGCTCTAGAGTCCAGTGGCAGTGTGCTTTATACCACTGCATTCTACGCTTTGCATTGCACTTGGTGATGTAAGGCTTGGATGCAGCTGCTCGGCCATGGAAACCCATTCCATGAAGCTCTCTATGCACTGTTCTTGAGCTAATCTGAAGGCCACACGAAGTTTGGAGGTCTATAGCTATTGACTCTGCAGAAAGTTGGCGACTTCTGCGCACTGTGCACCTCAGCATGCGCTGACCCTGCTCTGTGATTTTATGTGGCCTACCACTTCATGGCTGAGTTGCTGTTGTTCCTAATTGCTTCCACTTTGTTATGATACCACTAACAGTTGACCGTGGAATATTTACTAGTGAGGAATTTTCACTTACTGCACTGGTGGCAACCTATCACGGTACCACGCTTGAATTCACTGAGAGCGACCCATTCTTTCACAAATGTTTGTAGAAGCAGTCTGCATGCCTAGGTGCTTGATTTTATACACCTGTGGCCATGGAAGTGATTGGAACGCCTGAATTCAATGATTTGGAGGGGTGTCCCAATACTTTTGGCAATATAGTCTATTTAATTATAATGGGTTTGTGCAATATTCTGAGATTGCATTTCATTGTTTTTATTCATTTTGAGGAATACTGACTCTGCTATTGTGCAAGTGAGATGAGTAAATGCTTATATTTAGTCTAGAACTACAATAACCATAATGTTTACACACAACGCCCCTGCACTCTCGATTTCTCTCAACATGGCGACAGGAGAGCTGTCAGTCAATACATGGAAAAACAAAGCAACTTGCATTACTTATTTAAAAAAGTAACCCAGATATTTTGTTGGAAATTTAAAAGTAATGCGTTACTTTAATAGTTACTTCAAAAAAAAAGTAATCTAATTACGTAAATCAAGTTACTCGTAATGTATTACCCCCAACACTGGTAAAGAGCAGTGTGAACATCTTTTTATTACACATTCAGGTTTGGGATTAACATAAGGATAAGAAACAAGCAAATCTATATTTAATGCTCAGTTTGTCTTTCACGTGTCTTAGAGTGAAGAGCATTTGGTATATCTGTTCTCTATCTGTCTATTTCACAGCATGTGTCTCAATCACTAGTGGTCTCACCTCTGGAGGACAGACACCTCTTTTACAGAAATCTGGCCATACTTTTTGTATTATGATCTGTAAATTGGCTCTTCTAAAAGCCAGTGCACCCCAGGCTCCTTGTAGATTAAGAAATCATTATTTCATCAGGAGTTCATTGTGCCAGATGCAGTTCACATGCAACACCACGGAACAATACCTTCGGCAGAACATACTAGAAATCACTCAAAAGCTGCACTGAAGCATCAGTGCCAACCTGGTAAATATCACACAAGCGTGCACAAAAGTGTGTGTGTTTTGGCTATTGAGAGCCTTTCTAATGCCACAACAAGATATTGCACATTTATTGCACTTTTTTTTTTTTTTCTTTAAGAAATTAAAACTTTTATTCAGAAATCATACATTAAATGAACTAAAAGTAATAGTAAAGACATTTAAAATGTTACAAAAGATTTATATTCCAAATAAATGTTATTCTTTGAAATATACTGTTTTCAACTGACAATAATAGGAAATGTTTCTTGAGCAAGAAATCAGCAATCAGTGATTTCTGAAGGATCATATGACCTTGTAGACTGGAATAATGGTTGCTGAAAATTCAGCTTTGCTATCACAATATATTAATAGAAAATGAGTTAATTTATTTATCAGAACTATGGCACCAAAATCATTCACATGTAAACCAAACTTAACTGTTATGAATGTATTTTTATAACATGTTTTATGTGACTTGTAATGCAAAATAATAATAATAATAATAATAATGACAGTTTTAAATTGCTTGAGTTTTTTTTTTTTTTTTTTTTTTTTAGGAATATCTCATATTTTATAGTACTAATGTTAATATTGCTATCCCTTCACTTGTATTGCTTCCCTAACAGGTGAAATTACACATCCGTAATAATACGGATGTCACAATTGCAGTTGTACAATTCTGAGATATCCTGCCCAAAATCTGAACCTGAACACAGTGTATCAACAATAGCATCATTAATTTCCTGTCATCATATGGCAGGGCAGATGGACATGCCCTCCAGGCAAAAACTGCGGACTGTGCTTATCCTGACACAACAATGGCTGGTTTCCATTATCCCACATGGGCACTCTGGCATGGGTGATATTTCCTGTTTGACAAGTCAGTGTGTCAGAGCCACGGTTTGTCCATTCGATGTATTTATGCCAGCAGTGACATAAGGACAACATGACAGAATCCAAGGAGTGACTAAATATAGGACAGTTAAAATGATGGGCACAAGGAGGCCTGGAGATCGGTCTGTGAGAATAGCGCCCTCAAGTGGACTAAAACTATGTTAACAAAGTTAACAGTCAACAGTAAATTATATGCATGTTTAAAGGTACAGTAGAGCGAGTTTTGCTAACTTCCGTAAGACTTAGGTCAAATCCTTACCTGTAAAGACATGTCAGCTAACCTGAATGTGTAAAATGATTGACAAGCAGAGAGTATTGCTGATTTACTAGAATATCATCGGTGACTCCATACATTTTTATTTTATTTTTTAATTTTTTAAAGCAGAGGGTTGTCACAGAGATAGCTGTAAGCTGGACTGACATCCAATTTTATATGTGGTCAAAATATAATAAAATAAAAAATAAAATAAAATATACACATATGAAAAAATACTGAAAAAGCTTGTAATTTCTTGACTGCATTAAACTTTGGCTCTGGATATAATTCCAATACTGTGCTATTTATAACTGCAGGGAGTGACTGAAGTAATGTAAGAAGGCCATGATCTAATTGCTTAAGGTTGATAACATAACTTATTTATCTAATACACTGAATAGCATTATTGTACCTGCTTTTAATCACAGTCAGTAAAGCTACAGTTTCAATATAAGGAATAGTAATAATATATTTGGTTGATAACATGATAATGGCACATTTTAAAAAGACGGAAACCCACTCAGACTTCTGAGAAAAAAACTTGAGGCAAGGACGTTTGAGATAAGTTGCAAATATGAGAATGCAACATGTGTTTATTAAAATCTTTATCACTATAAATCTCCTGAGTGGCCAGACTATGAATAGAGGTCTTCATGCATGCAACATGGCATTGTAACCCCTGCGTTTTGCCCTGGAACACATCCAAACTGCCTGCTTAGCCTGGGGCGACTAACAAACAGGGCCTTATTAATCTCATTCAAGCTAGGAAAGATCACCAAAGAAAAAAAAAAAACATGACCCTCATTATTCAAGTATAATGTAGATGTTCAAAACTAATATTCCCACACCATGGGGAGTGAAATTGCACCTACATAAATACAGTATAAATTCCATAGAAATGGCATATACAGCTGGAACAAAAGTTTTTAATCATTACTAATTAGGGCTGTAGTTTTAAGTTAATTTAGTTTTTTAAAAAATCTATATAAAATAAATGAATATAAAATAGATTCAGATCTAAATAAATCTGCACCACGCAGGTCAGGTCCAGCAGCTGCTGAGGCAACACGGTGGATCGGATTGTGGGGCTCACAGGTCAAGCTGGCAGAGGAATTTGAGAAAGGGGTTTCATTTTCTCAATCCTCCTTTACTGGCTCAGGTGATCTGCTGGATCCAGAAGCCCATTCTTTGGTATCTTCAGATCCAGCGGGGAACATGTTGCTGGCAGCGTCTAGCTCTGAGGAACTTGATGTGGTAAGAGAGGGCTGAGAAAAAGAGTTGGTTGAGCCCTCCTCTTCCATCAGCCCCGCATATGATAAATTTCGTTGGATACAATGGCCTGCGGCACGGCCAGGAAGCCGCTCACGGTAGACTCAACAAGCGATTTCTGGTTGCTATGATTGTCCTTCCCCCATGAGCTTTCCATTTCTTAAGGATCTTCACACAAAGGTGGAGAAGTCCTGGAAGAAGCCATATTCAGCACGCATCTTTCCTTTTCATTCGAATTGCCCATGCAAGTGGAAATATGTGAAGATGCCCCCTGTAGTACAGATGTTGGCTAGCTATCTCTTGCAGAGTGAGGCTTGTAGGCTCCAGTCAAGCGTTACAGACCACCTCACGGATGGCCACCAAGATATATGCAGCAGTGGGTCAGACTGGTGGTGCCCTGCACACAATGGCTGTTTTGCAGGCATATCAGGCTGACCTGCTGAGAGATTTGGATCAGGGGCAGGGATTGTTTCCTAAAGCGGTCACTGAATTTCGCCGCACCAAAGACTTGGCCCTCTGTGCCACCAAACAGACGATGGTTGTTACGGAGAGGCATCTGTGGGAAGATCAGAGAGGTAAAGGCGCAGTCGGCAGTGTTCAGAAGATACATCACACGCCTGACCAGTTTGCCTCCCACACCCTCCAATCCTCCAAAACTCGAGACAGGGTCAGAAGGCAAGTGTGGCCACTCTGCTTCTTCTGCACAGCAGTGCATTAATTGTTACAGCTACGTTTTTTTTCTTCTATACAGTATGTTGTTCCATTCTACTTTCTGTATATTTAAACATGTAACTTAATAAATTACTTTGCTTGCTTTAAAGGCTCTGAGAATCTTTCCTTTTAACAATGATAATGTTGAAAGCTAAAATGATTATAACATTCGTTATCTAAACGTTATCGTTATTAAACTTTTATCATTATTAAAGAATAACAACAACTTTAATGGAGTCAGATTTTGGAGCCAGATAAATAACTGAATTATGCACGTCATCCTTCAATTGCTTTTTATTCTGATTATTGGTTCAAAATAGCAGCGTAAGCTTCCAGCCATACAATACCAAGACACAGCGTCTCGTTTTCCTTCTCAGGGAACCGGGTTGCATAAGCAACCTGAGACGTTTCTTAAAAATAAGGCATGAAATGCATAAAAACAGCAGGACATAACAGTGACAGGCTTATGATAAAAAATATGAAAATAAAACAAAAATATGTTGACTTCTAAAGACTTTTTTTGTGTAATCTATTACCATAAATACATAGTGTAAATGCATTAACTACATTTGGGAGCTTTTCTTAGAAAATATTCATATATATGAAATCAATTCAATTCAATTTCTGCTATTTACAATGGTATGTATATTATATGGATTGCCAACAAGGCTGGGATGTTGCATGAATTTCACACTCTCATATTAATTATTTTTGTAATTTAACAAATCAAACTATCCAGAAAAAAAGTACAAATCTCTCAAAAACTATAACAATATAAGCACAACTTTAGGGTCATGTGCATCACAACAGTGGAATGATTTGTTTAGATTTTGAAATATCAAAAATACATTTGTTTGATACAAAATATATGGAAAAAACTGTGGTAGAGCATTAGAAGATTTACTCAAAAACAGAAATAAAACCGTTTCAACTCCAACTCAGATGAGACAATAGTGAGTTGAAATTTTCGGTAATGAGGTACCAAGAGAACTTTGTTCTTTGCTCTCGATTCAGATGTCATATCCATTCCATACAAAAAGGTGCAAGTCATGGTTCATTAACCCAGAGCTGGACTTCACATCATGGATTCTAAACACAGAATCCTTGCGAGAGTTACATGAGGGCCAAATGTTCTCCCTGTTCTCGGAAGCAAAAAAAATTTTTTTTTCTTTCTTCATTTTTGCCTAATCAAAAGCTGAATATGTTTTGCACACTTCTCTTTAGCTGATCTTTTTGCACAAGAAGCTGCATTCTTTCTGCTTTCCACTGTTATACTTTTAAAAATTGAAAATGAGCTCCAACACCATTTGAATGATGGGAGGGAGGAAGGAATGGAGCAGGAACAGCCAAAATAATAATAACTCCCCCCTGCTCTGGATTAACTTGTCAGACATTCCCTTTCCTTCTCCCTCTCTCCATCTTATGAAAGATCTGCCAACCTCTTGATGCTTTGAAGTCATGTCTGTTTTCCAAACTGTTATAGCACATCCCACCCTGCTTTGGCCCTTGTCTGCATACAATGGGCCAAAATCTGTGGGGCCTCATTATGGCAAAATGGTTGATAATCATAGCAGTGTGAGTACAGGAAAATAACACCAAGAAACCCAGAATCTGCTGTATGGGCTGACATGACTACAGGACTAGGACTAGAAATGGCCAGAAAGGAAGATGTTTTTATCTCAAACATACTTACTAGACTTTCCTCTTTGCCACTGTCTTTCCATTTCAAGGCCACACAGTAATCGATATCAGGAGTGCTGTCACTCGCTGATGTCAATGGACTAAGACTCTCCATATTGTAAAATAAGGGGAAGATCCAAAGGTTTGCCAATTTTTATATCTGTAAAACATCTGCTTTAGCACAGCAAATTAGTCTTCTGCAGGAAATAGCCAAGATCTGGATGAGAAAGCATAATAAAACATGAAAAAGTGTTATCAGGCTGTTTCATTTTCAAACACCACTGCCAAGATTCCATAGCTGCAGGACTACCTGAGCACCTTTGCAAAGGCTTTCTCCTTCTTGCTGGAGAGTTAATGCTCTCAGCAGCAGTGACTGATTTTATGATTTACTGAAGGCAAACCCCAGGCCAGTTACACAGGATCGGAGAGAAAGGCTTCTGTATGCAGTGTGCGCGAGAATCACTGGAAATACTGAAATACTGAAATACTGAAACACTACAACACTGGAAAACTGAAACATTGAAACACTGAAACAGTGAACAACTGAAAAACTGGGAACACTGGCACTTTTATGAATGGAAGCAGAAAAATCCATAAAAAGCACTGGAGTGCAAACACAGAAATAGGTAAAATTACTGAAATGCTGCAAGCATTGGGAATGTAAAAATACAGACAGAAACACATAAAACACTGACACACTGGAACACTGAGACACTGGGAACACTCGAAACACAGAAAAAGAAAAAACACTGGATCATTTAAACATGGAAGACTGGAAAGATACAACTACTGAAACACAGAGAATACATAAAAACTGGATACTGGAAACAACACTGAATCAATTCTACTGGAAACACAAAACACTTGGACAACTTGTGATACATTAACATTTTGGTCACTTCCAACTATCAAAAAAACTACTTACTGTCTTGTTAAAAAAAATCACTGCAAATTAATTACAGTAATCACTACAACAACTTCTTAAAATGTGTCTTAAATGAAAGTTATTTTCTCTTTTTTTAAAGCAAACACGTATCTTCAGAGCAGGACAGCATCACTCGTGTTCTACCAAGAATCAACTTTCAGAAGGAATACCTGGTAGAATATCAGTACTATAGTACTATAGCCAGCCTAACATGCAGAAATATAGATCTATGACAGTGTCTGTCTCTTCTTTAATAATCAGTTATTTCAGTTGTTGGCATTGCTTGTAACAGTAAAATGAACCCATTAGTCAATGCTCAAGTGTTAGAATAAAGTCTGTCTTGTTTACAGCCAGATTTAATGTCCTTACACTGGAAATGCATGTCACTCAGCTTCCCTCGTGGCACTGCCATTGCTTTCTCCTGTGAATGCAAAATGGCACAGTGACATCAAAATCAACTTTCTATATAATAATAAATTTGAACACTCTTATTTTTCAAAACACATTGGAATGCATAACCATGTGTCTGGAAGACATTTTGCCATGGAAACAAAACATGTCATTAAGTTTCATTGTGTTTGACAGCTTTTGGATGACATACTTAAATCCCCCTTTTTTGAACAATTCTTAAATGGAATTGTATATGAAGTGCTGAGGAAGACCTAAAGTCTAAATGGAGGCGGGACATAAATATGAGGCTAAAGACTGGATGAACACTGACTCTCGTGCTTATAGAAGTTCAGATCCCCTTCTAATGAGGAAGTCTTTCTTTCAAACAGAAGGCTTATATAATAACCCATGGGGCATTTTAGAAATAGACAGAATGCAGCACCATCGGATTTAATAAAATCCTTCTAGAGGGAAAAAGTTTTGTTTTACTCTCCAAAGACACTGGAAAAGCTTAAGAAGACTAAAATATTCCCTTTGGCATTTAGCAAGTATTAGACCTGATTACTTTTGGACATTTTGTATTTAAACAAGTGATTATTAGTTTAAGTAATCAATCTTCAAAATGTATTTTGTATGCTTAAGCAAAACACAGCATTGATCGTTAAAGCTATTCTTTGTGCATTATAGTCATCCATCCATGTATTAAAATTAGTACTTTTTTCAGGATTCTTTGATGAATAGACAAGTCAAAAGAACAACATTTATTAGAAATAGAAACTTTGTTTAGCAGCACAACTGTTTTCAACATTGTTAATAATAAGAAATGAGCACCAAATCAGCTTATTAGAGTGATTTCTGAAGGATCATGTGACACTGAAGACTGGAGTAATGATGCTGAAAATTCAGGTTTGCTATCACAGTAATAAATTACATTACATTACAAAATACATTCAAATAGAAAACAGTTAAATTATGAATTATAATATTAATATTAAAGTTTTTTTTAATCAAATGAATGTAGCTTTACATCATCATAAAAGACTCTTTCACAAACTTTTTTTTTTTTTTCAAACTTTTGACCATTGGTTTACTTAACTGGATGATCTTTGCTGTATCTGGGTTTATTCTTTATCTCAAGATATCTCATGGCCTTCACAGGATTTAAGGAGGACATTTTATGGACTATGTGTCCATTTTCACAGGTCAGAGAGAGATCTTTGATAAGATAAGCATACTTCCCAAACATGAACTTCTATATGATTACAATGTTGGGCACAGATCCAGCTCTGATGGGTGTGTGTGTGTGTGTGTTTAGGTTATATTGCAGTGCTCAAGTAATTTTTTCATGAAGCGCTCTAAATTAGAACTCAGCCTCAGTCATGGTCCTGCTGAGATACGAGACATTGACTGATGCTCTCACTCAACAATAAGAGATTACATTACAGTTTCAGATCCCAGAAACGCTCCATTCTGTTGGGAATATTTTTGAAATTTCATCAGATAAGAAAGACCTCAGACTGAGCAGTATGGAATAACCATGTTATTGTGACAAGAGTACAAGGCCTCAGTGCAGAGACTAGTTCAGGCTAGAATTCCAAACGTGACACTAAATTTCATCTTGTAGATTTAACAATCTGTCAACAAAATATTTTAACATATTTAGGGTCCAAAACAGAACTAGGAACAGTATTAGGCAGTAGCATTGCTTCAAAAGGTGATGTTATTATTTTAGCTGCATTTCTCAGAAACAAAGCTAAATTTGTTAATATTTTTTTCCTGAAATTTTGAGTCAGTTCTTTTCAGTGAATTGGTCAAACAGGCTGGCAAAATGGTCTTTGGTTCATGATCTAGAGAGGTTTCTTACTCCATAAATCAGTAACAGGATATTACAATGACTGAAAGCAATCCTATGGCTGACAGCAATGTTGCATGTGCAACTTGTGAACAATTCTATACTGCAAATATAAAATAGGCTATAGAAAACTAAAACACAAAACTACACAAAAGCACTTAAAGTACCAAAAAAGTTATTTCATAAAGCCTATAAAACATCAACCTTCCAAAAATAAATATTTGTATTTATTTATTTTTTTTGAATTTCAGTTCATTTGAATTATTCGTTACATTCAAATTACAATAATGCATTCTGTTTGGAATTTAAGTATTTCAAATAAATTTTGAATGGCGCCAACCATGTTAATATATTAATATATAGCTTGCAGTGTAAGTACCTACTTTCTCTAAACAATAACTTTTAGCTTAGCCAACTTTTATGTAGTTAGTGGAACAACTAACTACATATTTTGAGCAGCACATTCAAAACTGACTAGCACGCAATAGCTTAAAAGCATAATTCTTTGGACAATGTCCACTGAAAGCATTTGACTTTACATGTTTACAGATCATAAAGCATGCCTGTGCATGTTTTAAATATTGCTCAGAGTATTCTCCTCTAAAAGTCCATACATCAACCTCTGCAGTTGCTGCTCTTGGAAAGTGCTGCATTTTGAAAAGGAAACAGGATCATTGAAACACAACGAAACACAAGGCCACACATCCTGAAGACAAAAACATCATCCTGAAGGTGGCCAGCTTAGCAAAGCAAAGGGAAAAATAAAAGAACATTCACATTTTCATCAATAAGGTCCTGTGTCTTCTGAATATAAGCTGTCAGAATGGAGCTTAGAACAGTCTGGTTTGGTTTGAGTCCAGTTTCCTGCTGGTGTTGAAGAAAAACTACACCGAACACTGGCTCTCGGCGCACATGATTACACAGCAGCTGTGACTGATCAAATGCCGTATGAAAGCATATTCGGTAATTATACGTCAGAGTTCCTATATTAATGTTCAAGGGGACAGATCCTGTTGCACACCCCTGGATTATGTCAAACTGGCTTTAGTCAGTCTTGGGACATAATAGATTCAGTAGAAGTTTATGACTTCATATGCAGTAACCTGCTCTGGAGCCTGACAAAATTCAATCTCAGTTTATGCAAAAGATCTGTCCAGCACATGGACCTTGCCATAAGGAGCAGCAGTCCCTTAGTAATGTCAAGAAATACCTGCTATATCCATCCTGTTTCCCTTCATACTGTCAACCCACTCTTGTGGTTCTAGATATGTGTTTGATAATCTCACATGGCAAGACTTGCCACAACGTTTGGTCCAAATTGCATGCTATTGGGCCCCTTGCAGTCTTCGCAACCACTTGTGTACTTACATGACTGTGGCAAGCAGGGCGAGGCTGAGAGCCATGGGAACGGAGTGAGGCCAGTGGCGCGAGTGATAATGAGCATCACCTGCGTGCCACACCTGACACGAGTCCTACGGAGGATTTAACTTACTTAATTTAACTTACACTGGAAATGCATGTCACGAAATTGGGGGATATAAGTTACTGAAAGTGGGGAATGATGGGATACGCTTAGCCTCAAATACCTCTGTGGATTTACTGTGCGTTAAGTGTACCTACATTCAGACCTAGGACAGTCTTGTGCAGTTACTTCCTGTCGCATGCTCTCAAGTGCCCAAGACCACAAATGTGGCTATTAGGTCAGGCCCTTCCTGTCCAAGAAATGCATACTTACATAAGAATGACCAACATTTCACTTTATTTTACATACCATTTAGGGGCAGGTTTATCTAAAAACATTGATGCCAAAATAATAGACCAGCAAGGGAGAAAAAAACAAAAAAAAACACCTTCAAATAACTGCACAGTGGAGTCAGATTTTATGTCTGCCCAAAAGTACAGATTACTTCACAGACATAACACAGAAAACAAAATGGAATTTACATCGCGTTAACTTGGTAGTAAGCGCCTCAAACAAAACTAAATATTGGTCAAACATTTTATGCCAATAACCTGGCAAACACTTATTGTATAACTTGTTAACATTGCTATTCCAGGCAGACTGGACCTCAATTACCAGAAATTGCATAGACGCCAGCCAATAAAATTGTAACTGCCTATTTTCAGATAGTTCTTGACAGTTTTCTGTAAAATATGCATAATATGGTTAGTGAACACACTGTGGGCTTTTTCTGTCTGGGGCTGAATCTGTTTGTTCTTGTGTTGAGTGCATGTTTGTGACTTAAAATGAAAGTGCAATTTGAAATCTTCCTCACAGCTGCTTTCTGGCTCCTCACGCCACAGGCAACCGCGTGATCTTGTTTCACCTGGCAGCTAGAGGAACCCGAAACACTGCACGAAAAAATAGAGTGAAAAATAAAAAAATGACATTAGTAATACAATAGAATGAGGGTAATTCTGTCTGGTGAAGGAAAACAGATGAGATCTGGCAGACCTCTGGGCATCTGTAATTGTTCAGCAAACAGGGAGGTTTAATTGCATTAGAGCACTTAATGGAATATGACAGCAAAGTATAGAATGAGCATTTCTCCCTCAAACAAATGTTCTAAATGCTCAACACCTTTCGAATAAGGACATGTGAATTATGTTTGAAATATATAAAAATCTAAAAAATACCAAAATTAAATAAAAAATATTCTCCATTTACATTCCATCACTATCAGCAGGCTGCAGGGAAATAAACAATGGTGGATCTGATGTCCCTTTAAAGGGGACCTATTATTCAAAATTCACTTATATATGGTGTTTGAACATAAATGTGTGTCGGCAGTGTGTGGGTGCCCAACCACCTTATAATGGTAAAAATCCAGCCACTCCTCATTTTTAATCCCCATAAATCATAAACAGTGTCTCAGAACAAGCCCTTTGTAGATTGTAGCTTTTGTGATGTCACAAATGCTTAGGCCCCTGCCCACTGCCATGTTTATCTCCTCACCAGAGCATTTAACAGACACATTCAAGTAAGGAAATGTATTAAAGCTACTAAGTCATTCAGTCAAGAGCAGTGAGTGATTTTCTGTTTTTCTTTTGTTGTTTGATTCATATTAACAGCATATATAGCAATAGATACTGTATATTACTCTGCTTTCACTTTAATACACATATCTAATATACACATGCAATTTCTTTACTTGCTGTTTAAGTTCACAGATATAACCAACTGTGTTTATGTGAACTTTGTTTATTTTTGACATAAACTGTCAAATACACACAAGGTTAAGCGCAATCACACGTAAAAGAGAACTCACGAGAGGGCGAAGCCTACGAGCTGTAAAATGGCTCTTTTGGAAAATGGGGTGGGGAGCAGCAGCTCATTTGCATTTAAAGATACATGCACGAAAACAGCATGTTTTTCCTTACACTCAAAAATGAGCTTTTACAACATGGTATAATAAATGATCTGTGGGGTATTTTGAGCTGAAACTTCAAAGACACATGCTAGGGACACCTGAGACTTATATTAGATCTTGTAAAAAGGGACATAACAGTTCCCCTTTAAAGAGTTAGTTTACCCAAAAATGAAAATTCTGGGTCCCACATTAGGTGGCCTTAACTATTATGTAATTAGTTTTTACTTTAATCATTTGATACAATGCACTTATTGTGTACATACAGGTTTTTACATTGTACTTATATTTTTTAAAAATACCTACATGTAATTACATCTGTAATTAATTTCTGTAATTATATTTATAATTACACTGTTGATCCATCCCTTACACCTTAATCCACCCTTAAATCTACCCATACCACCAAACCTGTCTCTAACTTTACCCATATTCCACCTCAATAGCAGCAAAAGTGTTTTGCAATACAATATAAATACAATAAGTATATTGTACTTATTTTTTAATGTATGTCAGATATACTGTACCAAATATAACCTACTATAAAGTACCTAATATAAAGTGGGACCAAATTCTCTCTTCAATTACTCACCCTCATGTGGTTCCATACATGTATGACTTTTGTAAATCTTCAATACACAAATTAAGATATTTTTAATGAAATCTGAGAGATTTCTGTCCCTCCGTTGACAGTGTGCACAACTACCACTTTGATGTTTTAAAAAGTTCATAAAGAGATCATAAAAGTAATCCATATAAATAGAGCAGTTTAGTCCAAATTTTCGGAAGAGACACGATCGCTTTATATGATGAACATTTAATTTAGGCTTTTATTCACATATATATAAACATTCATCAACGCACACATAAGTTGTGATAAACGGAAGCCCAAGCGTGTTTGCTTGACGTGTGAGAACAAGTGAGGTTCATTTGTTCTTGCGCACCATGCAGATTTATAGATTAAATTTGATCATCATATAAAGCGATAGTGGTAGATGCATAGACTGTCTATGAGGGACAAAAATCGTCTCAGGTTACGTATGTAACCATGGTTCCCTGAGAACAGGGAATGAGATACTGTGTTTGACACGCTTTGGGGAACTTCATCACGTGAACCGGTGTCTAAGCAACTATCAAATCTCACCAATCATATTGGCCGGCGACAGCCTATGACGTCATTATAGACGCGACCCGGAAGTATAAAAGGAGCGCCTAGAAAAGCAGTCAGTACCTTATTGCCTGACAGGACTGTTCAGCAGGCAGCCCCGATGCATGGCAGGAAATGCAGTGTCTCATTCCCTGTTCTCAGGGAACCATGGTTATATACGTAACCTGAGACGTTCCCTTTCGAAAGGGAACTCTACACTGCATTTGACACGCTTTGGGGAATGATATACCCATGCCGCTATGCTTGAGGGGAGTGCATGCCAACAAATGGCTAGACAAACTTCAGAACTAGCAGATGCAGCTGAAGTGCCACTCTCTCTACAGGTCAAACATAGGCTGTCAGTGACAGCACTCCCTATGGCCAGCAGCCCAAGCTATAAGCCTCAAAGAGGCCTAGCACAGAAGGCCTACCAAGGCCGCTCAAAGGCTTCTGGGACCAAACTTCTTTTCCGCAGAAAAGAGGGTACCTTTAAGGGAATGTAGCCAGGGGGCCTGAAGGAACCCTAGCCAGTCACTTGTCAGGGGAACAAAGTCAACCCTGAATGCCACCAGGGAGGCCGACCTGGTCTAAATTAACCTAGTCTTGCCCAACAACCTGTCTGATCATAGAGTCTCAAATCACATTCTTCAGAGAAGATATCCAGTAAGAGTGACTGCAAAAAGGCAGTAATTAACTCAGACCAGAGCATAGAGACAGGCATCCTAGAGAGCAGGACTCAGCTTAGCACCTTTTACCCTTACCAATGAGGAGAGTAACACTCTGCTCAATCCTAGGATCTACTCAGCGCTTGATTATTTGCACTGAGGAGGCTGTGCACTCTAAAGGAACCCAACACAGGGGAGTACATTTACTAGCCTAGGGGCTGATCCTCAATAGGGTGGCCTTAGAGAGGCCTTCAACCACTGACCAGCTTAGGGAGCTAAGTACTCTCAACGAGGCGAGCACAGGGCTCAACCTAACAGTTTACCGTACTGTAGGCACAAATCTTGGAGGCCCAGAAAACGGCCTGTAACATGACACAAATTCACAGCAGCCTTGCGAAAAACGAACATGTGAACTACATGCTCAATCTGCTTAAAGAACACCCAGATGTGGTGGGGGAAAGCTTAAAGGGTGGCCTGTGAAGGTCACACACCTAGAACAGCGCACTTGCTGATAAGCAAGATCCCACAAACATGGAACTCGTTCAGAATAAAACAGAGTCAAACCAGCAGATAAGACTGTAGAGTGCCCACATAACCATCAACCTTAACACAATCTGACAAGCAGTGTACCCATTAAAAACACTTTTTACTCTTTAAGCAAGAGGAGTACAAACATACACCATCACACTCTGCAGGAGGCCCAAAGAAGGGCCTACGACTTCCAGAAAGACACATAGCGTCAGCTCGTGGCAGTGTTCTAAGCTCCAGGGAGTTAAATATGATAACCAAACTCTCCGGTGAGGTTAATTAATTTAACTCGACCTGAGCCACCATTCCACCAGGCAATGTACTCAGTAAAAACACCTTTTACTCTTAAAGCAAGAGGACTACAAACCTACACCATCATGTTCTTGAAGGAGGCCCAAATGGGGCCGGTGACTCAGAAAGACACGTGGCATCAGCCAGTGGTGGAATCAAAATCCAACATACCACCCTTTAATGTACTCAGTAAAATAACTTTTACTCTTTAAGCAAGAGGAGTACAAACCTACACCATCATGTTCTTAAAGGAGGCCCAAACGGGGCCTGCGACTCAGAAAGACACATGGCGTCAGCTAGTGGCAATCTCCAAGCTCTAAGGGAGCCATAATTAGAACCAAACTCTCCAGTGAGGTTAACTATTTAGCTCAACCTGAGCTTGATTCTATTCAACACATTCCAACAGGCAATGTACTCAGTAAAACACTTAAACTCTTTAAGGAGGAGTACAAACTACGCCAACATGCTCCGAAAGAGGCCCAAACAGGGCGTACTATTCCAGAAAGACACAGGCGTCAGCCAGTGGCAGTGTCTAAGCTCTAAGGGAGCCTAATCTAAGAACCAAACTACCAAGTGAGGTTACCTAGCTTAACTCAACCTGAGCTTAAAACTACACATTCCAACAGGCAATGTACTCAGTAAAAACACTTCTTACCCTTACAGAAAGGGGAGTACAAAGAATATATGCTGCCATGCTATGAAGGAGGCCAAAGACCAGCCTACTACTTCATATGATCACGGGCATAAACCTGTGGCAGTGCTAGTTCTAAGTGAGCAAAACTTTGACTAAACATCTACCAACAAACTTGTGATACACCAAGCTAGTGTGCTCTGAAGGAGGCGCAAACAAAGCTTTCTACTCCAAACAACACAATCAACATCTTGTGGCAGTGTTCAAACTCTAAAGGGACCTACATAAGAACTAAACTAAATAGTGAGGTTCACAAACAAACTCAACCTGAGCTATGCATTCCAACAGGCCATATACTCAGTAAAAAACACTTTTTACCCTTAATGGCAAGGGGAGTACAACCTAGTCACCATGCTCTGAAGGAGGCCAGCACAAAGCCTACTACTACAGAAAACAGGTGCTAACCTGTGGCAGCAGTAGAGTTAAAGGGCTCACATTATGTAGGGCAAAACAGAACTAGAGCATTAACAACCCTGAGAAACAGGGGAATGCTTCACTTTTCATTCATACTACGCTGAAATTGTGAATTTCAAGGGTGGGCACTTTTCACCAAAGACAGAGACATCTGTACTGAACCCTAGGGAACAAGAGCTAAAAGAAAGCTAACACCGTTTCCCTCAAGCTTGAATCTTAATTCAAGGGGTTCAGGGGAAAAGACTAAACAAAGTATAGAATGAAAAGCTCCAGAAAAATGGGGCCACAGCAACACTAGTATTTTTTTATTCACATAGTGATACCACCTGAGATAACCGCACCAGGGAGACTTAGCAATAGTCTGCTACCTTAGCTGCTATCTATCCTGCACCTAGACCAAAAGGGTAACAGGCCTTGGCCTGACAACTCTGATAAGGAGGCCAGATCTAGGAAACTACACTCTCCTGACAGGGGTAGTAATAAAAGGGGTGAAATGCTTCAGTATATCACCTAAACCCTAGTTTTAGCCTAGGCCAGCTATAGCTGTGGGCCTATAAGGCCACACATAAGCATAGATCTGCCTGGGGCTAAAACTCAACCTCTAAAACTCTGAAATAAATAAAGAGGCGGAAACTCTGAAATAAACTCAACCCAAGTTGAACAATGTCAGGCGGCCCGAAGGCCGATGCTTAACATAGATCTAACTGAAGTAAAGAGTGCCAATCTCTAATACAAACTCTAGCTATGACCAAAGGAGAAAGCTACTCTACCATGTGGTGGCTGAAAAAGGTTCTTCCATGCTTTAGGAATGGAAAGCTCACGGAGGCTGTGAGATTATGGTCGGAAAGGATCATGATCCCTTTTTTAACACACTCTCATGGCAGCTGCAGTCTACCAGAGGCGCGCTCCATAACCTAAACAGGCTCGCCTTCTTCCTTTCTAACAGCCAACTCCTGCTCTATTGGCTAAAAACCAGAAGAGCACTTGCTGCCAAATCAGATAATGACAAAGAAAGAACATTATCGTCATACCCTCATCAGCTGCTGGGGATTACAAAAGAAACACCTCTCTCTAACTCTTCCGCAAGCCATGATTTCAATCGCCGCCCTGCCTCAGCACGGGTGGAACCAGAACCACTGGGCACAGATGTCGGCCGCTCTTCCCTCAAGAAGAGGGCCAAATGAGAGCGGAGCATCCTAAAAAGCAGATGCTCACAGTTTGCTCCTCACCCAGACAGAAAACGCACAGATTGTGTGTGTCATCAGGTTTCAAAAACCTGGGACACAGATCCACACACTTCCTGAAACATTTGTTAGTACATAGTAAAGTCCCTTACCAGATTTGAAGAATCGCAATCAAACAAAGCAGTCCCTGAAGACGATAAGATACTGACTGCTTCTCTAGGTGCTCCTTTATACTTCTGGGTCACGTCTATAACGATGTCATACGCTGCCGCCGGCCAATAGGATTGGTGAGATTTCATAGTTTCTTTCAGAGACCAGTTCACGTGATGACGTTCCCCACAGCGTGTCAAACGCAGTGTAGAGTTCCCTTTCGAAAGGGAACTCCAAGATTTCATTAAAAATATCTTTACCATATTTCAAGGAAAATATAAATAAAAGTTATGCGGGTTTGGAACTTTAAAATAGTGGTCAAAAGTCAAGTTTGAGCTCAAGAATGTTTTTTAATTTTTATGTAGATCATTTTCATTACTAAAACATCTAATTGCCAGATTTCCAGTGTCCTACCTATAATTAATTTGGCTGGACCACTAAAAATCTAAAAAAGTAATTTTTCTCAGTTCCACACTCTAGTGAGTTAAGGTCTTTTGCCTTTGTAGGGCAGAATTCCAGACACCTGGAAACAGAAGATGTTTGCCCGAGGAAGAATTATTTTTATTAATAATGAAATGAACTCTTTATTAAACACATTAAAAAATGTATTCATTTACTAACAATGATTCAAGTTCTTCTGTTACAGTGATTTTTACTGTAGTCATGTGACTCATGTTTGATTGCCTCAAAAAAATGAGATATGAACCTCAAGTTTACTCCCTGACTTATAAAAAATCTTTTAGAAAAGTTTACCCCTCCTGGACATCATTTTGTAATCTGCCCGCTGAAATAGAGGAACGTGTGAAAGTGGTCAGTGTGGATCAGTATGGATATAGGACACATATAGGTTACACACAGAGTAAATCATTCACATGGTTTGCACTCTTGTGTGCTGGCATACTCTTAGGAAAACTATGAGTCATATGAGAAGAATCTTGAGGAGATTCATGAAGACGAGTCGCCAAGTTCCTTTAACACCTCATGGAGTCATTTCTCCACATGGGTAACACCACATACTGAGCAAATGCAAACAGAGCAGAAGCTAGCTGCTGATCTTAAGAAATTGAATGCTGTATAAGGTCACAGGAAGACTGCATGCGGAAAGAGAAGAAGAAAATAAAGAAAACTGAATGGACAAAGCAAGAGCAGCTTAGCCAAATGCCAAAACAAGACTAGAATCATCCAAACGGATGTTATTACTGACTCATTTTCCCTCTCTTTGCTTTTTTATTTTCATATATATTTAATATAATTCACCTTTATTAAATAAAAACTATTATGTAAGCATATTTTTTTTATAATAGAGAGAAATAACAGAGAAAATCATATTACCTGACATACTGAATAAGGTTTGCTGAAATATCACACCTGTCTCTGTGACTGTGCTTTGATAGATTCTTAGCAGCAGGCAGCTACAGTGGCACAATAACTTTACCGATCAGCGATTGGCTCTTTTATTTAGAAGGTTTCTCCCATTCATAAGTAATAGGAGTTAACAGTCTTTCTATATCTATAGTCTTTGGTTTCAACTAGAAAAAACCTTTAACATATAACAGGAAACTCATGAATATTCATGTTAGCTCCACCCAGTGCTTGTTTAATTTTTTCTTACCTGTGAGACTGAGGTGACATGCAACTATACCTTTGATTACCACGGCCTCCAAGGGTTTCTGCTTGCATGTCTTTGGGGGCATGGTTTTTGGAAGAGTAGGCGTGTCTAATTCAGTAGCTAAAGGTGCGGTCACATAATGCTTTGTAGGCCTATGCAAAATAAATTGGGACGCAGCAATGAATATCAGTAACAGATGTTACTGTCACACTTTAGGGGTGTGTGCTTAGCAGACAGACCAACAGACAGACAGATAAAGATTCAGAAGGATATAATTCCAATATGAAGTACAATCCAAGATAATATAACCAAAGGCAGATTAACACACCAGACGAGAACATGACTGAACAGAGAATGAATGTGAGGGTACAACTTATATAGCAAACACAAACAAGACTAATTAATTAAACACAGCTGAAACCAATGTAACACAAATGAGGAGCAAGAAAACGTCTCTGTTATGAATGGTAACCCGCGTTCCCTGATGGAGGGAACGGAGGCGTGTGTCATGACGACAGTATGGGGGATCATCCTTGAGAGACCCAGTATATCAATGAAATGCGAATGAAGTTGGCGTGCAAAATTTGCATGCGGGACCATGTCCCTGCATATGGGTATTTAAGGCCAGCCCTCCATCAGGGAATGAGGGTTACCATTTATAACCGAGATGTTCCCTTTTTATCATTCGCTACAATGTGTGTGACACAACTACTGTACCGTGTCACAAGGTAATGCGGTGCAAATGTGGGCAAGCGACTGCGTGCCAACAACAAATGCAACAACGCTGACTCGTAACCTTCCAACGCCCAGGGAAAATGACCTCAGGCCTACTGGTAAGGAGTGCTAGGTCACTGCAGCTGTGGGCCTCTTCTGATTCTTTTAAGGCAGAAGCATATAGCTTTTGAAAATAACAGCCACATTACAACCTGGTTGTTAACACTGAAAAGCATTCTTTCTCCCCAGAGGGATAGGAATGCTACAGAGACCACATCCTATCTGAAAGGAGGTATCATGTGGAAAATACACCTAAGGACTCAACAGTAGGGAGTACTACCTAGGGAAGATCTCTGTGGTGGGCTCCACCAGAGTGGAGACTACCTACTCCACAGTGACCGGTGACAGAGCTAGCAGTGTTGAGGGGAAGACGCTGGGTTCACAGAGAGGAACTGAACAGTGGAGAATACAACCACTACATATGGAGCACTAGCCATATTACAAGGGCTCACCTGAAAAGGGGAAGCAGCACGAGTAACAGGCTTGGTAGTGAGTTCCTCCGCCGAACTCATCATAGTGCTAAGATGATGGAAAAAGGTGGTCTAGGGTTCACCATTCCTGGGGAACTGAACTAGACACAATAGTGCACATTGTCCCCTCGGAGAAGGGAAAGGCGCAAATGCAAGCACCACACCCAACCAGTTTGTCGAGGATTACACGATGTTACAGAAAACTCGACACAAAAAACTGGCTCCATTTGGTCATAGAATCTTGCAATGTTGTTGGGCGTAGCCCAGCCCACAGCTCTACATATGTCCACTAGTAAAGCACCGTGTGCCAAAGCCGAAGTGGCAGCCATGCCACGAGTAGAGTGAGCGCTGACTCCTAATGGACACACCACTTCCTGGGCCTGGTAAGCCTATAGAATGGCATCCACAATCTGCCGGTGCCAGACTGTGCCCTGCCCCTGAGAAAGGAGGTCCTTCCTCAAACGTGTTGCATAACACACAAGAATGAACCTCACTGGTATTCGCCAGAGAGGGGCTGATGACATTAGCAGGAGCACTGTGAATCAAGTCTGGTTAGGCCTGTAGGGGGCAACCATTAGGACTTGTTCTTCATCCTCCCTGACCTTGCACAAGGTCTGTGCGATAAGGCTCACTAGGGGGAAACACATATTTGTGTAGGCCTCTGATCCAGCTGTGTGCTAGTGCATCTGTGCTGAGGGGACCCTCGGTCAGGAAATACCACAGAGTGCAATGGGCAGATTCGTGAGAGGCAAACAGGTCCAACTGTGCTTCCCCGAATCGGCTCCAAATCAGCTGGACCATCTGGGGATGAGGTCTCTGTTCTACATGGAGAATGACCCTTCGCGAGAGCGCTTTGGCAGCGCGATTGAGGTCGCCCGGGATATGAACGTCATGCAACAACTTCAGCCGCTGCTGAGTCCAAAGGACGAGATGGCGGGGCGAGTTGTGACATGCGACGGGAGCATAGACCTCCTTGATGATTGATGTACGCTCCAGACGCTTTGTTGTCCATCTGGACCAAAACATGCTGGCCATGAATCAACAGCCAAAGCCTCCTCAGGGCCAAAAGCACAGCCAGCAATTCTAGGCAGTTGATGTGCCAGTGCAGTGAATTCCCTGCTCTCTCAATGGAGCAAGGGCAGCCTCCGCGATCTTCGTAAAGACGCGAGGCGACAGGGCCAGCCCGAAAGGGAGGACCTGGTGATATGCTCGATCTTTGCCAGGGAAGAATCCAGACATGAAAGTACACATCCTTCAGGTCTATTGTTGTAAACCAATCCTGATGTCGGACACATGAGCATTTTGAACAGGAGCTCATGGAGGGCCTGATTCAAAACATGCAAATCCAGAATTGGTCTCAGATCACTACCCTTCTTGGGTACCATCACTTCTACCACTAAAGATCGCTTTATAAATAATCTTCCTGAACAGTTTGATCGCCTTAGCATACCAGACAGCTTAGAGGACCTCGATGTTACAACAGAAAATATTGCCTCTGTCTTTTCCAGCACATTAGACTCAGTTGCTCCTTTGCGCTTAAAAAAGATTAAGGAAATTAATTCAACGCAGAGAGAGAGAGAGAATGATTGAGTACAGAAAGGCCTTAAAAACTGCTAGATCTGCCTATTTTTCAAAACTTTTAGAAGAAAATAAGCACAACCCTAGGTATTTATTTGATACAGTGGCTAAATTAACAAGAAATAAAGCTTCAACTTCTGATGTTTCCAAACAGCACAGCAGTAATGACTTTATGAACTTCTTTACTTGCAAGATTGACAATATTAGAGAGAAAATTATAACCATGCAACCGTCTATTACAGTATTGCGTCAGACAGAGCATTGTAGTGTTCCTGAGGAAAAATTCAATTCATTTACTGCTTTAGGAGAGGAAGAATTGTTAAATCATCAAAATCAACATGTATGTTAGACCCTATACCGACTAAGCTATTGAAAGAGATGCTTCCAGAGGTCATAGATCCTCTTTTTAATATTGTTCATTCGTCTTTATCACTAAGATACATACCAAAAACGTTTAGGCTGGCTATTATTAAACCTCTTATTAAAAAAACACAACTTGATCCTAGAGAATTAGTCAATTACAGGCCGATCTCAAATCTCACTTTTCTGTCAAAAATACTAGAAAAGGCAGCATCATCACAACTATGTACCTTTTTAGAAAGAAATAGTATCTGTGAGGATTTCCGTACCATAGTACTGAGAATGCTCTCATTATAGTTACCAATGATTTGCTCTTATCATCAGATCATGGTTGTATCTCTCTATTAGTGTTACTGCATCTTAGTGCTGCATTTGACATTATTGATCACAATATTCTTTTGAATAGACTCGAACATTATGTTGGCATTAGTGGAATTGCACTGTCATGGTTCAAATCATACTTATCTGACCATTATCAGTTTGTAGTAGTAAACGAAGAGATGTCATATCGATCACAAGTTCAATATGCTTTTCACTCTGTACATGCTACCCTTGAGAGATATCACAAGAAAGCATGGCGTTAGTTTTCACTGTTACGCTGATGATACTCAGCTCTATATTTCTTCGCGCCCTGACGAAACTTACCAGTTCACATAATTAATGGAATGCATAGCTGATATAAAAAATTGGATGACCAGTAATTTCCTACTACTAAATTCAGAAAAAACAGAGATTCTAATTTTTGGACCAAAAACTTCTTCACGTAATAACCTAGAATACTGTCATACTGAACACTTGATGGCTGCTCTGTTAAGTCTTCGTCGTCAGTTAGGAACCTGGATGTGCTCTTTGATACCAATCTTTCATTTGAAGGCCATGTTTTTAGCATCTGTAAAAACGCATTCTTACATCTTAAAAATATATCTAAACTATGACATATGTTTTCAATGAAAAATGCAGAACAGTTAGTTCATGCGTTCATGACCTCAAGGCTAGATTACTGTAACGCTCTGCTGGGTGGTGGTTCTGCTCGCCTGATAAATAAACTACAGCTCGTACAAAATGCAGAAGCTAGAGTTCTTACTAGAACTAGGAAGTATGACCATATTAGCCCATTTCTGTCAACACTGCATTGGCTTCCTGTTAAACATTGTATAGATTTTAAAATCTTGCTAATTACTTCCAAAGCACTAAATGGTTTAGCTCCCCAGTACCTGAGCAAGCTTTTAATACATTATAGTCCTTCACGTCTATTGCGATCTCAGAATTCAAGCCAGCTGATAATACCTAGAATATCAAAATCAACCACAGGTGGTAGATCCTTCTCCTATTTTAGCACCAAAACTCTGGAACAATCTTCCTAGCATTGTTCAGGAAGCAGACACACTAAATCTAGTGTGAAATCTAGACTAAAACACATCTCTTTAACCTGGCATACACATAACACATTATCAATTTATATTTTCAAATCCGTTAAAGGATTATTAGGCTGCATAAATTAGGTCAGCCGGAATGGGAACACTTCCTATAACACCAGATGTACTCGTTACATCAGAAGAAGAATGGCATCTACGCTAATATTAGTCTTTCTGTTTTTTCCCGAGGTTTGCCGTAATCAACCGGATCCAGGCCGTATCCAGGTGAGATCGAGGACCTGCGCCTTGACACGACCACAATGCAGCCCTGAAGTGTCAGCAGAGATTGAGTCAATTAGATCATCCATTGTGAAGGCCTCATCGACACGACAGTCAGTGGCACAGTTCCTCAACGAACTGTCTGTACCGCTGTGATAAATACGATCCTCAACTGGATGGAACTGGAATAAACATCTTAAATGTTACGTTCCCATCGGACTTATGTTTAGCTACCTGAATCGTAACAAAGCACTCTTCGCCAGAGGAGAATTGGCCCCCTGACTAAGCCTTGTTTCTCCCAAGGTTTTTCTTTTTTCTCCTTTTTAACACCTATTTGCCACCTGTTTGCCACCTGATGTCACCTTTTGGAGTTTGGGTTCCTTGCGCTGTCACCTTTGGCTTGCTTAGTTAGGGACACTTGACATTTGATATTCAACAGTGCTTTGCATCTGCCTGCATTGATACCATTTTCTTTAAGAGGTGCTGTGCAGCCAAAATTATATACCAGTTATCACTGTAAAGCTGCTTTGACACAATCTGCATTGTAAAAAGCGCTATATAAATAAAGGTGACTTGACTTGACTTGACTACTATGAAGTAGGCATTGTAGAATCCCCTCTTCATCTTGGCTGGGGGGACAGGCTCTACTTCAGCAGAAGGTTTGCGATCTCCTGCCGCAGGACAGTTGTGTTCGCCCCTCGAACTGAGGTAAGGAGAACACCACTGTACCAGGGCGGACGCCTGGCAAACTGAGTCACATAACAGAGCCAGATTGTCCTGACCAACCAGCGTGACAGGTTGGGGAGTGCTAGCCATGTGCCCAAGAGATGCACAAGCCTGCGGCGAGACAGAGCAAGGTCCGTCACGTTGGGAGGCTCTGCGTCTCAAAAACCTGTGATGTGTGGTGCACTTGAGTGCTGACTTTGGTCTGGGGACCCACAGTGGCAGAGGTGCTGTGTAAAACACTTACCGGAGTGTTGGCCCGGGGCAGCAGGGTGTGGGAAGGTGAGGGAGTCGCATCCACCAAGGACCTGATGCAGAGGAAACTCTTTTTGTGAGGTTGTAAAATTCACTCCTTCCCCCCGAAGGAGTGAGGCTTGTCCGCTGTTGTGGGGAAAGCATATCCACAACCTCTCTGTCCCCGGGTAGCCTGTATCAGGACCACATTAAAGCCTTATGAGTGTTCTTAGTAGCCTGTGGTTGGGCAGATGGCGCCACTTGCTTACGAGAAGACTGCTGGGGTCTTGCTGATGGTCCAGGCCGAGGTGGGGCTGATGCAACATTCGCAGAAGGCCGGCCTCGAGGGCGAGTAGACGGGGTCTGCTGCCTGAGGGTCCTGGGCTCCTTGGAGGCTGCCTTGGGAGACTGGGCCATCGAGAAAGCGAACCTTCTATGCGTCCTTCATCTTGGCAAGGTTTAGCCACAGGTGGCATTCCTGGGCCACTAATGTGGACATAGCTGCGCCGAATGCAGCTCTGGACAGAGGAGCCATAAGCCCGTCCCCCTCCCCTGCGAGGGAAAGCTCATCATCTGCTGGAGCCCCAAATGAAAAGTCGATCTTACCCGTGGGTGAGTCACCCAATTCAACGTGAAGCTCAACCAGAGGAACAGAGCATGCTGGGGAATGGGAGGTCCATTCAATTCAATTCACATTTATTTGTATAGTGTATAATCAAGATATATATCGTTTCAAAGCAGCTTTACAGAGAATGCATGTCAACATTACAATTTAGAGAATGCAGTTAGCTTATAATGTAATAATTTAAGCAATTTAATTTACAGTCACTGTTAGCAGTTTAATTGAAGGTAGAAGGAATGAGCTCCTGGAAATAATGCATTACATATTAACAATAATTAGGATATATAGAAATTTGGGAATGTTCATGTTGATCCAGATATTGTGTCATCTGAAGTCCTTGCAGGGACTGTCTCTTCAAAGGTGTTTGACAGGCATCCTGAGTTAAAACAGAAAAGCAAATGGAGAATAATTAGCGTAGCTGCTGTTCATAACATTAATCAAAGATAGTCATGTGCAATTTATCTGATATGAGATGCATTATGTGAATGCTTGGCTAAAGATATGAGTCTTTAATCTAGATTTAAACTGGGTTAGCAAATCTGAGCCCCGAACATTATCAGGAAGGCTATTCCAGAGTTTAGGAGCCAAATGTGAAAACGCTCTCCCTCCTTTAGTGGACTTAGATATCCTATGTACAACCAGAATCCAGAGTTTTGTGATCTTAAAGAGCATGAAGGATTGTAGGGCAATAGAAGATTGGTTAAGTACACAGGAGCTAAACCATTTAGAGCCTTATAGGTCAGTAGCAATACTTTATAATCGATACGGAACTTAATAGGTAAACAGTGTAGAGATGATCAAATTGGTGTTATATGATCACATTTCCTGGTAAGAACTCTAGCAGCTGTGTTTTGTACTAATTGTAGCTTGTTTATTGAGGAAACAGGACAACCAGCTAGTAATGCATTACAGTAATCTAGTCTAGACGTCATGAATGCATGAACTAACTTTTCTGCATCAGAAATAAATAACATATTCCGTAGCTTAGCAATGTTTCTGAGGTGGAAGAAGGCTGTTTTTGTAACATATGAAATATGATTTTCGAAGGACAAGTTGCTGTCTAATATAACACCCAGGTCTTTAACTGTCGAGGATGGAGTAACAGTACATCCTTCTAAATGCAAATTGTAGTCTGAGAGATTCTGTGTACAAGTTTTTGGTTCAATAAGTAATACTTCAGTCTTATCTGAATTTAATAGAAGAAAATTACTAGTCATCCAATGTTTTACTTCTTTAACACACGTCAGATTGGATCATTTGGAGATTTCATCTGGTCGTGATGAAATATATAACTCATCAGCATAGCAGTGGAAACTAATTCCATGTTTTCTTATAATATCACCAAGTGGCAGCATATATATTGAAAATACCAGAGGGCCTAACACAGATCCTTGCGGCACTCCATAATTTCTCAGATTGTTCCCGTTTAAATAGACAAAATTGTGACGGTCTGATAGGTACGACCTAAACCACCTTAATGCCTGTCGCTGAATACCAGTGTAATTTTGTAGTCGATGTAGGAGTTTTTTATGATCTATAGTGTCAAAAGCAGCACTAAGATCAAGTAACACTAGTATTGAGATACAGCCTTGGTCAGAGGCTAGAAGTAAGTTATTTGTAATTTTAACGAGCGCAGTTTCTGTGCTATGATGAGACCTGAATCCTGACTGAAGTTTTTCATAGACAGCGTTTTTTTGCAAGAAGGAGCACAACTGAGCAGATATAAGTTTTTCTAGTATTTTAGACATAAATGGAAGATTTGAAATGGGTCTGTAATTTGCCAATACATTTGGATCTAATTGTGGTTTCCTAATAAGGGGCTTAATAACTGCTAGCTTAAACGGTCTTGGGACATGACCTAGAGATAAAGACGAGTTAATAATATTGAAAAGAGGCTCTTCTGCTACAGGTAACAATTCTTTCAGTAATTTAGTGGGTACTGCATCTAATAAACATGTTGTTGGTTTAGACGCAATGATACGTTTATTTAGCTCTTCCTTTCCTATAGTTGTAAAGCACTGCAACTGTTCTTGATGGGCTGTAATTGAGGCTGAATCATAAAAAGCTGTCAACGGTTGTAAATTTACAATTGTATTTCTGATGCTTTCGATTTTCTCAGTAAAGGAATTCATAAAGTCATCACTACTAAACTGTAATGAAATGTTTTGTTCTGGTGATGTCTGTTTATTTGTTAATCTTGCCACTGTACTAAACAAGAACCTTGGATTGTTTTGGTTATTTCCTTTGAGTTTGAGGAGATGCTCGGCCCTGGCTGCTTTTAGAATCTTTCTATAATGGGACGAGCTGTCTTTTCACGCAATTCTGAAGACCTCTAAACGAGTTTGTCTCCATTTGCGTTCTAGATTACAAGTTTCTCTCTGGATAGCGTGAGTAATACTGTTGTACCATGGTGCAGTATTTTTCTCTCTAACCTTTTTTATTCTCATGGGTGCAACACTATCTAATGTACTAGAGAAAATGGTGCCCATACTGCTAGTCATTTCCTCAAATTCATTTGTGTGTTTAGGTACAATGAGCAGCTGAGACAGATCAGGCAGGTTATTTGTGAATTTATCTGTAGTTATCGGGAGAATTGTTCTACCTAGTCGATATCGCGGTGCAATTTGACAAATATCATCAGTATGCAGTACGCATGTTACAAGGTAGTGATCAGTGACACTTTGTGGTTGAATTTCTATATTGGTAGGATTGATTCTATGTGATATAATAAAATCTAGTGTCTGATTAAGATGGTGAGTGGATCCAGTGACGTTTTGTTTGACGTCAGGAGTTTAGTAGATCTGTAAACGCAGCCCCTAACACATCATTTGTATTGTCTACATGAATGTTAAAATCTCCAACAATCAGCGCTTTATCAGCGTTGACCAATAGGTCTGAGAGAAAGTCTGCAAACTCTTTTAGGAAATCAACATAGGGTCCTGGAGGTCTATAAACTGTAGCCAAAGCAAGAGATAGTAGCGACTTTTTGCTTATATCTGAGAGTGTAACATTTAGCACAAGAACTTCAAATTAATTAAAGCTGTAGTTTGTTTTCTGAGTGACGTTTAGAATATCTCTATAAATTGTTGCAACACCACCGCCACGGCCAATCAGACGGCATTTGTTTTTAAAACCAGGTGGACCAGACTCATTAAGACTGAAATAATCATTTGGTTTAAACCATGTTTCAGTAAGGCAAATTACATCAAGACTATTATCTGTGATCATTTCATTTAGGTGTTAGCGATCTAATAGCTTTAGAAACTGTTTTTGTTCAGTAATTTTGTGAGTTTCTGGATTGATCACGATCAGATTTTTTCTAGATCCTTTATTTTTATTGTTATTGTTAAACCTCACTGTTCGGGGAATAGACACAGTTTCTATAGACTGTACTACACTCACATTTCTTTCAATTAAGTAGGCAGAACACAGACTGTGATTTGAGGTTTGACTTACTAGTCATACGGTACGTAGAGTCTTGGAGATGTTCTCCAATAGAAGATCAGCTCCGATTCTGCTGGGGTGCAGGCCATCAGCACGGAAGACCCTAGGTTGCTCCCAGAAAAGATTTCAATTATTTATAAAGAGCAGCTTCTGTTCATTACACCAAGACTTTAACCATTCATTTAAAGCAAATAATCTACTAAACCTTTCATGTCCATGTCGGTACGTCGGAAGTGGTCCGGACACGATGATCCTCGTCGTGGGTGATGTGGCTCGTACCATCTCGATCAGGCTCCTGAAGTCCTGCTTCAGCACCTCCGTCTGCCGCAGCCTGGTGTCATTCACCCCCACGTGCAGAACAACAGCTCCGATGCTCTCGTCACCATTTAGGATCGCAGGTACATGCGCAGCGACATTGAGAACACGAGCACCAGGTCCATGAGGATGTACCTGGCAGAACTGAACAAAGGAAACAGGAAACTAATGAAAAACATACTAAAAGTCTGTGAATGACTAAACTAATAAAACATAACTGTGACCGTTACATTCTAGGGCTTCAGATTTATGCAGGCTTAGCATATAATAATTCCCAATTAAATATAAAAATTCATATTATGAACATATACAATTACATTTTATATTTTACTCAAATATATAGTTTTAATCTTATTAAAATATACAATTTATTCCTGCAACACTGAAAACAAATGCAGCCTTGACATTTGTATTGTTTGTAGGCTATAGAGCAGGGGCGTTTCCTCCGAGGAGGCAAGGGAGGCAGTGCCTCCTCAAAAAAAAAAAAAATAAAATAAAATAAAATAAAAATATATAAAAAAATAGGATGAGAAAATAATCCATAGTACATTTAAAACAACACAAATATTACAAATTATGACATTAAAAAGAGCGCAAATCACTCGTGTTTCTTAAGGAACACTGCCCAACAGCGACACCTGCAGGTAAAGTTACAGCAGGAGTCATGCCTCCCTTTGCTCTCATAGAAAGCCATAGAAAACCATCATTGTTGGGGGTAATTGAGAATGAAAGTCACGTGAGAGGAGGCAATGTCTCCATCGCCCTATGATTGGATGTAATTGGTTATGATTGGATATGATTGGTTTATGCGATAAATCCCGCCTCTTGTTGACGTGCACGTTCCGAGCGTCCGTTTGAATGAACAAATGATAGCGTCAATGGGAAGACTAATTGAAAAGTAAGTAAACAGTTCACCCAGTTAAATATCACTGCTTTATGTCACGTCAAAATCAAACTTGAAATGGACTGAAAGCGTGATGACTGCGGAGGGTTTTAGTGCAATCAGCTTGGTGAAATTAAAAATACAATTCGTGTCTGTGACAGACGGTGTTTACGGAGCATGACTGATGATCCAAAATAGCCTAAGTTAAAAAGAAAATCATCAATACACGAATAAAATATATTGTTTAAATTATTATTGCCTTTAGTTATTATTTTGGAATGAATGTAGAAATGCTTAAAACACTAACTTGATGAGATTGACTTGGTTTTGATAAATAGAACATTTATTACAATACATTGTTAATGTAAAATTACAAAATAGAATTTTTTTTTTTTTTTTATGTAATGTAAAGTAATGTTCATTTAACAAGGAAGATGTGTCAATGTTAAGAGTAATGCACATGAATTTACATTGATTCATAAATAAATAAATAAAATGTGCCTCCTCATTTCAGAAGACCACTGCATGCCACTGCTATAGAGTGCTGCAGAGATGACATTTTTTTGTAGGCCAACCCAGAAGTTAGCATCAGCCTGGTTTTGTCAACACAAAGCCAAATGGATTTTTCCATTGATTCTTGGATAATTGCAGAAAATAAGCTCTGTAACCAACAAAAGTTTAATCTTAAACATTTTGTATATTATGATAATCTTCACAAATTTACACAACTTTTACGAGTGTTAAAGCCTGAATGCAACTGCCAGAAGTAAAAAGCTAAAGTTAAGCTATAAACAAACTACACCACGGCCGCATGACTTCAATGTCACCACCACCAAACTACTAACAAATCTTTAAAGCTGAAAAATTTAAACACAAAAAGGCTATAAAAAGTAGTTGGTTATTGAGTTTACTTGCTTGTTTTTTTATTGATCATTCAGTCTGTGACATTAACATTTTCTATTGGTAAAATATAATTTTGTTGTATAAATTTGTAAAACAGAGTTCACTAAACTTGCATGGTATGCAGCAGAAGTCAAGGCTTTTCTGCATGTGCATTTCTTCTCTCCCACATTCACATGTCTATGAATGGAAGTGAAGGGAGTGTTAAAGTCTTTTGGTGGAGTTTCTGAATAGCTAACACCACTTACAGCACCCTTAAAGCCCTTTTCGTTCCCCTGCTGTAATAGACTGTTATGGCAGCTGAGCCACGGGCATCCTTGCAGGGCAAATAAGATGATTAAGAAAATCCTCTAGAGGGAATTTGAGTCAGCGTGTTCAAAGCCACATTCTGAAGAAGCATTTTGCCAGCGAGACAGTTGAGGAAGTCTGAAATTGTCTGAATACCCGGTTTGTTTCTACTGACACTTGCCATGTGAAAACAAGGCTGAGACCTTCATAATTATTCATTAATCAATTGACACATGCTAGACTATTAGATATCATATTAGATTTTGCCCAACACAAACTGCCATTTGTTTCCCAATAGTTAGTTTGCTTTTATAAGTAGAAGCAACATGCGAACTAGTTAAGGAGTGATGGATTGATCTGTTGGGACTGTGTGTGTATTTCCTAAATATCTTCAGCTTATGGCGTGTCATTTGGAAACCCTATTTAATTATGAGAACATTACATAAATGCTAAATGTGCACAGAAAAATGGCAGTAGTGTGATTTAGTACAGTACTCCAATTCATCCAGTGTAAATGCTGACATAGTAAAACAGATGCCAAGCTGAATTGTGGCACATTTTATTCTATTCAGGAGATACTCCAGAAAACCTCCTTGTGCGAGTCCACTAAGCCTTTTTATTACTAATTCCTTTGACATATAAAACTTAAATACACAGGATTCTATACTTCATTTTCATCTCTTTCAATGTTTTGTTTCGCATGTGGCAGCTCGGGCATGTCAGTGGAAGTTTCACATCATTGCCTGCATGTGCAGACCCCCAGGACTCCCGGACCCCTCCATCCTCGGTAGAACCTGGCTTTGAGGACCCTTTATTCTCTGATCTGTCCCTTTGAATTCTGCTCCATGACCACAATCTTTTCAAGGGTCTCTTAAAGACCCGCCTGTGATTGGGGGAAGCGCAATCCAAACTGAAGTGCGTTTCCCGCAAGCATGCCTGACTCCATGGCTGCCTTGCAAGTGTGGCGTCCCTTCAGCCGTGCCAGGCGGTGAACCTAATACAGTGAAAATGTGATCTTGCATTTCCAGGGATAATAAATAAATTGTTTCACAGTCCGGTGTGTCCAAGTGGTTTTTGTGGAACTCATTTGCCAGCGAAAGTACTTATTTTGGGTCTATCCCGAGTCAAATCTGCGGTAAGAAATGTACCCCTGTATTTCATCACATTTCAGCGACTATGTAATTTTATAACAAACTCGAAATGCAGTGTGAGTGGACATGCATTTTGTGATTCAGTCCTTTAATGAAAATTATAAAACCGACAGGCATACAGGAAGTTGAAGAGAAGAAAACGCATCTTTTTAAATCTTGTCTTTTGTTCTCTTATTTTAAGGCACAGTGTTCCTTTGTTTTAAATTTGTTGAAAGCACAAAACAAAAATGTTTATTTCCATGCTTAAATTAGATTTTGGTCCCCAAAATTTGTTCAATCCAGAAAATCCAATAGTTTTCAGATGTATAAACATTTTATGGTTATTGTCTACATCTGAAAATGTTTACAATTCTTTGAAATATATAAAACACATCGCATCCTTTTTAACATTTCCCTCTTGACATATATGTTACATCAGTTTGTAAAGAATGTAAAGCCAAACCAAATGATCTCTTGTTAGAGCAGTAAATCATGTGACATCTGAAGTGCTCCATAAATTAATGCTTTTATTGACAAGGCAGATATGAACTAACATTCTGTTATCACAGTCATTCTGTGCCCATCAAAACCAAAAAACATTATAACTCTGTCCCAGAGCAGAGAACTTCCCTCTAAAACGCAGAAAAACAATCTCCATGGATATTGTTGTTCCCATCCTAAACAAATTTTGCCCTGTTTGTACACATATTTCTATTGTGCGTTGTGTTAACGTTAACATTTTCTTTTAAAATAACATTTACTATAAAGAAATAAACATCCCGTGCCCTCATTTGACCAAAGCATTCTCTCTATTCTTCAGGGTTTCCTTGCCCAGCTTATCAGGAATTTACTGAGCATATCTGGGCATTGGGCCACCTCTCCAGCACCCTGAAACCCTTTTAATAGTCACTTCAAATCCTTTCTTTAAGCATTTGGCTGAAAGTGCACTTCCAGCGGTGCTTGAACTTAATCTCTAAATGCTGAGCCAATCACAAAGCTGGAGAAAGTTGAAGTGTAGAGTTGAATAGCCAATTAACACAGCCCTGCATGCTGATGAACCCTGTAGAAGGAGTTCATCTTTTACTAAACTACAATGAAAAGCATGTCCATCTAATGAGAACCTGCTCACACAGCAGTTTCCTCTATACCTACATCTGATAGTAAGGAGTTATATTCAACTACCTCTATCATTATTTATTATTATTTGCGAATCAAATCAAGGCCATAAAACTTTCATTGGCTTTGTATAAAGACCCCTTTGATCCCAAAAAGGGAGAAAGAAAATACATGTCAATTGATTAAAGTGCTAATAATTAAAAAATTAAATTAATCAAAATTGCTTGCATATGTATGTCTGAGAAAAGCCCCCAAATTTGTGTATGTAAATAATTAAGTAAATACATAATTAAAATGCCCAAAGTTAAAAGCAAAAAAACCTGACATCATGTCTTGATGAAGTAACAGTCAATGATATATTGCTTGGGATTTGGAATTATGTCTCTGTGTATCGAATGACAAAATATATTATTCCTATCAAAGCACAATGCTCTTTCCAATCAACTTTTTTGGGATCTCTTGGTATCAGTTTTATGTGCTGATTCTCTGAAATGCCTCATAGACACAAATTATCATCAGAATATATTCCCCGATAACATTCCTCATCATCACTATAATCTCATTTATATCCGCTGCGGTGATTATTGATTTGTAAAGAGCGTAAAATTGTGCCTCTTTCAGTCTTTGACACAATCTGGGCAACACAAAACAGGACTGAATGAGTTTCAATTTCTAGAGAGAGAATGATTAAGCTTAGTCCCATAGTCCTGGCTAAAAAAAATTTTATGAACTTTGTAAAGAACCAACAATGGAGGCCTGTGAGATAAAATTTCAACAGACTTTCTACAAAAATAAAGATTTCTGTACTTTTTGCAGCATTTATGCAATTGTGTGACATCCTCTGCCAGCTTGTAAAACCCCACGAAGTAAACATTCAAAGAGCCTGCTAACCGCATTCTGTTAGCTTTTTAGATTCACTGTAACCACTGCTTGCTATGTCATTTGTATGCTGTCCTTCTGATGGACTATTCTTGGCCTGTTTCCTTTTTCTCTCCACTGCACTAATGTCTAAAGATAGCTCATGATAGCTCTACATGAATTTTGAAGGTTTTGTGAAAAAACATTTTTCATAATACATTGTATCATTGTATCATTCCATATGGCAAAATAAATATATAAATGAATAAATTCTGTTCAAAATAAATGCTAAATTTATGTTTCTGAACAAGATGTATTTGTTTTGCTCTGGAACAAGTAATAGATTATTAAGACCAAAGACTGCCTGTTTGATATACCCCAAATTAATTACATTTTTAACCATTATCTACATGAGAGCCATCGGCAAATACCTGAAACAATGGCCGAGATTAAGCTGTTCCAAATGCTGATGGCCTAGAGCTCGCATCTGCAAAAGCGTCAAAACAAAAATAGTTAAAAAATAGGCGCTATGATTCAATATGTTGTATAATATATATATATATATATATATATATATATATATATATATATATATATAATACAACATATTGAATCATATATATATGAAAAGTTTGATATATGTAACCAGCATTTAACATTTACATTTGTCACACAAAAAGAAAAGCAAAACAAAATGCGCCTTACTAATATGTATAAAGCTTGAAAAGTGCTAATAGATAAAGATCTGTCAGTAAGGCTTCTCAATTTGGGCGGCTGTAATATGGCAGTACGGCCCCCTGCTGCTGGGTGGGTGTTATGAGTTGAATTTTGGGCCCCACGGTGTGACAGCAAATGATATAAGGAGACAGAGAGAAAGCCGGTTTCTATTCACATCCAGCGGCAGCATTACCATATCTTAAACAGCACATCCCAAATGCCCTGACCACCTGTAGATGAATCTTTTTTTCTGCCTTCTGATTATTTCCTAATAAAGTAGAATGTGAAAGGCCAGGGCTGATGATATGTGTGTCCTCAGAGCTAAAGAGCAATGCATGAGCCCAGCACACTCCACACATGCATTGTGCTGCAGGACAGCGCGTGGTCTGCCTGTAGAAGTGTCTGCGAGGGGGGTGGGCTGCAGGGGTGCCGCCCACTGTGCAGCAGTTGGCTGTAGCTGGGAGGGGGGCGGGGCTTATGGTGGACAGGGGAAACCAGTGGGAGGTGGGTGGGCAAGCTTACTCAGGGGTTGTCAGCTCATAGGGCCCTGAGTCCACTGTCTTTTTATACACTAGGTGCACTTGAGTCAAGCTAGAAAAGAGCTCAGCTCTGAGATCTGCCACTACTGCCTGCTACCAGGAGTTTCTATTAAACTGCAGGACAACCAGAAACAAGGAGGAGGGAAAATCCAGCACTTTTAGTCTTTTTTTTTTTTATTCTCAAACACAACAAAAAGGATTAAAATTCTTCTTTTTCATCTACTTCCCCCCCCATTCCCCTTCTGAATCACACCAGAACTTTAGGAGGATGGCAGAGCAGAAGAGGCAGGTGTCTCTGACCCAGGCTGTGACCCTGGTGTTGGTTCTGCTCACCTCAGCTACTTCAGCAGAGGAGTACGACTACTATAGCTGGCAATCGGACAATTTTCACAACGGCCGCTTCTATGCCAAACAGCCACAGTGTGTGGATATCCCAGCCGACCTGCGGCTCTGCTACAACGTGGGCTACAAAAAGATGCGCCTGCCAAACCTACTGGACCACGAGACCATGCCTGAGGTCAAACAGCAGGCGGGCAGCTGGGTGCCACTCCTGGCAAAGCGATGCCACGCTGACACGCAGGTGTTCCTCTGCTCCCTTTTTGCTCCAGTGTGCCTGGACAGGCCCATCTACCCCTGCCGGTCTCTGTGCGAGGCAGTGCGGGACAGCTGTGCCCCGGTCATGGAGACCTATGGCTTTCCCTGGCCAGAGATGCTACAGTGCGAGAAGTTCCCCATCGACAACGATCTGTGCATTCCCATGCAGTTCTCGGCCGGTCACGCCACTCAGACTCCAGGTAGGACCTGCAAGAACACTGTGGTTTTAGATGTAAATATGACGGTTATTGATTAATTCATTGAAAATCAAAATTTAATTTACACAGGAAATGAATGCAGCACAGATGTGACAATTCTATACCAGTAAACCATAATTTGGCAAAAATGTTAACATAACATAAATAAATAAACACACAAGAGATGCATGAAAAAATTATTTTTTAAAAAACACAGAAATATCAGTTTTGTTTTTTAGTTTTTTATTATAAAAGTTTTTATTTTCATATTTAAGTATTGTTTCTTAAACATTTCCATGATCTATTATAAGCATCAGCATCTTGCTGATTTTAAAACCTCCCATTTTTGTTTAAAAAGTACAAAAATTATAATCATCAAGTCTCCATAGATCTATACAATAAGGCCCATTGGTCAGTTTTCTCTTACTTTGATTAGCCTAGAGCTCTAGAGAAAGTAAACTTAAGAAAAGCTCTTAGAAGGACAAAAACCTTTCACTATCTAAAGCAAACATCTCATGTGGAATGTGGAGAGGAGCGTTCCTGCTGTGCCCTGCCTCTCTCTCTTTGTTTAATCGTGCATTTAGGTTTCCAATTAGCCAGGCAACCAAACCATTTTGATCTCTAATTAGTCTGAAAAGTTGTACATTACTTTGTCTAACTGAAATGAGAAGGACAAGAGAACAGGAAGGACAAGAGAAGCGAAATGGGACTGTAGTTAATGCTCAGTTTGAGGACGGTGTTAAACCGCATAACCAGGACAATAGACTATCAAAAAAAGAAAAAAAAAAAAAAAAAAAAAAAAAAAAGAAAATTAAGCATGTGGTGCCAAAGAAAAAAAAATATTAAAAAGAACAAATTATTATATATTAATATTAAAACAAATCTTATTCTTTGTCAGTATGTAAAATGTGTCCATTTTCTTAACCATTTGTAAAGATTAATGCAAAACTGAATGCAACAAGTGATGCATGACAAATGACACATCCCTATACAAACAATGAGAAATATGCATCGTAATGTATGCTGTGTTCAAAGTAAATCACATTTACTGTACAATACAGCTTTCCTTTTTTTAAAAAAATATATAAATAAAAACATAACAGAACATTACTACAACAGTAGGACTACCAAATGGTATCTAATGATAATTTTCATTTAGAAAAATTGGGTAGAATAGAAGACAAATGTTTACCTAACCTATTTTTGGGAACATCTGGGGACATCCTGAAATTTAAAACTGATTCAAACATAAAAGGGAATTTTTTCTTTCTTCTTTTTTTCATTTTAAAAATGGCAAATATTTTATTTTCTAATAGGGGTAAGATGAGATGTTTGGTTTAGTCTTTAGTCATAATTAGCTATATATATATATATATATATATATATAAACAATAAAAGTCTACGGTATGTCTCCATTTAGAGTCTCCAAGTAAATGTGTGTGTAAACAGGCACAAGCTTCTCTTTTCACTGCTAAGATTTGATGGATTACAATGTCCTCAAAGAAGAAAAAAAAAGAGGCTTTTGAAAAAATGTGACTCCACAATACTGTTTTCATACTTCAGAGTTAAGTAGCTTGGCTTCTGTTAAAAAAATAAGCTCCTTAAAATTGCAGCAAACTCAAGAGCAAGCAGAGAAAGAGAGGGACCTTCGAGACAATATCAATTACAACCATAGCTGTTCTGAAATTACATGATACTGAGAGTTTGAAAACTAGCAGAACTAAGTAAAATGCTTTCTGCATCGCAGCTAGGAAAGTAACTCACAGCCAAGTGTTTATAGCGATGTATGTTTTGGTGAGCGTGCACATCGACGTGAAACAGGACTCTAGAGATAACATGACAGCACAAACCCTCGTTTGACACGGCCAGTCGCTCCGGCCTGCAGCCGTCAGCTCCGGCACACTTGAGCGGCGGACCAGGGACATGAAGAGCTGTTTTTTCCCCTGTGGTTTGAGGTAAAATCCTGGGATGGGGCCCATTCACAGCCAGAGCCACAGACATGTTTCACAGGCTGTTTCGGGAGATACATTCCAATAAATCACATTGGATAGTGCAGCAAAAAGCCTCTTTTAATAATATTGTTCATTCTACAAGCAGAAGACTAAACAGAAGTTCTAAACAGACAAATAGCCAAAACAAGAACCATTTTATTGGCTAGCAAACATCTACATTTACTAGATTTAGCAAACAGCAAAATCTAGCAAACATCCTATTTTATGACATATTTACTGCGTAAAATCTGTGATTATAAGGTTCAGCTGAAAGCACGTCACTTTGAATGTTAAAATATTTTCTCACATCCCAGTTTAATATGCAGAGACAACTACATGATGATTTTGCCAAGTTCCTGGATCAACATTTTTGTCCAAATACATAGTCCTAACTTTATCCCTACCCCTAAACTCAACCCTACCCTTAATGTATCCCTAAAACCAGAGGGAAATGATTAATGTAGAAGTATCTACAACCTTGTTGTAAGACTAAACTTGACATTAACTGTAAACCTATAGCTCAAATCTGATTGGTTGATTGAAATGTTGTTCCAGGATCAACAAGGATCTTGATCCAGCAATATGTGCTACTTAATGAAATCATGTTCACCCAACTGCATTGGTTTCGAAGTTTTGGGTGGGGCTATTTCTTAGCTGACCAATGGCAGAAGAGGGGAGTGTCTGTGAAACCTGTTTGAAAATCAATAGTTTTGCTGCTCTGGATATTTAGGGTCAAATTTTAATATAAGAACAGAACCGTGGCAAGTAATTAGGCTAAACATAGAAATGTTCAAGATAAAACAAACCTACCAGCTCAGATAAGAGTGAATGTGTATTCCATTGTTTGCAGGGTTCTGTTGAATGCAGAGGCGCTGCTGCCTGAGGGGCGGCTCGGGGAGACATGTAAACCTGTCTCTGTCTCCACTCACTGCACATTTAAACAGACATAAATCACAGCAGTTTTTCATCCTGATTAATGTTTTATGTCCGAAGTGTTGCTACTCATAACTTCAAGGGTCCAAATGAGCCATAAAATTATGACCTGTACATAGTTTAAACAGAACATTTTCCCCATAAACTGTGATACAAAAAGTCAGCGATGCAGAAATCACTTGGACACAGAAATACCCGTAGTCTCTCTGAGGAAACTGTGAGGACTTACTCTTATATCCATGATGACAAACTGTGAGAAAGTCTTTCAGATTTCATCGCTTATAGTTTTCTTGTCTTTCTAAATATGACATTTTTATTCAAGTACTTTAAATGAATAATAGGGAAGTTTGGGGCTAGTTGTCTCAATTCCTGTAAAACTTTCTCAATTTGGGTATATTTTTAAAAGGTAATTTCTGTAAAAGTCATGGCTACAAAAAAACTATTGGACATTTTCAGCATTATTGCATGGGGGGAAAAAATTCAGTTAATATGTTTACCTTTTGTGACAGCATAGTGGGGCATGTTGTCACACTATATGGAGTGTCTTGTCACAACGAAACCTGCCAATAAGTCACCCATTATAAGGTTTTCAGTCAAATTTAACCAGCAAATTAATTTCGTTACAGCAAAAATGTAAAAGGTAGTGTAAATAATCATTTTAGGCAATAATTTATGAAAAATTCCCTTGTTGCGAAAACACAGTTCAGACTTTCCAAATATATTCCAATATATTTTCATTAAATCATTGACTCTTGCCTGAATGTGTGGTTTGAGATACAGGCTTTGTGACAACTTCCTCGTGTAACTAGCCCCTTTATGTGTGACCACTTCTAAATCTGTCTAAATAATAAAAACAAAAACAAAAAAAAAACCAGATAGACAGACATCCTGACCCTACAACCAATAACAATTGATTGGCCAATAAACTACAATTGATGTTACCACATGAACCACATTTTTACTTGACAAATAGTGTAGAGTGTAGAAACTGCTTTAGGACTAAAGCACTCTTGCTGATTAAAAACGATTTCTTTCAGAAGCAGTTCTGTTTGAGTCCTTACACATGTTTCAATGAACATAAGAGAGTATTCAACAGGAAATTTAGGGAATAGATTACAAAAAAAAGCCAGTATTGCTCTGATATCACTCAATCTCTGAATTGGCACTTCTTGCAGAAACTCGGTTTGCAGAATTACCCTCGCTCAGTCTCCTGACACATGCTTTGGCTCCGTTTCTACCAGGCATGCTGCCAGCGAGGCACCCTGCAAAACAGAATAAATCGCTCTGCTGTTCAAATAAGACATTTCAGCTTCAAGAATGCAGCTCACGACGGCCTGTGAGTACGAAACAAAAGTTTCCTCCACAACACGCTCAGTGTGCGCAAGTCACCGTACATGTCACATCTTCGACCCGCTGAATGTATGGGAATTTCTGCTCAGAGACTAACTGATGGTTGAAATGTACAGAGGGGTTCAACTCCCCACGACCTGTGCACTGAAGCCCGGTAAACTTTGACCCCTCTCCTCATTATCTACCGCTATGTCTGTGCTTGAGGCTGGGGTGATAAACTCTGACCCTTGGTTTTTAACCTGGAAGGGGGAGTCTGGAGATGAGCCATGTAAGTTCTTGTTACCAGATGCTTTTGTTTTGTGAGCTCAAGGGAGGACTTGTGCTGAATAAATGACAAAATCATATTTGTCACCTCAGAGATCAGATATAACACACATCATTGTGTTGTTTATTTTAGTGGAGAATTTCAAGCTTTAGCCAATCTGGTCATGGTTTGTTTTGTCAGAACCACCCCACAGGGGCTGAACAGAGCTTTTTTTTTTTTTTTTCTTAGCTGTACAAATGAATGACTTTACAGATTTTCACAAGCCATATCCGGCATTCTTCCTAATTACTCAGTTAAGCAGATCAATGATATGATAGAAGCCCGGAAGCTTTCATAAATGGAAAATACACCTGATACTTATACCCAAATATCAAATAAACAATTACCAGCCATCAAAGAAGAGATTGGGTAAAATATTCTTCAAAAATGTAATAATAATAAAACATTTACAAAATATTTTGTATATATACTACTGTTAAAAAGTTTGGGGTCTTTTGGGGTCTAAGATTTTTTAATGATTTTTGAAAGTTTTTTAAAAACAGTAATATAGTAATTTTGTAAAAAAAAAATTTTTTTTTTTTTTTTTGTGGAAACCGTGATACATTTTTCAGCATTCTTTGATGAATATAAAGTTGTAAAACAGTTTTTAAAGTAACTTTTTTTAAATCATAATTAACAAAATTTCAATAATGAGTCAATACATCAGCAATCCTTCTTCCAAAACATGTTTTTGTCTTACCCTGATTCACTGTTAAAGTGTTAGTTCACCAAAAAATGAAAATTCTGTCAATAATTACTAACCCTTATGAAGTTCCAAACCCGTAAGACCTTTGTTTATCTTCAGAACACAAATTAAGATATTTTTGATGAAAATCGAGAGTTTTTTTTACCTCTGATACATTGTTACTACTTCTAAGGTCCAGAAAGGTAGTAAAGACATCATTAAAATAGTCCATGTGACTACAGTGGTTCAACATTGGCTTGGCTTTTCGGAGATGGTGAGAACTGAGGGATTTGAAATGCTGTAAAAGTGACACAGAGATAGTGTTTTTATTACTTTATTTTCAAGTTTTAGCTACAACAACGTCTTCAGCTAGTCAGCTTGAGATCCTTTCCATCTAAACTGGTTAAATCTCTTAAGCCTAGTAGTGAATGTTTTATGAGCAGTAGAATAACCATTTCATCTGCACAGTCAAGCAGAGCCGAAGCACAAACAAAGAATTTTCCTATGCAAAAATGCATGCACATTTTGTTTTTTAAGTTTTAAGTTAACTAAGTTTAAATAAATAAATACTGTTTTAAGTATGTTTATATATTAACACTGAAAAACAAGACAAAATACAAATTAATATATATATATATATATATATATATATATATATATAGGTACTGATTATGTCAAATTTGCCCATATATGAGCATATGTACAGTATGTGTTATACAGTAATATAAAAGCCCACTGAACAGAAACCCAGTGCCCCAGTAGGTGGCACAATAAACATCTGTATCTCTACACTTAAAAATAAGATCAGCAAATAACTATCAGCTCCAAGAAGGTCATGTACAGCTGTTTGCATGTTCCGGTGAACATTTTCACTGTCAAACTGCTGAGAAGAATGTTTTCACAGTGTCCTATTAAAAGTTTACCCCCGTATTTGTCTTCGTACGTCTGCAATGACTGTAAAATATTCTGGTTTCTATAACATTCAGACACATCCTGTTTTGGAGAGGCCCAAAATCAGACTATAGTCCAGGTATATGCAGGACATACTGTACATACTACAGATTTGTGGGGATGTGATTTCACAGTGATGAACCACTGAAAGTCTTAATCTTGTTTTATAACTTCCCTTCCTCTGTGAGGAAATAAAACTAGCAGCTGCCAAACCTCTCCCTCTCATGGCTTCAAACACTGCGGATTAAGCTCCATTAGCACTGGCCTGCTGCCCCTGCATGAGTCCAGCACTGCACTGAGTTCTACTCGCTGCACTAAACCAAACACCCTATTAGAGCTGTTAGCATAAACAATCACATGAGAGTTTCTTTTATTGGAAACCAATCATTTTAGTAAATATGAAACATTCCACCCTTTATTTGTTTGTTTGAGTCTCCTGTGATTAACCAGTGATAGGCTGAACTGAATCTTTCACTGAACTTACTGTATCATTGCTACTGACCTCACATAACAGTTTTTCTCAATAAAATCTCAACCAATGGCCAAGTTTGGGGCAGGACTATCTGTTTGTTAGACCAATGGCAGACAAAAATACATGTAGTCCGGTTCATTTAATTGTAATACAGGTAAATGATTTTTCTGACTAGAATAAAAACAGTTATTTTTTAAGTTACCATCTTACCATCAAGATTACCTAAAAATGTTTTACGGTCTACTTTAAACACCAAAAACGGTGTACTTACTGTTATGGCTACATTTTCTATTTGATAGTTCTTTATGAGACACTCATTTTTAACCATCTTTTTCTTTCTTTACCCTGTAGTTTCAAAAGCGTGTCCACCCTGTGACAACGAATTGAAAGCCGACACCATAATGGAGCACTACTGCGCCAGTGATTTTGGTAAGATATTAACTTTTATTGAGACATCAAATTTGACAACTTAACTCTAAAGTTGCAATCTCCTCATAATGGTAAAAATATGTAATGAAAAAATTGACGAGAAAGGCTGCGGTTTGCTTGTATGGGAAAGTGGCCACTTTAATATTTAGTGTGAACATAATAAATGTGACATCATGAGGAAAAACAGATACAATATGAGGTTGCTCTGCTATGCATTGCATTAACATTACTGTGCATATACCATACAAAGAGTTGACTTTACTTTTGTTAAACATCCCATCTTGCTTTAAGTTAAAATGCATTAAAACATATTTTCAAAGTAGAGAAGTTGAATGCAGTTTGAAAGATACCAAATTCCACATAAATAATATGCAAAACATTACAAACCTGTTTTCAATGCATGGGACACGAGTTCATATGGAACTGACATCCAGTTTTCAGTGGTGCTGGAGGATTCCTGTTGTAACAGTTTTAGATTCTTTATGGTTCGTTTAAAGTGATGTATTCTGACTGGAGATCCATTGATCTGTCAAAGGTAAATTCTCTAGAATGAGTCTCTGGCATTGAATAAAAGAGTTTCAAGGTTAAAAGTCATTTGAAAAGCCTTCCCTATAGAGAGCACAGGATTATAGCACAGTAGAGTCACACATACGCCTGACTTATCTTTGGCTGTGAGGCCTGTTTCTCTTGGATTTGTATGTATTTTAGTTGATAACTATTAGAAAATATTGTTAGTAGTAGCCTGAGTGTTCTGTGTTCTAGATTTTACACATTAAAGTCAGAAAGAGAAGTGCAGACATCACAAAGAAAAAAAAATCCACTAGTTCTGGCTCTTGAGATCTAATACAGAAAGTATAATGCATGACAGGATATTATTGCTTGACTCATTTCTTCCCCTGATTTCACTTCATTTCACTGGTACCTGATCACATGACTTGTTGTTTGTTAACTAGTGTTGTACAGTTTATTATGATAGTAAGTTTAATAGCGTGCTCTATTAGTCTTACTTGGATGTTGAGGCCAGACAGTACTCATTGTGCAATCAACACATACTGGACAGCAGGACACTTATCAAATGATTTAAGGTTTGTGCATGTGAAGACCGCTGCTCAGAAACCTCTCCATTAGAGTGTATTCACTGGCTCTGAATACAGTTGATTTTAATACTTTAATACTCTAAGGAAATTCATTGTTTTTAAGTTTGGTTTTGAGATTTTAAAAGGCTTTGTTTTGTTTATATCTGATTTGTCATTGTCCTCTTTGAGTGAGAGCATTCTTCCGCCCGGGGAGAGAGCCCGCACCTCAGCTTTCCAGCTCTGAGGAGTTGGATGTGTTTAGCATCGAGGCTGGTGAGATACAAGATTTTCCACTTCTATCTCCAGCATATGAGAAGCTGGTGGAGATGGTTACTCGTGCTGTGTCTAAATTAAATAGCGGTTGGCCAGCCGAGAAACAGAGTGGATGAGCTGGATGAGCGCTTTTTGTCTCCTAAATCTACACCTCCACCACAGGGCCTTCCATTTGTTCCCGACCTCCACAAAGAAATACCAAGGTCGTGGAATAAGCCATATTCTTCACGATTATTCAGCCCCAATGTTCATGTCTATTCTAACTTCAAGGGGTTGAAAGAATACGGCTATGGGGGCGATGCCAAAGGTGGAAATAGCGCTTGTGAGCTATCTTTCCCCTGGCTCAGCAAGGCCCCGACGCGGCCCACTAAGCCACTAAGAACATCCCCAGCGATGCACGCTGTTCTTTCGCCTACTCGTTTTGCTGCGATCCTAGTATCAAAGTATAGGAGCAGACATCCTGTCGAGACAGGGGCTGAGGCCTGGGCAATGGAGGCTTCACCCTGAGGTGGTGAAGCGTATATGGGAGGTTTACGGCCAAGCAGAAGTGGATCTGTTTGCGTCTCAGGACATGATACACTGTCCACTTTGGTTCTCCCTCACAAACTGTATGGTACAGACATGGCCGTGGCCATGTCTGTACGCTTTCCCCCGATTGCTCTGCTCCCAGGAGTTATGGATAAGGTCTGCCGGGATGGAATAAGTCTACTTCTCGTAGCGTCGTACTGGCTGAGCCGATTTTGGTTCTCTGACATAGTATCCCTCCTCGATGGCTTTCCCTTGGAGATTCCGGTCAGAAGGGACTTTCTGTCTCAGGTGGGAGGCATGATCCTTCTTCCCCGCCCAGAGATATGGAACCTGTGGGTTTGGCCTCTGAAGGGGCCCAACTCATAGACCCAACTCATCAACTGAGGTTGAGGGACCATGCTTCACTCCAGAGCTACGTCCACAAGGAAACTTTATGCTCTAAAGTGGAATGTCTTCGCTTCTTGGTGCAGAATGCGTCAGTGGGATCCAGTTAACTGTCCGGTTGCCTCAGTGTTAGAATTTCTATAAGATCATTTTCTGCAGGGCTATCCCTGTCCACACTAAAGGTGTACCTGGCGGCCATAGCTGCCTACCATGTCCATTTGGGTGGTGTTTCAGTGGGAAGGAACCCACTGGTGACTTGTTTCCTTTGTGGCACTTTGAGGCTGAGGCCTACAATTTGTACCAGGGCTCCAGCCTGGGATCTGGCTGTTGTGCTCAAAGGTTTATCTGCGGCTCCCTTTGAGCCCCTTGAGACGGTTCCAGAAAACTTTCTGACCTTAAAGACTGCATTCCTTCTAGTCATATCTTCTCTAAAAAAGGAGTAGAAAATCTTCAGGCCCTTTCGGGTATCCCCTGCGTGCCTTGAGTTCACCCCGGAGATGGTCAAGGCATTCCTTTACCCAAAGCCGGGCTATGTCCCTAAGGTGCCGACCAATATACCACGGCCTGTCGTTTTGCAGTCCTTCTGCCCTCCTCTTTTCAGAGATTAGGGCCAGGAAAAGCTGAACCTTGTATGCCTAGCGAGAGTGCTGGATACTTATGTCCACAGAGCTGCCCTTTGAAGGAAAACTGATCAGCTGTTTGTCTGCTTTGGGTCACCTAAGAGAGGTCTCCCTGCATCCAAACAGACAGTTAGCAAGTGGATAGTTGAGGCTATTTCTCTTGCTTATGAAGCCTCTGGCTGGCCAAGGCCTTAATTTCAGGTGTATCCCTGCAAGATGGTTGTGATACAGTGGGCTGGTCCTCTCCGCTTACATTCGTAAAGTTCTACATGAACTTCTGATGTCTTAGTGTGCTCCAGTATTCAGATGGACAGGCATTTGTAAGCATGGTGTTTGGACATTTTGTTCCCAAAGCATCACTGACACAGCACGAGTTCCCTCGAAAAGGAACATCTCAGGTTATGACTGCAACCATAGTTCCCTGAGAAAGGAACGAGATGCTGCGTCACCCTGCCATACTTCCTGCATCCCTGTGACCGTCTTGCTTCGGTTAATTGAAGCTAACGCTGGATTCCCAAAGCATCATTGACACAGTGTCTCATTCCCTTCTTAGGGAACTATGGTTACAGTCGTAACCTGACGTTTTTGTTGCGCAAACACAGAATGATTTTTCTTTCTTCTTTGGAACACACACACACACACACAAAAAAGATTTAAAAAAAATTCTGTTTATTTATTTATTTATTCCATACAATGTGGGCCAATGTTTGTTTTTTGTACCCCAACATTCTTTGAAAATCATCTTCTGAAAGAACAAAATGATGGTGAGTAAATTATAATAATTTTAATTTTTGGGGTGAACTGTCCCTTTTCATTTTTGTCCAGTACAGGCAGCCTTTATTGGAAAAAATAGACAAATTTTAATCTTCAATCACACTAAAGACCAAATGCACAACACATCATTTTAGTATTTTTCTTTGTAACTACTCGCTGGTTATTAAACAGTCCACGATTCCAAAGTACTGATGTCCATGCATTTTTATTTGTTATGGAACACCGTGAAAACTAGACACAAACAGAAACAACACAGTTTTACACACAACACCACTAAACCACAAATCAAATAAAGGACATACAAAATATTAACATTTTTACCATGTTCGCCTGGTAATCAGCAGTGGAATGATCAGGAGCACTAACATGTGTCTGAATTCATGTATCGCCATACCGTTTGGTGCTAATACTTCCAGGTTAAATAAATCAGGAAGAGTCACATGACACTCAGCTGGTAGACAAACTGTGAGTTCAAAAATAATAAAGTACAATACCAACAAAATTATGAAATTAACTTACATACACATAAATACATATTTAAATTATAAAATCATGAAAATAAAAATAAATATTAACCTCTTGAAAATCAATAATGTCATACGTAACCCACAGCTGACCTATCAGCGTCAGCTACATTCATTTTGCTTTTGTTTTTTAAAAAAAGCTTCTTTCCAATTTTCAGCATTAGCGTTGGCAAAAACCATTTTACAGGATTAAAGACAAACACACACACACACACACACACACAAATCTGTTTAATGTGTTTTGACTCACTTTATTCGCCCCTCTAATGGTGATTTTGAGCAGCCTAAAAGATAAATGATCTTTAATCACCGTTATATAAGGAATGCCGATTAGGGTAAAGTGCAGCAATAGAGATTCTTTTCTTTAAAGATTCATCACAGCTCTGCAGTTTGAAGTTTTGAATTCAACATAATCTAACAATAATCACAGCATGAACAGACTGGCTAATTATATAAACAGTATATAAATAAAATTTAGTCCAGAATGACTTCAGTGTGTATGTTGGTTCGCCATATTAATGGTTTTCACTGGCTAGGCTAGAAATGTGATGCAGTTGAATTATAAAATAAAGTTAAAATTGTTGTATAATAATGTGCTCTGTTTGTTTTGATGCTACTTGACATTCAGAATATTTTAACACAACAGTCTCTATTGCTAAAACCTCCCAAAGCTTTATTCAGGTCTATTGCTTAGCTCTGGCTTTGGACATAGGGAAGTTTTGGTTACAGAATTATTGAAAGAAGGCTGCAAATACTCAGGCCGACACTTTTCCTCCTTGCCTTCCTTCATCTGCTGTCAGACCTACTGCCAGCAATTTAAAGCAGCTCTTGTGGTTTCAGCTTGTCACCACGATATTGCCCAGGCGTGCTCACTCCCCACAAGCATTATGGGTCATGAGCGATCACCTGAATCAGACAGAAAAACCCCATGTGTAGCTGAACTACTGTTAGGTATGTGAGCTGTATGGTTTTGTAGTTTTGCAAAATGTCTTAAAATATTTTAAATCTATCTGCTATGTAAAGAGAGACAACTATGTCATTCGAAAGCTGATTTTCCCAAAAAGCGTAAATAAACACTGTGGCTCTAGAAGCCTTCAGAATGGCTTTATTGAGTGTCCTGACACAGCAACAATACTATATTTTAAGCAACAAGACTTCTCATAGACTTACATTAAATCAGGGACCCACACCATAATTAGGCAGTGGCCACTTTTGACCACAAAGCAGCCAAAATGCCCTATCAACCACCAAAACACCTAAGCAACCACCTACAATATGTTAGCAACCACCTTGCATTGGCCTAGCAACCACATTCAATAAATTAAAAACGTCGCAGAATTGTGGCGTGTACTCACATTTTCTTCTTCGTCATATTTCCTACCCCCATTCTCTCAGATTGATTCCTCATACTAAACACTGTTTTCAGTTATTTTTTTTCTTGATATTTGATTATTCCAGTGAAATCTTTATAGGATCTCAAATAATATTTATGCCAACACCAAACATCCCCATGCAAGTGAACTAAAACGGTTATCAGTGAAACCATTTAAACATACATTCCAGAGATGCATGAATGTTTATGATAGTAGACAAGGAGCCTAGCTCACACTGATTATGCAGGACAAATGTTGTCATTGATTAATGTGCTTTCAGCACGTTTGGATAAGTTCTGTTTCATAGCATCAGTTACAGGTTTTACTTGCCACTTTCATGTTTTCAAATGTAACTTAGAAACAAGACAACCTGGGAATGTGGATCACAGTGATATTTATTTGAAGCAGACTTGCTTCTTTATGGTTTCTAAAGGAAAAACCAGACCTGATCCAAACAAAAATTATTGAGATGGAAGCTGAGATTTCTGTGCTAGAGCAGTGCAAATTCAGGAAGGAATTTGTGTGTGTGTGTGTGTGTGTGTCTGTGTGTGTGTGTGTGGTAAAAATTAGCCACATACCACCAAAATACCCATTAATGCAATGTCTATGAAATATCTTTTTTAGGGCATTTTCTAAGCAAATGTTCATATGAGAACAATTATGAATAATTTAATTATTTTGAGTATCATGTTTATCAGTTAATTTGATTACCTTTTTAATCATTTGACAGCCCTAATAAAGTTAGTAACAGGCAGATAAGTTTAGTCACAATAACAAAACATTAGGTTACACTTTATTTTGTTGTCCGTGTTACAGTGTAATTATACATATAAGTACTGAGTAATAATAATTAACTTACTATAGGGTGTGGTTAAGTGGTTTTATAGTAATTAACTACATGTAAGATCTGTAACAAGCACACTGTTAAATAAAGTGTTACCAAAAATTACGTATTAAATTTTTAAAGAATTTAATAATTTGTATATATTTAAAATGACATGCAAAAAAAAAAAAAAAACATGAAAGAGTGATGAAGATTAACCCTAGAATGCATAAAGGGTGTCAAATTGACCTGGCATTCTGTGGTTTTTTAAAAATATTTTATCAATAAAAACATTAATTTATTTGATATTCCATGAATTGAAAACCTGTTTTTCTCATCAATGTCATTTTCATATTTTGTGGTCATAGGATGGGGGGAAAATAATATTTTTTTGTATCACTACCCCAAGAATGCATTAAGAGGTCAAATTGTTCTGTATTCATTTCCTATGGAATTTGGACTCCAAGTATTTTTAGACACATTTTTGTCAATAATAATAATATTTATTTTCTTGAAACTTTATGGATTACTTAAACATCTGTTCTGACTTTTTTTGCTCTGAGCCAATAATTTGCCTTAGACACCAACATGAATGCACAGTGAAAAGCACAACCAGGGCTTGAAAAGCAGTATGTGAAATGAGTAGTATGGTAAACAGGTTTGATATATTAAAACATTTGTGTAACATCAATTATTTTAATTATTTCATTAATTTATTTATTTATTATAAGAAAACCTTTAATTCCAGTACGGGTCATTTTGACCCTCTTTATGCATTTGTGTACTTTTTTCATCATGTGAAATTAGGTCTCAGGATAAACTTGTTGAAACTTGTCGAAATTCTCTAAAAGAAGGATAATATCCTTCCAAAATATTTTTTTTGGTGATATTTCTTTAAAAAAAAAAAAAAAAAAAAAAAAAATGTAATATGAAAATTTCAAAAAACTTTCAAAGAAGGAAGGTTTGGTGGCTTATGTGGACAGGCTACCGAAGGGGTGTTCACTTTTCACATCTGTCTTTAAAACTTTCCGTTCCATTCACCGTCCTCTCCCTGGTGAGAGTAATTAGTGCCGTCCATGTTTAAATGATGCTCCTCCAGGGAGGTGTAAACTATTCCAGCGCTCTGGATAGCCTTGGTTCTTCCTGTGTGCTCGCTGTGAAAGGTCTTGTTGCTTGAGACAGCAAAAATATATGGGAGAACCGGAGTGTGACCAAGGGTCCCATGAGAAGATTTCCCATTTTTTCCAATGGATAAAGTTAAATGACAACACGTAGTACCCAAACCTTTTCTGAAGGTCTTTCCTTGGTGTTTTTAAAGGGATAGTTCACTTGTAAATGAAAATTTTGTCATTATTTACTCACCCTCATGTCTTTCCAAACCCGTATACTGTTGGTTGTTCTGCAAAAAAAAAAAAAAGTATAAGTTTTTGATTAATCTAACACTAGTAAATATTAATGACAGACATTTCATTTTTGGGTGTGATGAAAGCTAATAATTAATTAAAAATCATAATGTAAAATTTAAACAATTTTAAAATAAAAACAGAAAATAAGCATAAATAAATGTGTTAAGTTATATGAATGATTGAAATATGAACTTAAAATCTCAAGTGACAAAATAATTTTGGGAATTCCTGCTCTAAGTTTCTATATTTTATCTACAGCACTCAAGATGAAGATTAAAGAGGTGAAAAAGGAAAAAGGCGACCGCAAGCTTATTGCAGCACAAAAGAAGAAGAAGGTTCTGAAGATGGGAATACTGAGGAAGAAAGACCTAAAGAAGCTCACGCTATACATCAAGAATGGAGCGAACTGTCCCTGCTCGCAACTGGACAATCTGGGGAGCAACTTCCTCATCATGGGCCGCAAAGTGGACCAACAGTTACTGCTCATGTCCATCCACAAGTGGGACAAAAAGAGCAAGGAACTCAAGTTTGCCATTAAATACATGAAATCTCATCAGTGTCCCACCTATCACACTGTCTTCCAGTGACCAATGACTCTTCTTTCTGCAACTTCCAATAACTCTTTCAGAGACCGTATTCATGCCTAATTCCGACCATTAGTACAGATGTATTTTATTACTCATGAAATGGCTTTTGGAAACTGCTTAGGACTTAATTCATCATCAAGTACAGCTACATTTTGTTGGCAACTGTATCTACATAAAATGTATTGTTTATGAAGCAATCAGCACACTTATGATGCTCATGCATATTTTAGTGAAACTTTCCTGGTTCCCTCATTCAGAGCACAAGCTATGAGACTTTTCGGAAAGACATTGGCAACCTTTTCAATCAATGTGAGAAAAAGAGAATTGTGAACAAGAGCTTTAAAGAATGCACTCATTTACTGAACACATATTTGATTTCAATGGCGAGATTCCACAAACAAATGAAACAGAACAAATATAGTGCCAACTGGTTTTTATCTGCATCTTTTATTTTGTAGATAAGGAATAAAAAGTTTTTATTATGTACTACGAAGATACAATCGTGATCATTAGCAGCAGAATGGGACACGACTCCGGCTTGAAACTTGGGAGGTAAGAAAACTGATGGATTGAAAAGTGTTGGTCAGGACGGCGGCCCAAATATGTCAACCGCAGCCCTGTGAGCAAGTCTGGACCATTTATCTGATCTAAGAGCACACATCATATCAGCCAAGCTTATGACAGACTCTGGACTCATTCAATCACTATGGTTGGTGAGGTGTTTTTCATGCTTTCTATACAGTTTGCAACATTATTTTTACTAAAATTGTTATATATTGCTACAAATATACAGACATGGTATGGAAAGAGCCTTCCGATGTTACATCTCACTGTAATAAAAGTTAAAATTTAACTGTGCTAGTTCTGTTTAATCAGATATCACCTTTTAATGATATTATCTAATGTTGTTGTCACAAGAATTTTGTCAGTTTGTTATTTATCTTCAGGAATTAACAATAGTTCAACCAAAAAAGCCTTCTTGTCATTTCAAACCTCTATGAATATCTTTCTTCTGTGCAACACAAAAGGATAACTTTTCAGAAAATGGCTTTTTTTCAGAAAACAATTTTGGCCTTGTCCAGTGGCAGATCATCAGCCTACCCAAAATTTTGAGGTGAAAATGGGAGAAGGACGATTTAATGTTAATAAAAATCCCAGTTATTCATTTAATTTCATGTCTCAGAATGTGTATTTCTTGTTTGTAAATTCACTAGTGTAACACCATAAAATATTACTGAAGTCAGAACCACCTCTTCCCCAAATCTGCCAATGTCATTACAGCGGAATTTAGAAAACTGTGCTAAGGAGAGTCTTAAGGGGATAGAGAAGGGCAGGGGGAGGCTAAATCTATAGCCAGAGACTTTTGCCTCCATTAGTAAAAAATAAAATAAAATAGCCAATCACTATAGAGTATTTCATTTTCAGCAGTTAGAGTGTTGATAAAAAAAAAATACATTGCAGAGAAGGCTAGCCTCCCTTGGTATTTCAACCAATCATCATAGAGATGTAAATTATGTGATATTAGTTTGAACTGCTTACGCTGATAATGCACCAGCTACCTTAATTATAGACAGTAGAGTTATTGTATGTTTGATCGCCAGCAAATTTACCAAGACACCATTCGAACAGCAGATTAAAAAGAATTGTATAAATTGTATATGCTTCAGCAAGGGGTGGGCGATATGACCAAGATCTTACTTCATGATATGAGTAATTTTATTTCATGATAACGATATATAGGACTATCACAATATACAGTAGTTGTTTTTTTGTTTTGTTTTTTGCTTTAAATAAGGTTTTTATGATATTAAAATTTGATACCACTGAAATTTCATAATTCTAGTCACCAATAAAAAAAACTAAAAAAAAAAAACTACAAGCTTAAGTAAAAAAGCTTACTGAAGACAAGTAAACAGTGATAAAATAAGAACAAAGAAACTAATTACAAGCAATAGGGCAAAAAAATAAATTGTAAAAAGCAATCAAATGAACAGTCTTCTCTGTGTAAATGAAATATACATGTATTCTTATTAAAGTTACAAAAGTGATATTCAGTCAAGAGCCGTGAGAGATTTTCTCTCTTTTGTTCACTGTAATTTTTACCTGAAAAAGTTAGTTCAGGCAAGAATTTAAAAAACTAAGTAAATTCTATATTAATACTCAATTTAAGCTTGTAGAAATTAAAGCGTAAATATCAACATTATAAAATTAAGTAAAACTACTCAACTTTTCTGATACTGGTGTTCCCATCATGCACTGGGCCTTGAATAGTTAATGAGGTCAATTTTACACTGTTTTATCGTTGCTTTTGTGGTTAGGTTTAGTAACTTGCCATTTTGTAACATTTGGAGTTCATTTTCTACTCAAAATGCCACATTCACACTCAAAATAAACCCATCAAATGTTACCACCATTGTGTATTGTGTACCAAGTATTGAGGTCTCTGAGTTCAGGCGCTGCGCTCTCTAATATGTAGATATGGTGTCTACCCAACATCTATGGAGCTAGAAATATGACAAAATTATCTGAATTTGAATTGTGTAAATTTGAATTATTGACAAGTGTCATTTAACAGAATTGAATATTAAGTGCCATTTTATATAGATTTGAATTTGAATTTTTTTTTAACTTTAATCCTGGACATAATTTTATACATATGTATTTTCAAACAGCATATTTTTTGTTCTGAATTCGTAGACTGCAAATTTTCACTTCTTAAAAATACAACTTCAAGTTTAAACATGAATAACAAATTCGAAACACCAAATTCAATATTCTAAAATTCAAAACGCAGAAATTCATATCAAACTGAAGGTCAGAGGTTCAACTTCCGGGTTCCACAGGGAAGAGTAGAGAATCTCGGAAAAGTCGAACGTTGCATTTTGGCTAATTACAGAGCAGCAATAATTCTCAGCATGCGAGACATTTATCTCTGTTGGTCTCTGCTACGCCAATTTGTTTTAGTATAAAGTATATTTAGTATAGAAGTGATTAGCATGCTTAACAGTCACACATAACTCTATAATTACTATATTTCTGCTGCATTCTGTTATCAAAGTTGGAAGGCTATTTCACTCGCTGGTGTTTTCAGCTCAAGAACGTCACAAATGATCATTCAGATATGTGTAACATAGCGATTACATGATTTATTTCCGATCAATATCATGCAAATTGTAGGCTTATTAAAAGGCATTTAAAGGCTAATTCACACTCCAAACTCCAACAAACACCACAAACACAATTGGATGACTGTTGTGACTTCATTAAGCTTTAAATTAATAAATAAATAAAAATAACCTAAAAAGCAGTGAGCCACTGAACCGACAATGACCCATTTTAAAGACTACACAAAGTAAAATTATTTCCTTCACTTGTGAAGTTGTCAGATCAGCCAGGCTCTACTGGTTATCTCTGCTCACTTCAGACAGTGCAGCTGGTCCCATCAGGATAATGGTTTTTATGTAGCCTATATTTTTTTTAGGATAACTTAATGTGGTGAAATTCCGTTCATGTATATCTCTGCCCCTTGAGGAGTATTAATTGAGTGGTGTGTATATATAAAGGGCATCCCCAGGCTAGCGTGATATCGCATCATTGTTGCGTCTAGGTTTCCGGTAGTCCACTGCTCTATCTGAGGTAGGTGTTTGCTTAGCATGGCTATGGTTTGGCATTCGTATTTTTTGTTGACTAACTTTTCTGTGTAAGTGGTGTCTGTTCGTGGGTACTTATTACTGCTTAAGAGGGTTGGCTCCCCTGTGTTACTGCTATATAGTTCCTGTTTGAAAAGAAATCGCTTGAATGTACAACACAGAGTGCTGTGAGGGACTGCTGCTCTGATCTTTTTCTAGGTACGTTAATTGTATTTTTCATGTGCATGCGCAGAATGCTTATGAGTTTATTTGGTGTATGTGATGCGTTATTTTTCTGTTCAGTGAACTTTATAAGGAAATGGTTTGCCAGATATCTGACCGGAAGTCCCGCTTGTTAGTATGTAAACCCACTTATGTCCCTATGGTCGTCTTAAAGGTATGTAATTTTAATTTAATAGTTTTATGTGTTTTAGGCCTGTAAATTGGGTGAGGTCTCTCGCTGCATGGCCTGGTCTCAACGCTGCTGTTTTGCTTTGCTTTTTTTTTGATTGCTTTCTGTTGTTTGTCATTCTATGTTACCATGGTGTGTCTGATTTATTCAGTTTAACCTGTTACACTCGTTAAATTGTTTTCTTTTTTGGTTTTAGTATTCTTGTATTTGTATGGTTTTTACTCTTTGTTTAGTTTATCTTTTTTTTTTTTTTTTTTTCCTGTTTTGGTAACCAAGTGTGTGTATATATGTGTGTATATATATATATATATATATATATATATATATTTCGAACCTCAGTGTAATGGGTGATTATTTTTCTTTTCCTTTTGTAAAGATCAGTTAAATCTTCTATTTGGTGTTTTTGCTTATTGTGGTGAGATTTATAACCAGTGCTGCTCTGCCTGTTGTAGTTTGATTTTGTTATTAATTTTTTTTTTCTTTTCTTTTCTTTTTTTTTTTTAAGGAGCAGGGGTGACCTGAAGTGGGCAGGCTGCCTATTCTTGAAGGGTGGAAACTCATTTCCTAAAAGCGTGTGGTGTAGGTTTCCTTGCAGCAGATTTCACTGGTGAGCGTATGTGCTTGTGAGATTTTGTGCACTGGGAATACTCAATGTGGGCTGTTTTGAAACCTACTACTTAGTCTGCCCTACTCTCAGCGCACCCCGGTTCAGTGGCGAACTTTGTCTTTTTGTTGTGATATATACATAAATATTAGCAGTCTGGTGTGGTTGGCTGCTATCAGCATCGTATTACTATAGCCCTGTGATTTCCTTTTAAAACTATTTACCATGAAGTAATAATATATTTCATTAAAGTATGTATGTATCCACGTCTCATTGTCTGGTGATTGTGGGAGGAAAATCGAACTTGTGTGCCCTTAGTTGATATTTCCCCGGCTGATTAAATTTGGTGTGGCATAGTTGCTATTTTGTATATATCTGGATACGAGATTGCCCTCTGTGTGTCACATTTGGCGTAGTCGGCAGGGTCTTTCCTTCTAAGTATACTGACTGACTTGAGACATGGATATTGGTGGTAGTATTGTTGTGAGCGATTTTGTCTTTTTGGTGTCTTGTTGTTTTTTTTTGTTTTTTTTCTCTTTCTTTAAAAGCAAAACAGCAGTGTTCATTTGGCTGGGAGAGCCATTTTGGGTACGTTGAGTTCCATCTTTACCTGAGATATTCTCTGTTCAAAATTGCGGTACGTTTCTCTGCATTTGTGTGATTTATAATGATGGAAGACAAATTGCAGGAACTAAGAGAATTGGTAGCTCAATTAAGAGCTGACTATTTTAAGTTGTGACAAGATCAGGCCCTGGCCAGTTCACTTGGTCATAGTAGTGGTGCTCCTAGTACACCGGGGCCATCGGTAAGTGCTTCTCAACCTGTGGACGTTGCACTGACTGAGTGGTTTGTTTTTATACCAAGGGACAGAAAGTGTCCAAAGTTTAACGGTAGGTCTGTCATAGGGATCAATGAGTGGGTTGAAGAAGTGCGGGCTTGCATGCGAGCACGGCATTTATCTGTGACCGATCAGTCCTTCTTGGGGGCATGCGACGAAATTAAGTACAGGCCCGTTAGTGAACGGGAAGATCCCAGTAAGATTATCTCCGCTCTAAAGGAGCTCTATGGGTGTACCCAGTCGTATGTTGCCTCGCAGGAGGCTTTCTTCTCCAGGAGGCAACAAGAGGGTGAGACACTGTTGGAATTTTCTCTTGCTCTCATGGGTCTCCTGGAGAAGGTTAAGCAGCAGTCATCAGTCTTGTTGCCAAATGCTGAAATACTGTTGCGTGATCAATTCATGGAGCATGTTCTTGACAGTGCTCTTCGTCGTGAATTGAAGCAGTTGGTGCGTCGTCAGCCTGCTGCTACACTGCTAGATATTCGTAGTGATGCTATTAGGTGGGAATGTGAGGGTATGCCTGGAGGGACAAAAGGAATCGTAGCCATTCTGTTCCATTAGCTCATGGCTTACAATATGGGGTGCAAAGTGGTGCACGTCCGCTGGTAGATCAATCTCCTCAGCACTCTGAGATGAGTGAGCTTAGGAAAATGTTAAAATTGCAGCAAGAATAGTTAACTCCGCTTGCCCAGAGCTTCGCCCAATTACGGAATCCATCTCGTAGCATTCAGCCAGCGCGTGGCGGTTTGGTTATATGTAGAAGATGTCAACAACCTGGCCATTTCACGAGGGATTGCGATGGGGAACACATTCCCCCTCGCTCTCCCTTGACCGAAAGAACAGACACCAGGGCACTGGGAGACAAACAGCCTCATTTAGACAGTGCATCAGGAAACTAGTTCCCGCCGAGTTGTTGAGCCATAGCTCGGTTGGGGAAAACATAGGCTCTGATGGGTGTAGTAAGAACGATTCGGTGTCACATTTAATGTCGTTGTGCCCACATTTGGTTGTGGTTAAGGGCGGTGTATCTGTGTCCTGTTTGATTGATACTGGTTCAGTGGTTTCTACCATTACTGAGAGCTGTTTTCGAGAACATTTTGAGCCATGGGGCCAAGATCGTCTTAAGACTTGTCAGTGGTTACAGCTTAGGGCTGTTAATGGGCTGTCCATTCTTTGTATAGGTTATATGGAGTTAGATGTCAAGCTCTGTGGGAAGTTGCTTTCGAAATGTGGCGTGTTGGTAGTCCTGGTGGTACCTGTGCTCAAGCCCCTGGTGTGTTGGGGATGAATATATTAGGCCGGTGCTACTAGGAATTCTTCGGACAGCACGGGCCTGCTCTTTTTGATTCTCCACCAGTGTTAGGTGCACCTAAGCTAGTTTTTCAAGCATTGCAACATTGTCATCAGGTGAGCATTCAGTTTCCTTCGGAGAGAATGGGTAATGTAAAGGTACATGGTCCTCGAGCAGATTGTATTCCAGGTGGCACCACTAAATTTGTAGGTACTACTTGCTCAGAACACTATTCTAATGGCATTGTACTCTTGGAGCCTCCAGAGAATTGGCTTCCCACTTTAGTTCGAGTAGTCAAGGGTACAGTTTATATACCCGTTGTGAATGTAGGGACTACCGATGCTTTGTTGTTCCCTCATCAGGTGATAGGTTCCTTAACCAGTGTGTCTGTTAGTTTGCCTCCTGGAGTTTCCGAGGTTAGGCTAGGGACTGTTTGTTCCGTCTCTTCTCAAACAGGTGTGTCAACTGGGCAGGGACAGCTGGATGCGGTGGATCTTGTTTGTCGGCGGGAGACCAGAGTAAGGTTAAGGTGCTCCTCTGGAAGTATCAGTCTGTATTTTCTACTTTTGAAGGAGATTTGGGGTGTACAGATTTGATCTCCCATGACCTTCTTCTCTTGGATGATGCCCCTATTCGGCAGCGATATCGCCATGTACCTTCATTATGAAGCGGTTGTGCATAGACTATCGTCAACTGAACTCTAAGAAGAGGAAGGATGCATATCCTTTACCTCGAAGTCCCTGGATGTGTTAACGGGTGCCCGCTGGTTTTCTACTCTGGATTTAACCAGTGGGTACAACCAGGTCCCCATCAATGAGAACCCAAGCACAAGACTGCCTTTTGCACCCCATTTGGTTTATTTGAATGGAATAGAATGCAGTTTGGGCTCTGCAATGCCCCCAGTACTTTCCAGCGGCTTATTGGGCAAATTTCTAGAGGGTCAGTTGGTGTACCTCTGAGAGCAGGGCCACAAGGGTCGTCATAAGATACAGGACCTGTGGAGCCAGATCGAGTATCAGGTGTGCGGGCCCCTAAGAAGGGTGGTGGGGTCTATTCCACAGCACCTAGGGATGATTTAAGCAAGGTAAAGAATGTACATTGTTCACTGCTCAAAGGGCGAGTTCAGAAGGGTGCTCCTGTTGAGGTATCTTCAGGTAAGCAGTTAGAGTCCCTTGGAGGGTCAGGGCAGGAAGAGGAAGAAGTAGACTTGGTGGGGGTGATACCCAGAGGTCCAGTTGCATTGAGTGGGGAGTTTGGGATATCAGACTTGCCCATGCGAACTGGGTCTCAGTCACCAGTGGGGATTTTAGATTTGGCTACTTCAGAACCAGTAAGTTCTTCTGGTGAATCGGAGGTGGTAGAAGTCAACCCCGCACCTGTATTGAGTCCTTGGGTGGCTGGGCAGCCAGAGGCAAGGGGGACTCCGGCATCTCCAGGCTAGCGTCATTGTTGTGTCTGGGTTTCCGGTAGTCCACTGCTCTATCCGAGGTAAGTGTTTGCTTAGCATGGCTATGGTTTGGCATTCTTATTGTTTGTTGACTAACTTTTCTGTGTAGCTGGTGTCTGTTCGTGGGTACTTATTACTGCTTAAGAGGGTTGGCTCCCCTGCGTTACTGCTATATAGTTCCTGTTTGAGAAGAAATCGCTTGAATGTACAACACAGTGCTGTGAGGGACTGCTGATCTTTTGCTAGGTACGTAAATTGTGTTGTTCATGTGCGTGCACAGAATGCTAATGAGTTTATTTGGTGTATGTGTGATGCGTTATTTTTCTGTTCAGTGAACTTTATAAGGAATTGGTTTGCCAGATATCTGACCGGAAGTCCCGCTTGTTGGTATGTAAACCCACTTATGTCCCTATGGTCGTCTTAAAGGCATGTCATTTTAATGTAATTGTTTTATGTATTTTAGGCCTGTAAATTGGGTGGGGTCTATCGCTGCATGGCCTGGTCTCAACGCTGCTGTTTTGCTTTGCTTTTTTAATTGTCTTGTTTTTGGTTTTTGTTATTTTTGATTGCTTCCTGTTTGTCATTCTGTGTTACCATTGGTGTCTGATTTATTCAGTTTAACTGTGATTTCCTTTTAAAACTATTTATCATGATTCTATAAAGTATTTCTTTTGTACGTATCCAAGTAACATAATTTGTATTGTGGGATGACCACAGGCCCAGACTGGCCATCGGAAACTCAATTAGAAATCCCGCTGGTCGGGAGAATGATTTGGTTCGCTGCCCAGCTCCCTTTAATTTATTTAGCCTATTTAGAATATTTGTTATTAATTTTATTATTACTACCTCACCGATGTGCATAAGTGATTTCTGAATTTGGCATTCAATTTAGCCTACGCTATCATCTCTGGTGAACGACTTCTGCACGCAAAAGAAAAACTGTGAATAGGTGGCATTTCCTGATGGATCTTTGCTGTAAAGATGTGCGTCTGTATTAGATAAATTATATTTTAAACAATTGTTCCTTCTCTGTCCATGCGATATGCACATATTGAATGAGTAACGTTTTAGCATATTTACTTGAACTTAGTAGGCTATGATTTAACCTATTTCAGACATGGCAAAAATTAGAATTTAAAATGACTGAGTAAAGCTTTCTTGATTGCAACCTCTACTCATCGTGTAAACACATTATGGCCTATAACCTTTGGTATAATGTTAAATGTTATTTGGACTAGTTGCCATTTGCTATATAGGTAATAGGTGTTACGGTTTTGGTTGCACCAGAGATGAGTCAGAATCGGACTTCAGCAGAAACGGGTTTATTAAACAAGGAAACGGAACAACCAAACCATATGCAAACAATTGCAAACATAAGAACAGACAGGGAAGTGAGTCCAATATAAAGGGAGTGCTAATGACTAAGTCCAGGTGCAAGTAATCCGTGATGATGGGGAGATGACGAGGAAGTGAGTGCAGGTGTGGAACAGGGAGGATCATGGGAGATGGAGTCTAGGAGAGACATGAACTGTAACAATAGGCCTATTATATATAAATAGGCTATATAACGCAAGTAAATATAGAAAATAATGTATAGGCCTATACAATTATAGTAATAGGCTATAAAAATGTATATAGGATAAAATTGTAAAATAAAGCACTAACTATAGCGGCATTCATTATAAACAACATATAGCCTAAATGCAAAGCCAAAACGAATTTATTTAAAGTGAAACAAACAGCGTTGGGCTTCCTCTCATTCAGCACTAATCCAAATGTTTCCATATTATTTGAGAGGTACGTTTTTGTCCTTGTAAAATAGCATTCTTCACGTGAGCAAAAATGTACTTGGCATAACACCACAGTGAGGCGGTGGCCATGCTGAACTCAAGCAGTGTAATTTTTATAGACTATATTCGTTCGACTGCATTTTATTTTGATGAACTGGCTGTGACGTCAATTTAACAATCCATCTGATAGGCTGTTGTGTGTACTGTACAGGCGTGAGGTGCCGGCGCAATCACTTGGATTTTTTTCCCTTAAACAGCAGTAGGCTATAATACTCCGTAATTTATGGTCATACACATCATCATTGGAAACTTTAAAGCGTTAACATTTCAATACATGATTATTTGACTCAGCACAATTTAAATACTCTGCAACTTTCATGTTTTGCCCATTTGTTTTAACAGAAAAGGAAACTGCTGCGTGCATTTAGTATGGCAGAATGCGCGCAAAGAGCGCTCCCTTATAACTAAAAAGCTGACATCTCGGTTCATTGCAATCTCACAAAGCTCTGTTATAACACAATTAATATATGAACAATGAGTCTTTCGTAATGTCTACGCTTTGTGTATTATAATAGGATTCGTGAACACACAGATTTCAGCACTGCATAACTTTTTGAGTGGTGAGCGGATTCTAACAAACACCTCTGATTGGCCATTGCGTCTCAGAAATCAACTAATATGTCTGTGATTGGCTACACTGCTCAACACTGCAAACACATTATAAATAGAATCTTGCATATGCTTGCGACTGTAAATCGTTTTATTTCATATTAGTTGTTCTTGTTGCTTTTGTGCAATATTTGAATAAAAATGTATTAGTTTTTAGATATTTCCTATTTTGCGGGAGTCCCACGAATCATTTTATTCTCCCGCACACATGAACATCTTATCACACGCTCCCATCAAATCTTGTCCCGCACCGCATTCTGTGTTGGGTCCCACGAGTCCCGTGGGAGTGCAGGTCTTGATCTCAAACCAGCCTTCGCTCTCTATGGCCAAATGTGCCAAGCTTCTGTTTCGGACATCCCCACAGTTGCTTATATAATTTTTCAAATGTCGGAGATAGGACAAAGATCTGTCAAATATAGAGAGGAGTTTGTACAAGTCAATAAACATTTCTTTATATGGTCCAAAAAGTAAATTGGTGTTAATGCGGAGGAGTATGGAATCTAAAGTATTAGCGCGCTTAGGTAGGAGGTGCACGCGCAATCTCTTTTCTTTCTTTTTTTGTCACCTATAGGGGAGAAAATAAACAAAAACAATTAATGCCGACGGGTTTGCAATCCGTTCCCTCAGTTTATAAACCGTACTCACAAATTCTTAAACTGTTCCCTCGTTTTAACAATTCATGCCCACGAATCAATAAACCGTACCCACGAATTTCCAATCCGTGCGCTCATATTTTGCAAACCGTACCCTCGGTTTTTAAATCCATTCCCACAAATTCATAATTGTCATGGAGCCACACAATCACGTTCCTCCCACTCGTTCAGTCCCCGAACCCGAATCTGCAACTGTACCTCATCACCAGTAACTCCTTAAAAGAGACTCTCCCCTTGCACTCAGCGTCTGGTCTCGTCAGACTCGCATGGATACTTACCTGCCACTTACCTTGTCTTCCTGTGTCTCCCTCCGATCGTCTGTCATCCACACCTGCAAGAAAGAACTCTTATTACTATCAGCTAAGTGACTGTTTAAAAGTGCTTGTGTTCGTGCCTCTGTCTAAATAAACACCAGTGTTCACTCACCCCTCTGCCTCCGTCTGTGTCCTGACAGAAGACCAGACCACATGCAGAGCACCTCGGACACAGGTGCCACCAGCACTGCACCCACGGTCCCCGCTGATCTCCTGCACGCAGAACTGTCCATCCACAACCAAATATTCAGTCTACACCAAGGAGATGAGTTCATATGCCCTTTGTTTTCGCATCCTGGCAGCCGCTAGTGGTTGGAATGAAACTGCCCTGATTACTGCCTTTCACCATGGCCTAAATCCTCACATGAAACAATTAATAGTTGTGTATGACGATACCATGGGTTTGGAGAACCTCATCCAGAAAACTATCCGTGTAGCCCAGTGCTATTTAGCATGTGCGAAGCTGTTGTCAATCCTCTGCCTGCCACACCATCTGTCGCCCTTCCAGCACGCCATGCAGGTCGATTCCTATCGCCTGACCCGTGCGGAGCGTCAGAAGAATCCAACAACATCTTTCTGTATTGTGGGGGAGAGGACCATGTGATCACTGTTTGTCCCATCCGTCCACCACGCCCAGCGGTGAGTACTATCCAACTGCCTGCTCGCATTGCACCTCTCACAAGAACACCCTGTGCATATCTATAATTCCCATGTCTGTGTTTCAGCGCAAGCCCTCATCAACTCTGGCTCCTCAGGGAACTTCATCAGCACCCAGGTTCTCCAGAAATTAAATGCATGTCATAAACGCTGCCAACAGGATCTCCATATACATACCATACAAGGAAAGTTGCTGGGCTGTGGTCACATTCAGCGCTTCTCCCCCACACTGATGCTCCGCATAGGCTGTCTTAACTCAGAGGAGATCACATTTATGGTACTGGAAGTTTCCACCGTGGGCATCATCCTGGGACGCCCTTGGCTTACACAACACCAACTGCACATATAGTGGAGTACGGGTGAGATCCTCAAATGGAGTATGGAAAAATCAGAAAATCCTCCTCGAACCTCCAACCATCTTCTTCCAATTCCAACGTCCTTCCAATCCTCTCTACCTTCATCGAAAGCCCAGAAACCGACCTCAAAGAGGAAATCCCTCCTGACTACCGGAACGTTCCAGGATGTGTTCAGCAAGCGGCTGGCAACGCAACTACCTCCTCACCGGCCATGGGACTGCGCCATCGACCTGCTGCCTGGGGCTACCCTACCCAAGGGTAGGGTTTACCCATTGTCTATCCCAGAACAGAAGGCTATGGAGGAGTACGTCCAGGAGGCTCTTAAACATTGCTTCATCAGACCCTCAACGTACCCTGCCGCCTCAAGCTTCTTCTTCGTGGCCAGGAAGGACTGAGGCTTGAGGCCGTGCATAGATTACTGTCACCTGAACTCCCAGACTATCAAATTAAGCTATCCCCTTCCTCTGGTCCCGGTGGCTCTGGAACAGCTACGTGGAGCTTGCATATTCTCCAAGCTGGACCTGCGGAGCACGTATAACCTCATTCGTATACGCCGGGTGGATGAGTGGAAAACTGCCTTCATAACACACTGGACACTACAAGTACCGGGTCATGCCGTATGGCCTGTCCAACTTACTCTCTGTGTTCCAGAATTACATGAATGAGGTGTTCGTGGTGGTCTACATCGACAACATCCTCATTTACTCTCGGAACCTGGCCGAACATCGCCAACACGTCTCCCAGGTCCTCGAGAAGCTCCGCCAACACCATCTGTACCTCAAGCTGGAGAAGTGCGAGTTCCACACCTCCTCCGTACACTTCCTGGGTTACATCATGGACCAACACAGCATCCAGATGGAAACCATCCACAACTGGCCAGTACCCTCAACAGTCAAAAAGCTACGTTTCCTGGGGTTTGCAAACTGCTATCATCGCTTCATCCACAATTACAGTCTCCTCAGTGCACCCCTTATCTCGCTCCTCAAAGGCTGGCCCAGGTCTCTGTCCAGGACTCCATCTCCCAGAGAAGCCTTCCATCAACTCCAACAGGCCTTCCTCACCGCTCCGATCTTGGTGCATCCGAACCCAGATCTTCTATTCATTGTTGAATGCATCCTCCACGGGGGTCGGGGTGGTGTTATCCCAGTGGCAGGGTGGCAGCTCCATCCATGTGCCTTCTTCTCTAAGAACATATCCCCGGTGGAGCAAAATTATGACATCGGGAACAGAACTCCTCACCATCAAGTTAGCTTTGGAAGAGTGGAGACACTGGCTGAAGGGAGCAAAACTTTAATTCGAGGTAATCACCAATCATCGTAACCTAGAATACCTGTGTGAGGCCAAACGGTTGAACCCTTGTCAAGCCCGCTGGGCCCTCTTCACTAGATTCAACTTCACGGTCTCCTACCGCCCAGGGACCAAGAAATGCAAAGCTGATGCCTTATTCCGGCTTTACCAACCTGATCCTGACAATCCCGATCCAGAGCCTATCCTCCCTCCAGCCATGATCATCAGCCCCATCCTGTGGTCCATCAATCAGTGCATCTTCCAAGCTAACCGCTCTGAGCCAGCTCCGTCAGGAGGTCCTGAGGGGCTTCTCTACATTCCACCTGCCCACCGACAGCCCCTCATGGACTTAGCTCACACATCTCCGGGCTCTGGATGCCCAGGCAGTCTACGTACCCTCTGCGGCAACACTACTGGTGGCCTTCCATGTCTCAGGATGTCTCCCGCTACATCAGGGGATGCTCAGTCTGTGCCATTGCCAACACTCCTAGGAGGCTTCCAGAGGGTAAATTAGTTCCTCTACCAATACCCCGTAGACCGTGGACACATCTGGGCATCTATTTTTTTTTTTTTTTATGACCGACCTACCATCCTCCAACGGCTACACGTGTACTAGTCATAGTGGATCTGTTCTCCAAGGCTTGCAAACTCGTACCCCTAAAAGGTCTTCCCACGGCATTTGAAGCCGCTGAAGCACTATTCCAGAATGTCTTCCTTCATTTCGGCATACCCGAAGACATCGCTTCCGACCGAGGTCCTCAGTTCATATCAAGAGTGTGGCAAGCCTTCAGACTCCTAGGAGTGTCCATCAGCCTGTCATCTGGTTACCATACTCAGACCAACAGCCAGACTGAGTGCAACATCCAGGAAATCGGGAGATACCTGAGAGTTTACTGCCACGCTCCTTCCACTCATCCACAATCCCCGGAGTTCTGATCACCTGCACCTCATCACCAGTAACTCCTTAAAAGACACTCTCCCCTTGCATTCAGCGTCTGGTCTCGTCAGACTCGCATGGATACTTACCTGACACTTACCTTGTCTTCCTGTGTCTCCCTCCGATCGTCTTCAATCTTCAAACCTTTCTGAGATCCTCTACTCTTCCCTGTGGAACCCGGAAGTTGAACCTCTGACTTTTCAATATGATATGAATTTCTGCGTTTTGAATTTTAGAATATTGAATTTGGTGTTTCGAATTTGTTATTCATGTTGAAAACTTGAAGCTGTATTTTTAAGAAGTGAATATTTGCAGTCTAAGAATTCAGAACAAAAAATACGCTGTTTGAAAATACATGCCATAAAATTTCAAATGTCCAGAATTCAAGTTTAAAAAAATTATAATTTAAATCTATATAAAATGGCACTTAATATTAAATTCTGTTAAATGACACTTGTCAATAATTCAAACTGACACAATTCAAATTCCGATCATTTTGTCATATTTCTAGCTCTATAAATATTTCTATTGTATTATTTACTTAGATATTTCTTTACTTTGAATTAAACCATGCTTTTATATCTCTGTTATAATGTTTGAGTAAAATGTATTGCAAAATAAATTACTCAACCTTTTAACAAAGAAAATGTAATTTTAACTTGTAAATTTAGTTTAGTAGAGTTACTTAATTCCATATTTAAAATTTACTTAAAAAAATGTGTGCAAAAACTTGCAAAAGAGAAATTAAGTAAATTTTACTTATTTATTTATTTATTTTTTTTTTTTGATTAACATTACTGACACAGACAGCAGCAGGTTTATTAGGCTTCTGTCACCTCAAAGGATAGCAACTTGCTGAAATGTCTGCTCTTTTGATAACATTTGTTTTATGTCCAATATACTGTTACACATGCATTTTCTTTCTCAACTGTTTATACGTTCACTTAAGACATAAATGACTATGTTTATGAGGATACTTGCAAAGACAGGCTTTTTGACACAATAAGCAGGCCTATGTGTATTTAACTGTTTAAACTCAATTAGGCAGCAAAAAGAAATTAATAAGCTTTTGTGATGGTGCAGCACAGCAACATCACGTGAGCGTAACCACGATAGACACGATAGTCCAAAATCTATACCAGTTGACAAATTTCTATTAATCGTTAATCGTGTCTACCGATATATTGCCCACCCTTAGCTACAGCAATCAGCTTCACTAAATGGCAGAACGTGTTCTTTTAACACGGACACTTAAAGGGACAGAAGGATAGATTTTTGCTTCAAGTCGTGGGCTAGGTGAGTGAAATTATATTTATATTGTCTTGCTGTATGTTTAATTTTCTTTAAATTTTCTGTCTAAAAGTGACCAAAAAGCCATTTTAAAGCAGTTATCAACCAATCAATCAATCAATCAATCAATCTTTGTGAGGGCATCCCCAGACTGCAACAATTTAGTGTGCCTCTGTTTTAAAACCAACCAGCTGCCACTGGTCCTTTCTGGTTTTAGAAGACCTTGAATATAGCATAACATTTGTACACTACTTTTATGATTTTGGTGCCTTATGGTCATGTTTGGAGTTTGATAGCATATGTACAACGTTCACTTTTAACATTCCCAAAACATTTCCTTTTGCATTCCACAGATCAAAATAAATAAATACAAGTTTGGAATGACATAAGGGTGAGTAAATGTTGACAATTTTTCTTTTTGGCTGAACTAACCCTATAAGGCAAAGCCCTATTCATTTAAAATAATGGCACTGCACAACATAAATACATACCAGAACCACAAATGGAGATGCTATGAGCTAAGTCTAAAACAGGAAATGTTTATCAGATATCTAAATCACCAAAATCAGATCAAGACTGACACTACAGTACATGTGTTTCCTCTTGCCAAAAGTTGCTCTTAAGAACAAATCTATGTGCCGACCTGTTTAAACAAGAAAAGAAAAGACCAAAAGAGCAAATTAACAATTCAATGCCAATCTCTGTAAAAGAATAGGAAAAAAAGCATTGGAATTTATCTGAAATCAGGAGCAAATGCCTCTCTTCCAGTAGATGCTGGCATTGTGCATCATGGATAAGCAGCCCCTCATTACTGGCCTATTGTCTAGGGATCTGCCAGCTTATGCCACCTCAACTCTCACATTCAAACACTCTCCATACAGCTTACATCAGATCCAAACATCACAGTCTGATCTGGGCTCCCTCACGTGTTCTACAGCGTCACGGTACCATCTCAAACATCACCTGATCACCAGAGGTGTTACAGACACATTCATGCTAACCAGTTGACCCTTCACAAAGACCCACCCCCCTTAGTTACTGTTGCTTTGTCCCACAAACCATGGCACTGTCATGCCACACAGAGTAAAAAATACATTGCAGAGCAAAGAGGACACTGACAACACGCCGACAGACAAGACAGAGCAGGTTACTTATAATATTAAACAAAGTCCCAGCTTTGTGTAATTTTTTTAAAGAAATTTGAACAATAAAAACTGTTTTGTGGCTCTTTAATGTGTCGTGACAGATTGCTGTAGCGCCTCAGCTCAAGCGGCTCGTGAACCGATCATCTCTTCCTAGTTAATTTATAGAATCAAATAAACATGTTTCAACCGCGGAAAGACATCAGTACACACCATTTTCCAAGTTCAAGGCCACCGAGGTTAATCTTCTAACTCCTGACTGCTTTGTTGGACAAAATGGCGGATTCAGTGTTATAATTGGTTAGATCGCTTGTCATTCAAACTCCTGGCAAAAGGTTGATTACAGGCTGTTCACCAACACAGAACCTGATTTCACCAGGTGCAACATTCCAATCAACCAATCAGATTTGAAGGACAAGTTCATAGTTGTCAAGTTTAGGCTTCCATCCAGGGTCAGGTGCTTTACATCAGTGTTATTTGCCTATAATTTCCCTCTGATTTTAAGGATAACTTATGGGTAGGGTTAGCTTTAGGGGTAGGGATACGGTTATAATTACATTTTCGAACAGGAATTTTGTTCCTGGATCAACAAAATATGTTGACCCAGGAACGCATCTAACTCGGCAAAATCAGGACAAACACTGAAAAATTGATATCTTCAATTAAACTTAAATGACAGAATGAAAATTTTAGGCCAATCTAACACTTTTTTTTTTTTTTTTTTTTTTGGACAAATTCAGAAAAACAGCTGCGTACAGTGCATCACTGAATCAGATAATACAAACTATGTATACATTTGAAAGTAATGGACACGTGCTCGATTAGACTGGAGAGGAGGAGAGGAAAGGTTCAGTGAGACATGAACATGAGATAACAGTGCTGGAGAAAGAGAGAGGACACCAGAAGAAAAAGAGTCTTCTCATAGAAGCTTATCAGATGGACAGTCCTGGCCCCTCCTTCTCATCGTTCTGTCAGCATCACCGCAAAGGTCACTTACCGTGATTAAAAAAGGCCTGACGGCCGCAGACAGAAGGAACAGGGCTCCGCTTTGTGTCAAATGACCGGTGATATAAACAGCCCACCACACCAGCAATCAAAAGATAATTTAGACTCTCTGTCAGCTTCTGTGTCATACTGATTTCCCTGAAAGGTTAATATCATGGGGAATGCAGGACCCAGCCAAGAGCGGGCCCCAACCCCTCACTCTCTCTGGTTTTATCTCACCCCAGTAATCTCGGATCCATCAGCAGGGATGGAGAATGGCGCCTTTGTGTTGTTCAATTGCTGCTACTGTGCTTCCAGGCGCGTTGTAGTAGGTTGATTAAATACTGGCTGAGAGACCAGCAGACCCTCCAGTGTCTATGTAGACATGGAGGGGGCGAATTCACCAGACCTGTTGTGCCACTTTTTATGGTACTTCAGAGCAATCACTAACTATCCACAATGATTTTGGAACCAGGCATTAAATGCAACCCAGTTTTATCTGAAACATCGTGACAGTTCGGAAATGAAACGTCCAGAGAGCGGTGCTAAAAGGTTAATATTCTATCGCGTTTAAAATAACGTACCAGCTTCACTAAACCTAAACGATAGTGTGAACAAAAGCAAACGTGGGACATAAATGCATTTGCTGAAGTAACCAAGCCATTGAGCTCTTTCATTCTGACTTGTGTTTCACAGGACCAAGCACACTACATTGTGAGTGCAATGCTTTACCATCTGAGCTACCAAGCAAGTTTACTATGTCAAAATCCATACACATGGAGCTGGATATGAAATGGAAACATCAATATGTATTAGTTTACAGATCATGAACTACATATAAAGATGTGTTTTGAGGTCATAACATAGTATTGTGCAAGGAACCACATTAAAACAAGTCTTAGAAAATCATAGTTTGGGTGAAAAGGTTTTAAACATTTTTTTTTTTTTTTTTTTTTTTACTGCCATTTACTGCCGTGTTTTACTGCCATTGTTGTTCATTTCAGCTGAAAATAGAAGTGAATTGTATGTAAAGGTGCATTTTTGGAGTTGCAAAATGTAGATAGAGGCATGTTTTTATGTTTATGTCTGTGTTGAGCTACTGCGCTGAAATAGCTGGTCATAGCTCACATGCCCTTATTAAGAAAAAGAAGAAAAAAAGAAAAGAAAAAAAAAAGACTGCAATGAAACATTTAGGACCCAAATGACAAAACACAGAATCCCTTAATAAAGACAGTTGTTCCATTAGATTCATCTATTCATCTGACTTGCTTCTGGAAAAACAACAACGACCAAACAAATAAAAACGGCATCAGGTTTTGAAGCAATGACATCTTTTAGTAACATTAATTAAATATGCTTAAATACACACCACACACACAGTGGGCCTCATTCATGAAACACGAGCAGAACTAATTTCTGTGCAAATTGTTCATAAATCCATTCTTACATAAATTGTTGCATTGAACTGAATGCAACAATTTATGTAAGAATGTTTTTATGGATGATTTGCACAGAAATTTGTTCTGCTCGTGTTTCATGAATGAGGCCTGATGATTACATGTAAGACAGGGAATTACAGACAGGATGCTTTTGAATTCTGGCAGCAGATTTCAGCTGAAAGAAAGCTCAAGAAACATTGAGATCAGACTATCCTTTCCATTAAACTTTTTAAAACAGCATGTTTGGCTATCACTAAAAATGTCATAATTTACCATCTGGAAAAGCTAAAATGTCTTCATAGGAGGTTCAAAGAAGGTTCATCTATTGCATAAAGCTATAAGCATCCCTCAAAGCAATTATGGTCTGTGTTGGGGTGTAACAAAAAAACTACTAACTTTTTCCAGCAGCATGAATGCAGTGTAACGGTTTTTACACTGTATGCAATGCACTTGACTTGACAGTGTGATGAATGAACCGGAAGTAATATCAGCTAATATTTTTTAAACATTTTTTTGTTTTGTTTTTACATTTTAATATTACATATTACATGATAACACATTACATTAAGACATATTTACACAAAATTGAATTAATAAAATACAAAGTTTTGTATTTCTAAGAAGACAACTGGGCGCCACAATATATGTAAGCAATAAAGTACGAGAAGCTGTGCTGTATCGTGAATAGGTCATGGCTGAAGGGCGTTGTTAGGCACGACACGAAGCCCTTTAGCCGTGACTTATTCACAATACAGCTCTAGCTTCGAGTACCTTATTGCTTTTATAAGATGGTTACCACACAATACAAATATTAAAGCCAAAAATATCAATGCAACTTTCATGAAGTAAACTTTCCCCTAAAAGCTTTCCTTCTGCCGGAGAAAACAGTCCCTGACTGTGAACAGCAACAGAAGTTATATTATTATGCCATTAGATGGCAGCAAAGACTGTCTTTATGAGTGTGTCAGTCAGTAGGGAAGACTTTTACATTGAAATACTGAATTGTTGTGAACACGGAACTAGACGCAACTGACAAATGCTTTGACTAGCGCTGTCAGTCACGGAAGACCCCTTGACTGTTAAAAGGACAAGATGATACATTAGACATTTAAACTGATTTTTTATTATTAACATAGGACTGACCTGAAGGAAAATGTTAAATCTGAATGCAGGTAATAAAGTCACTCACTCGATCTCTTTCTCACAACACTCTTCTACATAATACAGTAAGCTTCAATGAACAGTATCAATTGAAAACAAACAGTTTACATTGCTAAGAGTGGTTGCTAAGGGTGTTGTGTAGTGATACACAGAACTGTTGGGTGAAGCGGTCATAGCCGTGTTTTATCATGAATAAAACACAGCTATTGACTAATCAGAATCAAGGACAGGAACTAACTGATTTATAAATATACACAATTAATATATATACAATTAATAAATAAATACAAAATATTTGGGTGGGTGATAAAATAAAAAAATAAGAAAAAACTTAATGTTTCTCCGCCTTTTGATTAATACATGCAGATGAATATTACTTTTTACAATAAAATTTCAATATATGGAAAATGCCACATGGAAACTATTTTTGAGTGATTTGCAAACAAATCATTCACTCAGAGTTAAATAGACAGTTTGAACTGATTCACAGAAATTAATCAAACTCGCCAACTTTTAGACTTTTGAATCTGAATTTGTGTAATGACACAATTTTTAGGAAGCTTAATGGGAAAATAAATATCACATTAAACACTATGTTGCTTAATTTTATATATATATATATATATATATATATATTTATGAATACTTGATACATACCATTGAAAAGGCAAGACCTTGCACTCATTCCTAATGTAAATTACACTATAGAGACATGAACATGTCTGCATTCCTGGACAAACGGGATGTGCGGTGAGACAGCTCTGCTTTGAGAGATGGGTGTTAATGGGAGCTCTGTTCCACAGGATACAGCGAGACCCTCCACAGTGTAAGCGCTCATGGCTTCTGACTTGAAAAATCATTTTAAGGGGAAAGCATCAGCTGACTCTCATCAGCAGTGCAGAATTAATTGCGAGCACGGGAGCTCATAATTTAAGAGCGCAGCATCTGTAAAGTCCATCATGCTGCTGCAGTCCCACCAACTGCTTTGCAGAACAAACACGTCCACAGGGGAGATTTATGCCACTACGGAAAAAACAACAGAATCTGATAAATAAATCTATTTTCCCTGCGAATCTGCTCCTCTGTCACCGCTTTGTGAGAGGAACCAACACGGGGGCCCCTGTGGGGTCAGTGATGTTGGAAAGGTCACATGGAGCAACAAACCTCAGTGTTTTGGCAGAGGGGTCGCAAACTTTGACCTCTGGGCCCTGAGAGCCCTAGCCTGGGAGGGCCGCACAGGCAAGAGTTAAACGGGGACCTCCGTCTCTCGCTAATTGACATAATCTGTAACTCCAGTATCTGCCCCCGTTTCTCAGCCGAGCGGGTGGGTTAATCAATAGAGCTGAGACAGTGGAGGGTGAAAGTGGGCCAGCGGTCTGAAGCCATTCAGCTTTTCCAAAAGCTCCTCTATATACGGCTTGAAGAAACCTTGACAAATAAAGCTATTCTCTGGCATTGTTCATTGGGAATGGCCAACTGCCATGTCTGGCTCTTGCGACCCACTCCTTACAGCACACACTCAAAGTAAGTTCCCATGAGGCAAGTGGAGGGAAAGCACAAAGCCCTTTTAGCAGGAGAAATACGGGTTTTTATCAGGGTGGTAGAATTGGGGTCATTAAGGTTGTGCCACCCCCTCACTAACCTTTACCTCCCTCATTGCTGTAGTCGAGCCCACCCTCTTTCCTCTAGCGGTCCCTCATTCATATGCATAAGTGGCTTGTGAAAAGCTGCTGGGGAGCTCAGCCACTGATGACCTGCCAATCAATCTGTCACTCACAACTGTCAAACAGCATGTATATGATGCGCTATTGGCCTAATATGCTGAAACCAGTGTTGGGCAGTAGCATCAATACAAACACCAAAGCAATTAGATTAACTGTGTTTCTTAGTGGCGAAGTGGTAGCGTCACTATTTTTAACCCTCATGCTCTTTTGAGGTTGATTATGTTTGGGATCCCAAATACCCCAAAGATGTACAAGTAAAACTTATGTTAATCATTTTACAATGAACTCTCCATTTAAAACAGTAATATTGTGAAATAGTATTACAATCTAAAATAACTATTTCTATTTTAACATATTTTAAAATTTATTTTATTTCTGTGATGACAAAGCTGAATTTTCAGCAGCCATTACTTCAGTCTTTAGTGTCACATGATCCTTCAAATATCATTCTAATTTGCTGATTTGGTCCTAAAAAAAAACATGTATTATTATTATTATTATTATTATTATCCCTCTACTGCACGCATTATGATAGACCTATAGAAAAAAATATTTTTCCTTGTGGGAAAGTGCTGTAAAAAAATATAAAAAAATAAAATAAAATAATAATAATAATAATAATAATAATAATATATATATATATATATATATATATATATATATATATATATTGTTTTAAGGTACTTTATGATATGTTGCCATACAGCAACAACATACAATAGTGGAAACAACTTAGAATAAGTGTAAGTTTACTAGTTAATATTTTTCCTCAGAAATGTTGTTTGTATTGATTCAATTGATGCTATAAGCTTTAACAGTAATTATAAACGACACCATATAGATACTTTCCAACATATGCTTTTATTCATTCCACTCTTTTTTGCTGGATAATGCTTTATATTCTTTTAATTTCATTACATTTGTCATGAATATTATTTAAATTGCAAATGTACACAGTTAAAAACAAATACAATACTGTTCGTCATGTATCATAAAACACTGATATAAAACCAAAAACACTGCAGTTTATGAAAATTCAACATTGCGCAATCTTATGAGAGGAAGATTATGAACACGAGCCTTGAAACTTCACCTTTTTTCTGTACGAAACTTTACAAAGTTTTTTTTCAGAGGTGAGGCACACATCACATTTGGTGCACCCTAACAATACACTTACAGCCACTTGCACATGCCTTTTTGAGACACCATGGTAGGCCAGTGGTTGGTCTGTTCCAGTAGTACTAGCTGTGCTAGCTGTGGGCAGGCAGCTAGGTCTCTGATGTTGATTTTATCCATACTACAGATGCCATGGCAGTCCTTAACATACGACTAATCAACATTCCCTTTCAAGGGAACTCGCGTTGCGTGATACTCGTGATTGCGTCTTGAAGCACCTGTGAAATCAGTCCAATGGTATGACGGAAGGTGGATGACGTCATGACCAGAAAGCTGTAAAGCGCACCCAGACCAAACAATGTCAGCTTCTGTGCCTTCAGCAAGCGCTCTATGTGAAATTGTCTCTGTCTATTTATTGTTGTTTGTTCACAAGCTTATTTTATCTAGACAGGGATATAATGGCGAGCAAACAGCGGTTTGAATCATGTGTTCCTCCCTGCACTTGCTGCAACGAGTGGGGATACACGTGATTTATGTGTTGTTTGTTTGGGAGTGGAGCATGCACGTCAGCTCTCATTTGGGCTGACAGTGTTCATTCATAAAAATGTATAGTGTAAGAAGTGTAAGAAAAGCATGCACTATCAGGAGTTTTTAGCTCCGCTCCCGTTGGCTTTATTCTGGAGGGAATAAAAGTCTAATGCAAGGCTCAGATCTCATGTTTGCCGAGACAGCACGTAGATTACTTCTGCAATAAGAATATAGTGGCTGTAATTTATATTTATATATATTCGGAGGGAACTGAGCAGACAGGAGTTTCCCTTTCTCTCTTGTCCCTATGATCGCTTGCAAACTATTACGAGCTATTCTTTTTGTGTCTAATATTTCAGCTAGGACATTCAGCATGTATTCCTGTTTGTTTACTGGCTGCATTTAATTAGATAATTAAATAAAATATTGTCTGCTTTGAAAAGTTTGTCTGTCATCTAGACCGTTTACTTGTCTGGTTGATATGCATTTAATTGTTTTTTAGAAATTAAATGGTAAATACTTTTCAGAAGTTAGACATCTGTATTAACCCTCTGGGGTCTGAGGATTTTTGGGGCCCTGGAGAAGTTTTGACATGCCCTGACATTTGTGCTTTTTTCAGTTGTTCATAAACATATTAATGGAAAAAGTGTCATTACACTGTATTCAGCACGAACTAGGCTACCTTAATATGTGAGCAACATGTATGTACATGTTTGTATTTTTGAAGGAATAACGTTTATGCGTGGTTATTGAAAAAACAAAACTTAAGTCACTAAAATTAAGCCACAAAACTAATATTATGTTTTCGCAAGACTTCTGGGTATTGGAGGTTGTAGACTAAAGTTTTTGCTTCAAAATGAAGCAAATTTATCCTGTAAATTTAAAATGATCCTGCCTGCTCGTTCATATAAAACAATATATTGATTTAAATTTTGTAAGACGCTTTTTGTCAAGAAAGACAGTATGCAGAAGGTGTGAATCTTCATGAATAATGCTGTGATTCACACCTGAGAAGACAAAGACCTGCATAATGATCTGCATAATGAACCCTTTCAGTCAGGTAGGCTATGTGGAAAAAACCCTCTGATAAAAGGATCCTATCAGCTGTATTAACGTAAATGTAATTTCCACTCTTGACAAAAAAAAATAAATAAATAAACATGATTTTTGTGATCTCATGCATGCACATATTATTGCACATGTGAAGATAATTTTGTATAGGCCTATTATAGTTTAAATTACAGTACCAGTCAAAAGATTGGACGCATTAGCCTACTATTATAATGTTTTTAAAAGAAGTCTCAAGTCTCTAACCAAATAATGGTTTTCTATTTTAATATACTTTGTTAATGTGCAGTTGACAAACTATACATCATTAAAAAGATTGAAGACTCAAGCTTCACATTTTGACCTCTATTTTACTCTTATAGTGACCGTAATTTGTTAATAGCCTATGCGTCAGGAGTTATGAATATAAAAAACGGAGTTGTTACCTTTGACAAAACAACATCCATCAGGGCTTTTAGCTTAAGAGCATGCAAATTTTGGAGAAATATTGATGGATTCTCATATGTTTATGTCAATTTTCTTTACAGAGGAGTAATATTTATTCAATATTTATTGTCATCACTATGAGTGCTGGATACTGTGTTTCCCAATCATATTTGCAGCCGGAGGGCGCTCTGTTCACATTTAGTCCACAAATGACTCAATGAAGAACAGGCATACCATGTGACATTCCAGGAACTAACAGAGGCTTCCAGAGATCGCTAGCCATGGATATAACATGCAGATAAACACTTTTGAAGATAATACATGAATTGCGATGATGTATACATGTATTGCCTCAGAATTTGCATCTGAATAGAGCACTCGCTCTGTGGGCGTGGCCACACTAGTGGATAATAAGCTGACTCACGGACGTCTGACATGTCTCTCTTTTCATTCAGATTACATAAACAGAGAATTTGTTTTCGATTTGACATTTCAACATTTCTTTAGACATAAGTCTAATTTTTTTGTGAATAGTATTCACAAAGTTACAATTCATTTTCTGAAAACTATCAGATTGGACTTCGTTCAGAGGGAGATGAAAGATCATGTTAGTTTTCTTTATTTTGCAAAAAGCATAACATTTTGTTTTTACACAAAAATATATTTCACAGGTTAAAATGGTGTATAACTCTTAACTGTATGTGCAAAATTGAGTATTTTAAGTCCCTTTCATACTGATAAGAAAAAAGCAAGGTGGTATCGCTGGCGCGACCAGCCGAGTGTTAATACACTATATTCAGCCTTTATCCAGACCGTTTTTACTTGTCTGTTTGATATTTGGCTACATTAAATTCTGTGGAATTAAATGTTAATTACTCATCTGTTTTGGGGGAATCAGATGTCTGTATTAATACACTATATTCAGCCTCTCATCCAGACTGTTTTTACTTGTCTGGTTGATATTGGTTGCATTTAATTTTGAGAAATTAAATTACAATTACTTCTCTGATTTTGGGGAAGTTAGATGCCTGTTTTATTCACTATATTATGCCTTTAGTGCAGACAGTGTTTACTTGTCTGGTTGATTTGGCTGCATTTAATTCTGAGGAATTGAATGGTGAATTCCCGGGAGGAAATGGATAACACCTCATCATACAGTGCCTGTCTCCCTTTGGCGCTATTACCCAGAGGAGACTTCAGCTAAGACGAATCTGAGGATCTTCGTTATCGTGAAGAAGGCTTCGGTGAAGAGGTTCTGACATCGGTGGTGTCAAACCTCTGAGGGCATCCCCTCTGGGGGAAATGGATTACACCTCATTTCACGGTGCCCATCTCCCTTCAGTGCCTTCAGGGGGCAATTCCACCAACTCCGCCACCTCAGTGCTGTGGGGCGCAGAGGTCCCCAGCGAGTTAAAGTTTGATTATTCCCTGCCAGTCTCCCGTTTCAGGGCACCAAATTGGCTACTCAAGTTCTGTCAGAGCCTAGTCTCGAGAGGCTAGTTTTCTTAGTACAAAGTCTTTTTGAGGTAAGATGGATCTAAGGACCATCATTATCTCCAAAAAGGCTGCGTTAGGGCAGTCCCCTCCGGGGGAAAGTGGTCGACACCTCATGACACAGTGCTCATTTCCGTTCGGTGCCCTCAGGGGGCCATTCTGCCAATCCTGCTACCTCGTGTGCTTCGGGACGCAGTGATCTCCGGTGAGCCTATATCTCAGTGTCCGCCCGGAAACGTAGCGGCACTTGGATGCTCGCCCTCTCTGCGGAGGGTCTCAGAGCAATCAATTTGGCTGTTCCCTGCCGGTTCGCCGCTTCAGGGCACCAAATTGGTCGCTTGAGTAATACCAGAGACCAGTCGTGAAAGGCTAGTTCTCTTGGCCTCTGGGGGAATATGGTTAACACCTCACTATACGGTGCCCATTTCCCTTCAGTGCCATCAGGGGGCCATTCTGCCAACCCTGCCACCTTGTGTGCTTTGGGGCGCAGCGGTCTCCAGCAAGTTCTAGTTTCGGTTGTTTCCTGGCGGTCATCCGCTTCAGGGCACCGAATTAGCTACTCGAGTTATGCCAGAGACCAGTCTTGAGGGGCTGGTTCTCTTTGTATAAGTCTCCTGGCAGTAAAATGGATTCGAGGACCATCATTATCTCCAAGAAGGCTGCGGGGGGCAGTCCCCTCCATGGGGAAGTGAGATAAAGGAGATAAAACTCTGCTGGGGAAGAGGATCATTTAAAATGTGTTCCTCCTCCTGACAGAGTCTGGGTTATACAGGCAGTATTTTATTGTTCCAAAAAAGGATGGGAGGTTGAGTCCAGTTTTTGATCTGTGCGCTGAGGCGAATCGGGACATAATCAGATCCAAGGACTGGTTTATCATGATAGATCTTTTTGGATGCATACTCCCATATTCCATCCTTCCTCAACTCAGGAAGTTCCTCAGGTTGCCTTTGGGGACAAAGCATACCAGTACTAGGTTCTTCCTTTTCGGCCTAGTCTTGTCACCCCGTGTTTCTGGCTCAACGTGTGAGCAGAAGATGGATCGGCATCGAGATGTCATCCTTGCCCATATGAAAGTATGGGGGGTTAAGGCTGAGCGCAATGAGAAGTGTGCCTTCTCCATTTCAGAGGACTGCTTTTTTATTTGTGTTGTGGGATTAGATGCAAGCACGTCTTTCGCCTGCTCGTATCGGTTTGATCTACACAGCCATGAGCAAGATAACTAGGCCAGTCAATCACTGTCAAACAGTTGCGAGACTGTTTGGTCTGATGGCAGCTGCGTCCAACGGGATACCTTTTGGCCTGCTGTACATAAGACCTCTGCAGTAGTGGCCTAAGACTAAGGGGTTTTCCTTGAGGGGCAACTCATTCCGCATGATCAAGTTTACGTGCAGGTGCTTCGTACTTTGGTTATGTGGAAGTGGTCTTGGTTCTTGTCCCAGGGTCCTGTGCTGGGAGCTCTTTGTTGTTGCGTAACACTTACAACAGATGCTTCCCTCACAGGCTGGGAAGCGATCATGGTTGGTCACTCAGAGTCTGTGGATGGGTTATTTCTCCTGGCACCTGCCTGGTGATGATGACTCGGGCTCTACATCCCTGGGCACCAGATTTAGGGAGTAGACATCCTGTCGAGACAGGGCCCAAGGCCCGGGGAATGGAGACTCCACCCCGAGGTGGTGGAGCTCATATGGAGGTGCAGACGTGGCTAAGGCTGTGTCTGTACATGGTTTTCCTGATCGTTCTACTCCCGGGAGTTCTGGAGAGCAGAGTTATGGAAGTGTGGGTTTGGCCCCTGAGGAGGCCCAGCTCATAGACACAGGTCTCTCAACTGAGGTTGTAAGACCACGCTAACTTTAGAGCTCCTTGCACAAGGAAACTGGCGGAAATCATCGGCAGGATCCAGTTACTACCTGGCTGGTACAGTGCTGGAATTTCTGCAGAATCGATTCTCTGCAGGGTTGTCCCTCTCTACTCTATGGGTTTACGTGGCAGCCTAGCTGCCTACCACGCACCTTTTGGGTGGTGTCTTTGGGGAGAAACCCATTGGTGTTTCCTTTGTGGTGCGTCAGATCAGGAGTATCGCAGCTTTGAAAGCCTTTTAATAGGGGTATCACTACAGGAGGTCTGTGATGTGGCGGGCTGGTCCTTTCCACACACATTCGTCAGGTTTTACAACCTAGATTTGGGCTTCACCCCTGGGTCCCAGTTGCTTTGTCTTAGCTGTGCTCGCCTGATTTCACACAAGACAGGCACTGGTCAGTATAGCTGCGTGGGTATAAACGTTCCCACAGCATCATTCTCGACACAACGTGAGTTCCCTTGAAAGGGAACGTCTCGGTTACGACTGTAACCTTGCGTCGCCCTGCCATACTTTCGGCGTGCCTGTGATCGACTTGCTTCGGCCTATCAGAAGCTGACATTGTTTGGTCTGGGTGCGCTTTATAGCTTCCTGGTCATGACGTCATCCACCTTCCGTCATGCCATTGGACTGATTTCACAGGTGCTTCACGACGCAATCATGCAGAGCGTTCCCACAGCGTCATTCTCGACACAACGTCTCATTCCCTCTTCAGGGAACTAAGGTTAGTCGTAACCGAGACGTTATATCACTAGCATTAATGTTGTTCTTGTTACAGCTTAACAGACTGCAGCTGACCTTGCTAGCTAGCTAAGGTATTACAATAATGTCATTCCACTATTCCACTATTGCACGTGTTGCCGCTTGGCAACACAGACATTTTATCTAGTGGTGAATGTCATTATAACTTATCTGAGATGATGTTACCAATTTTTTTGTGAATGTGACATGGTTGTTACTGACGTTTTAGTTTGCTTTCAGCAACTACTGACAAGAGACGTCAGTCTGTCAGAAAACTCGCCACAGAAACAAATTTGCATATTATGTGACTTAATGTGACTTAACCAAAGCACATCATTGGCTAAACTAAGGTCTTCTCTTAACAAAAAAAAAAAAAAAAGTCGAGAATGTTCTCTTCAAGAGACAAGGAAATGAACACAAACTGTGTTGCCATATGGCCACACCATGCGGTAGAGGACGGAACAACTAAATACTTTCTTTAAAGGGTCACTTTTATCTTATGCTGGGTACACACTAAAAGATTTTTAAAATGTGAGAGACCACAAACATGAGGACAAAAATCCTACATTTAACCGTTTTGTTCCTATAGTCTGTGGTGTACCGTGATGGGACAAAGACAGCACACCACACAGATTTTCAACCAGTGTCCCAACTGTGAACACGGGAAATCTTGCAAAATCTCTCGAGACTTAAGAATAAACATGGCGGACGACAGGCAGGAAGAAATTGCGATGATAGTGTTTGAAATTATTTTGACAGAAAATTCACAGGAAAAAAAGAAAAGAAAAGGGTTTGGTAAAGTCGTGGAGATGGCGGGAACATGGTCTTTACTTTGTGCTGCCATGACTGCATTTATGGTTCTGTCTTCTGTCAGCTCACTTTCTGATTGGATATTGTTTCATTTCACGTGATAATCTCAAGAGCGTGTGCACGTTTGTCCTCAGGGTTCCCCCCCACACATCAGGATTTCTGTTCGTAATATTCAAAATGTATTCCGACATTCTTCTGAGCAGATTCAGTCACTCTTAACACACCTCACACCACAGGAAAATTTGATAAGATAATCTGTAGAACTATCAAGATAATCGGGACATTATCTAGGATTGACGGAAGGGGAGAAATCAGCCCAAAATCAACCCGATTATCTTGTGGTGTGTACCCAGCATTAGCTGATTTTTCAGTAATGTATTTGTTAGCATAGCTAGCAACACTTTTTGAGTAGATTGCCAAACACTGGCTGGCACTGTAATCTATGCCTGCTGCCTGAACCATGAATCCATTGTCAAAGAAAATCAAAAGGAAGGAACACACTGACGATGGCAATGATTCAAACAGATGGTCTGTTATAGTATATAGTTTCAGCCAGACACAAAGCTGTAACGCATTTAATCTGTGGTAAAATTCACGATGAACATGTGAGTGACAAATGGAAATGGAAGATAAAATCAAGTAATCAAAAATAAGAAGTTGTCTTCCCGAAAAGTAATTACAAATGAGGTCTGTTAAAATATTTTTCTCCTAGACAGTAATGAGATTATTGAGATTTTTTCCTAAATTGCTTATGCTCATGAGAAAAATATAATGACCCTAATAATATCATGTGTCTCCTCTCATGTCTCAAATTGTGCAAGAGATACCAAAAACTGCAATAAAAAGACACCCATTGCAATTTAAGAATTGGCCATTGAAAAACTAATCTTGGTAAACCACTTAATATAATGGATATCTGTTTCTGTGTATTATAGACAAAATTGCATGAATGCAACCCATTCCCTCAAACCACCTATATCTATTCCAGTATATAACAACCTTGTTTAACAGTCCAATCAATTACCGAATAAATAAGTCCCAGCCTACTTTTTTCACATTGAATATCCTGTTTAACTCAAAAAGACATCAGATTACGTAAGTAAAATCACTTGCGAACAGCGTGACTTTAATTTTATATCCCTATACTCTTACTGTATGCCAACAATTGTCTCATTTATTAAAGGATTTCCATGAGATTCTCTGTGAGCACCTGGTTCTGTGGGACCAGCATGGATCTGTCCACTCACCTCAGAGAGAGGAAAGCACATCCACCTGGCTCTCACCCAGAAACACTCCTCAATGCCTGCATTCAAGTGCAGAGCTGAACATAACTAACAGAACAGCCATAATGCTGTCATCCCACACTTCACATACTGTATGTGTTCCCCTGGACTCTATCTATAGCACTGAGCTCAGGTTGCTCATGCCCACAGGAAACGGTTTGACAAACAGGAAGAGTGGTTTAAAGAACTTTTCATTGAGGCAAACTACACTGACAAAAAAAAAAGTACTGGTAATTTTCTGCCAGGACATTATCTATTAAGTTTACCAACATCTGCTTTAAAGTGTAACTTTGCCAATTTTCAACCAGCTTTGCATTGTTCAGTGTCGGTGGTATATGTAAATGAAAGTGTGACGAGCAGGGTGGGCGAGAGCCTGGACTTTACTTTGTTTTATGTTTGTGTTTACTTTCGTTGTTTGTTTGTTTATTTGATAATTACATTAAAGTCGTGTTTAACGTTCGCTGGTTCCTGCCTCCTTTCTCCCGTATCAGGTGCGAGGAGGTCGGGCAGCGCGGGAGTGTGAAGACCGCGAGTGGCTGCCTGAGGCATTGGTGCTGGAGCGATTTTTATCAACGGGTGGGACGGAGAGCTCGCTGCAGTGCTCCTGGGTTGAGGTGGGGTAGCTGCTGTCTGAGAGGGAGCGGAGGAGTCGCTGCCGTTCGCCGTGGGCCAGAGCCTGCTGCCGTTCGCCATGGGCCGAAGCCTGTTGCCGTCTGCCATGAAGGGGAGGAGCAGGGAATGGGGGACTCGCTGCCGGCTTCCCTCAGTCGGAGGAGCCATCGCCGGCCGCCAGGGGGTGGAGGAGGACCGAGCCGTCCACCAGGTGTCCGGTACCATTGCATGGCACCGTGAGGAAGAGCCTCTCAGCTGGCTGAGGACCGAGCGGCAGTGTGTCCGGGAACCGGACCAAGATCTTTTGTTCTTTTCCTTTTTTTCTCTCTTCCCCCTCTTGTTTGTCGCTCTCTGTGCTTCCGTCTCCTTTTCTCTCGTCTCATCTGTCCTTACCCCCAGGTGCTGCGGCCGCCGAGAATGACGCAGTAGAGCGCAGTCTCGGGAGTATCCCCTGGCCTGCGAGCAGGTGACAAGCAGGGCGGGCGAGAGCCGTGAAAGAACGGCGCGAGGCCGGTGACGCGAGTGATCATGAGCATCAGCTGCCCGTTGCACTGGTCTCGAATCTCTCACAGAGGAGCTCTGGAAGCATAAAAGGGGAGCAACAACAGTGAAGGACGAGAGAGGACCAGGCCTGGACTTGGTTTTATGTTGGTGTGGCCGGCAGCTGTCTGTGATGAACTGCCGGCATTTTACTTTCGTTTTGTTGTGTTTATTTGATAATTATATTAAAGTTGTGTTTAACGTTCACCGGTTCCCACCTCCTTTCTCCCTATTTCAACTAACTTTGTTACAGAAAGCAAGGTGGTATTTGGCTCTAGTAAGCATATTTACAGCAGACTGGGAATGGCCTTAGATGGCAACATGCCCAGTGCATTATGGGTGTTGGAGTTTTCCTACCTATTTGGCAACAGCATTTTTCTCCGTTTTGTCAACTCAGGTGGTGCCGAATTTTTTTTTTTTTTTTTTTTTTCTTTTCACCTTTCTGCTGTATAGGTGGCCAAGTTTAATTGAAAGCCCATTTTGCCAACAGTGAAGTACCCCTTTAGTCAAGGCAAGTAAAGTTACCTTTATTTATATAGTGCTTTTTAAAATGCAGATTGTTTCAAAGCAGCTTTACAGTGATAACAGGAAAATAGTGCAACATAGTTTGTTTTGGCTATACAGCAGCTCTAGAAGAAAATAGTGTCATTGTCCAGCTTAAGTAAGTTCAGTGTTGATTCATTAACATTGTAAAAATCATTAGTTATTAATTTAGTTAAGTGTCCCCAACTAAGCAAGCTAGAGGCGACAGTGGCAGGGAACCCAAACTCCATCAGGTGACAGAATGTAGAAAAAAAAAAACCTTGGGAGAAACCAGGCTCAGTTGGGGTGCCAGTTCTCCTCTGGACAAAAAACAAACATGATTATGCATGATTATGATTCAGGCAGCACTGCAGGTCGAAAGTCAGATTGGGATCGGAACATTCAAAATATTTAATCCAATATTTAATCCCAAGATTGGACTCATCATGTTGGTATGGAGACAGGTTTTGCTGAGGATCTGTGTCGATGGCTGTCGTGTCAATGATGCCTTCACAGGGGATAGTCTAGTTGACACAAACTCTGCCAACACTTCAGGGATGTGTTGTGGTCTTAACTGTAAAATACAACTAAATGCAATGTGTAATTCTAAATACAGGTAAAACACCTGTTCTTATTTTAAAATTAAATAATTTTGCATCACACATATTTGGTCTCATTCATATGCATAAATTTGTCTGTGTAAAAAAAATAAATTTGTATGGAGATTTCAAACAAATCATGATTAACTGTAAACTTTCCTACTAAAATGTATTCTACAGTTAATGTCTAAAATGTATCTTAAATTTTAGAAAAAAATTGTAGTTTACAACTGAAATTGCATGTATGCAATGCAAAAAAATCACATACCCTGAGTGGCCTTATATTCATGTTAAAAAAGAGTAAGGAAAGCTACTTCATAGCTCATTTAGTCGCTAATTTAGAATACTCCAAGTACATTTACCATTAGAACAAAGGATAACAAATGTATGTGCCTATGCATGTTGTGAATTGGGCAGAATTTTTTTTTTTTTTTTTTTTTTTGTGAAAAGTTCATCTATGCATACAAATACAAAATAATCCCAAAATAAAACTCATTGGCCCAGTTTCACAGACAGGGTTTAGATTAAGCCAGGATTAGGCCTTAGTTCAGTTAGGACATTTAAGACTCAACCCCTCATAATTCACACTCTGCATAATAGTGAACTGCATAGTGTGCAGTATATACTGTATATTGCCTACTATTTTTAAGTATTTGAAAAAAGTATATAGTATTAATTTTTTTAAACTGTAATATGCCATTTCAAACATACCTATGAACTAAATAACAACATACAAATGTAGAAATAAAAACATGTACATAGCATCATTCATATTAAACTCAAGCTACCCACCTCAAAAAAAAAAAAAAAAAAAGAGAGAAAAAAAACCAAAAACATTCAGACCAGATATACAGTATTTGCAAATTTCAGAGGGTCTTTGTGCTGAATCAGGGGCTCCACCTGGAGGAATCCTACAGCTCAAATGTACTGGCAAACCAACCTGATAAGATGGGAAGAGCAGGTTTGTATGATTCACAACCTTTCATTAAGCACTCAATCACTGCCACAATATCTCCCTCTCACTTTTTAATTTACATCACTGCCTTTCCCAAACACATTCATTCATTCGGGGGTATCACTTCAAGGTTATCACTTGCCAAGGCATAGCAAGAAATTATTACTTCCCTTGCACAATCGAAGGTGGGAACTTCTAAGGAGAGTGTGTTTTGAATCTTGGACTGAACAATCCACTGCTGAAACTGCATAACCAAGACAAAAGAAGTTATATTTTACCTGTGGATGTGAGTCCATATAGTCCATTAGTTTCATGACTGACTGTCTTTGATTATGTGTCAGAGATATTTTTAATTTTTTTGTAAAGGAATATGATGCTGTCTTGCTTCTGCTAGCCAAACTTAGTTCCCTTTCGAGAGAACTCACGCTGCGTCAAAGACGACACTTTGGGGAGCACCTTCAGTGGGATACTGTCTGAAGCATGTGTGGAACTAGTCCAGTCTCGATTGATGTTACGTCATGACATCACATGTGACGGTGTACACAAAAGCTACAAAGAGCCGGCACAGAACAGAGTTAGCTTCTGCTCTTCAGCAAGCGTTCTGTGTTGCTCTTGTCTGTCTTATTTGGTGTTTGTCACAAGCATTCACATATATAATTATTTCTCAGTCTCTTTATTAGAATATAACCAGAAAATACAGGAAATTTGTAATGCAGTAAAACAGAAAATGCTAAAGTGGCAAGTATTTAGTGACCTCCCCTTACATTTAAGCAATAGCAGGAACCTGGTCCTCTTAAACCTAAAAGGAATGAAAAAGGACTGGTAGGCAAAAGAAAAAAAAAAAAAACTTTCAACATATTATGAGAAGTTTCTCAGAGTTTCTTCTTTGAGAAATTAGAAGAAGTCCAGGAGGTCACACTGAATACTGATTTTTTTTGCTTGAAGCCATTTTTTTTTTTTTTTTTTTTTACATTTTGTGTACATTATTTCGTGTACATATTTTCTTTATTTTCTGTTTGTATCTTAATAAAGAGACTGAAAAATAAATATGGATGCTCAATAAAACATTTTTAAAACAACAAAGCTGGTGGTGGCTAAGACTTTTGCACAGTACTGTATATATAAGCTGCTCCAGTGTGTGGCTACGGAGAGGCACTTGTGGCTGAACTTGTCAGGCATCAGTGAGAAGGACAGGGTTTTCCTTATTGATGCCCCACTTTCACCTTCTGGCCTCTTTGGTGACACCATAAATACTGTCGTTGAGAGGTTTCAGTAGGCAAAGCGACAGTCAGCCACTTTTAGACAATTCATTCCCCGCTGTCGCTCTAGGTCTCCCTGGTAGCAGCCCCACACATCAGCTGCCAGCTCCTCACACCTGTAGAAGGAGAGTGTTGCCTCTTGAGGCCCCCCTCAAAAATCTTGGGGGTCGAAACAACACTCTCACCTGAAGCCTTCTAAGCAGAAGCAGATCTGCGGACTGCCATTTAGACAAGGAAGGCTTCGGGGAAGAGGTCCATATGCATAGGCCTCTGAGGACAGTCCCCCCTGTGGTGGAGTGACAGCACACTATGGAGCCCTCAGGAAATCGATATTTGCTTCCCGACGCCTCTGGGACACATCGGTTTCCAGGGAACGCAAATCACAGTAGCCGCCTGAAGTTGGTGCGCCCCTGTTGAGTTCGCTCCTATAACCCGTAGAAAAATGTATTTGGTTTTCTCCTGCCAGCCAGCTGCTTCAGGGCACCAAATCTATTATGCACATAACACCCGATGTCAGTCTCAAGAGATTGATTCCCCTAGTAGAGTATGTAGAAACTTGGAGGAGTCTTCAAAATGTTAACTATCCCTATTATCATATCTCAAAGATTGAGATATTTCCATAAATCAATCCTTCTTCAACACAGGAAATTCCTGAGGTTTGCTTTCGGGGGAAAGCATACCAATACAGTGTTCTTCCGTTCAGCCTAACATTATCCCCTAGCACCTTCACAAAGTGTATGGATCCAGCACTGGCTCTGCTGAGACTCCAGGGCTTTCGTATACTCAAATACATCAACGACTGGCTCATCCTAGCTCAGTTGAAAGAGATGGCAATTCGGCATTGAGATGTCATTCTTTGCCATATAAGGTGCTTGGGGTTGAGACTCAATGTCAAGACAAGCTCACCAGCAGAGAACTACGTAACTGGGGATAGTGTGGGTACATGCAGGCACAGTCTCCTGCTCGTGTAGAGACCATCTTGACCACAGTCACCAACTTCAAGCTAGGCCAAGCTGTCACTGTCAAACACTTTCAGAGAGTGCTGGGGGTTTTAGCAGCAGCGTTCAACGTAATACCTTTTGGCCTGCTGTACATGAAACCCCTGCATTGGTGGCTCAGGACCAGGGGGTTCTCCCCGAGGGGAAACCTCCTGGACCTCAGGGGCCATCACGTTCTAGTGCAAACAGACAATACGTTGGTGGCCTCCTACATAAATTAAAGAGTTCCTCCAAGGACATTTCTCTGGTGGTCTTTCCCCATCCACACTTAAGGTGTACGTGGTGGCCATAGCTGCCTTCCATGCACCTTTAAGTGGTGGCCACTCAGAGGATGAGGCCTGTCGCCCAGGCTAGGGTTCCTGTTTGGGACCTGGCCGAGGTTCGTGAGAGGTTATCCCTGGCACCCTTCTAACCCATTGATGAGGTGTCAGAGAAGTTTCTCATTTTTAAAATGACTTTCCTGCAGGCTATTATGTCTCTCAGAAGAGTTGGGGACCTGCAGGCTCTCTCTGTTTTCTCTCTCGCCTTTCCAGATAAGAGCCCACTCGACTAGAGGAGATGTATCCTCCAAAGCCTTAAAAAGGTTTCCCTTCAAGAGGTCTGTGATGCTGCCGGCTGGGCCTCCCAGCACACTTTCATCAGGTATTATAGCTTAGATCTGCCCTCCACACTGGGTTCTCAAGTCCTTTCATCCTGAGTTGTACCTGACAAGCTTCACACCAGGATAGGCACTAGTCAGTGAGGCGCAGTGGGTATTTTGTTTCCCAAAGTGTTGTTTTTGAGGCAGCGTGAGTTACCTCGAAAGGGAACGTCTTGTGTTATGACTGTAATGCAGACCTGTAATGCTGCCTAAATCATAATTATGCACTGTTCACTGTTGGCCAGAGGAGAACTGACTTGACTTGACTTTAACCCTTGTTCCCTGAAAAGGGAATGTAATGCTGCGTCCTATTGCCACACCTCCTGAGTGCCTGAGAATGACTTGCTTCGACCTATCAGAAGCTAACTCTGTTCTGTGCCGGATCCCTTTTGTAGCTTCTATGTACAGCGTCACATGTGACATCATGACGCAACACCAATCGAAATTGGACTAGTTCTACACATGCTTCAGACGCTATCACGCTGGAGGCATTCTCCAAAATGTCAGCTTTGAAGCAGCATCTCATTCCCTTCTCAGGGAACAATGCTAGCAGTGCTAGCAATGCTAGCAGTCTATAGCATTTGTGATATGCTGGAAACACCTGAATCATTCTAATGAATTTGTTCATCCTAAATGGTTCTTTTTTTTTCATATGTAGAAATGGAAAAGTCCAATAAAAAAAAAAAAAAAATTCACTTATTGGAGTCTCTACACGGTATTTTAAATCTTTTCATATAGCTTTACATTTAGATCATTAAATTTTTTTTACTCAGTGTGACAAGCAGGGCAGGGCGAGAGCTGTGAGGGAATGACGTCACCTGCGCTTGGCACCGGTCTCGTACCTCTCATGGAAAAGTGAGGACCAGTCTTGGACTTTACGTTATGTTTTATGTTTCAACAAAACAAAAGTAAAATGCCAGCAGTCCCTCATGGAAGACTGTGCCGTTTTGTTGTTTGTTTGTTTATTTTAATATATTAAAAGTGTATTGAACATTTGCTGGTTTCCACCTCCTTCTTCCTATCTACGAACCTTACTACACTCAGTTACATAAATTATAGTGCATTTTAGTGTTTTTTTTTTTTTTTTAGTATTGTTGTGAAGTTTTATGATTATAATATGATTTGAATCATATTAAGTAGCCTATGATTTAATATGAATAGCTTGTAGTGTAGCTAAGTACTGAGTATTGTCCCTTCCAATGCTTTCTAAACTGTGCTTTAGGAGAGAAATATGGATTTGGGAACCACTTGGCTTGTAGGCTACTGTTGTGTTCATATCTAATTCAGTGGCATTACAGCAATAGAATAGAACATAGTTTGGAAAGAGAAAGAAAAAAACGAGGCACCAATTTTAAGCTCTTGTGTTTGTAAAGCAGAGCCAAGTCACAGATTGAAATGATTTATGAGCAACTATGTTGTTCTCTTTTTTTCCCCTGCTCAACTTTCAGAGGTTTGGAAGTCCATTACCCCAATCACTCTCTCTGACAACATACACTCAACTCTCTCTATGTCTATGCAAATTGTGAATTTGAGATCTCTGTTCATACATGCCATGATCTCTTTCCAAGACGAGCGGTCATGCACTTCAAAGGAATCAGAAGGGCTTATCACAGCTTCAGTGTGCCCCTCTGTTTATGAGGCAGGCAAGAAATCATGTGACACATTTTAAGTGCCAAGAGAGCTGTTCACAGCAGCAACCCAAGCCAGATCTGAGAGATCTGGGGTTTAGCCGATATTCCTGGCAAAATAGCACTACGATTCATCTCAGCCCTCACGTTCTTGGTGCTCAATCTAACGAGCAGTTGGCACACAATAAGCCAGAGAGCCTTTCTTTCTCAACAGATATTTTTGACTGTCATGCATTGGAGTGCAGAGAATGGACTGGCAGTGAGGTGGAAATTCAGTCACGTGTAGCACTACAATGAAAAATAATACATATTTTATTCCTGTTCTGATCATTTATGCTCTCATGCAATGTTACACGAAAGGAATCCACGTACAAAAAAAATGACTTGCTCACCACATCAGTCACAGAAAAGTCATGGTTTCCAAACTCTGATGAGTGAATCCTGTGCTCAACATAAATTTTTAGCCCACCCTACATTACATACAGATCTAAAATCAGTTTTAGATTATGTGCTTTGGCATATGTCCCAAAGTATAAAGGGACTGAAATTTATTTACTTTTGTATACATTATTTCAGTGCAAAAAGATTAATAAAAATGTATAATCACACACTTCTGTTTCATTAAGTCTCTTTGAGTACTTCTCGATACTCTAACTAATGCATCCTGGTTTTCTTGCTCCTCTTTCCTCCAGCAGCCCATGATCTGAAAATCAATAAAAAAAATAAAATAAAAAAAGTCTGCCATCATGAAAGATATATCAATTCTTTAAATTAATTCTCATTCCTTGCTTCCTCACAGTGCGTTAAGAGAATTGCTTTCTGTGGTAATCAACAACTTGTCAAACTTGTTTTGAACATTCTCATAATATGGCTGATAAAAATATTTTCTATAGTTAATAAGATGCTTACAGAAAAGTCACGTTCATAACAAATAAGCTCTCTTAGATATAGGCATTCAGGAACAAGGTCAAGGTCAGGAACAAACAAGGTTTTCATAAATAATGATAAGCTTCTGGTAATGATGATCATGTAAATTCTAAAACAGCTTTTAAAGTTTTATGAAGTTGGTCGAAGATTAACTATTGCATTTAACATTCACTTGTAATGTTTTAATTAGTCTGCTCTGGATATTGTCTAAGAGATCAAGTAAAAAATGATAGCACATAACAAATACTAGAAAAACAAGCAGTTTCGGGGCTGTATACAGGAGCACATCCAACCAGGATGAGCTATTTGTTTAAATGAATATATCCATCTCATACATCCATTCTGTACATATACTGTATATGATGTGCTAAACAACATAAACAACAAATGAAAACAGCAAACAGCACAGAGATTGGATTCATAGCAGTCACAAGTCCCATGTACTGTGTGGTCTGAAAACCTCTCTGTGTGTAGCAGCATTACATCATGTGACTGTGATGTCATACAAACATTTAGAAGAAAAAAAAAGAATATTCTGAACATAACTCATGGTGGCCCCTGTCTAGCAAACACATAACCTTCATTTAGATTGTAATGGGCCGTTACTTCCATGTGTAATATGCATGTCTGTTCATATAAACACAGAGGTTGCCAATTTGATTAAAATTGCTAATCAAATGAATGACATGACGTGTTGATCAATCAAATTAATTTAAATGTATTGCTTATATAAATATTTGCTGAGAAATGTCCTTATCATATAAAAAAGTCTTTATGCTAATATTGTTGAACTTTTTAATAATTATAATAATAATATAATATACTAATGTATTATCATAATATAATAATTTATATAATAATGATATGTAAGAAAATGTAAGTGGTGGTTGTCGTGGCCAACTACACTGCCTCGAGTCAAAATATGTTAGCATGATTAGCATATTTTTAACAAAATGCTAACACAATTAGCATGTTAGCATTTTTAACAAGATGTTAACACAATTAGCATATTGCTAACATGATTTCCATGTTGCTAGCATAATGTTATGATGTTAACACAATTAACATGTCACTAGCATGATGCACACTATTAGCATGATGATATGCAAGATGCTAACATGATTATTATGTTGGTAGCATAATGCTAACATGATTAACATGTTGTTAGCATTGTGTTAACATGATTAACATGTTGCTAGTATGTTTTTAGCAAGATGTTAACACAATTAACATTTTGTTAGCATGATACTAACATGGTGCTAACATGATTAACATATTGCTAGTATGTTTTACTTAGCATTTTTTACATGTTTTAACACTTAGCTAATCGTTATTAGCATCTAGTTATTCACTGCTAGTATGTGTAGCAGATAGGAAGAGCTGTTTGCTAGCATGAGTCAACAGACCCAACCCCCATGTCTATACAATGTTCTGATGCAGAGATATAGGTATTGCTAAACGGTTGCTAGGGTACTCTGTTTGGTTGCTGGGCAGTGGCTTGGCAGCTTTTATAATGGCAGTCTATGGGATTGGTTGCTCTATATGGTTGCTAGGGCATGGCTTGATAGCTTCATGATGATCCGAGAGACTGATTGGTTGCCTGAGTAAAATGAGCCCATGTCTCTATGACGCTGTGCTGCAAAGATGTCCATCTGGGTCTTTTATAATGGCAGTCTAAGGAATCACTTGCTAGGGTGCTCTAAATGGTTGCTAGGGTGTGGCTAGACAGTTACCATGGTGATAATTAAAGACTACTTGCTAATGTGAGTCAAAAGAGGCCACTCACTCTCTACGATGTTCTGATCTACAGATATACTTCTCACTTTTTTCAATGGAAGTCTAAAGGGTGGTTGCTAGGGTGCTGTGACTGTTTGCTAGGGCAACCCCAAATATCTCTGACATTCTGATGTGGAGATATGTTATCAAATGTTGTCGCAATGTGATTTTCTTCTGACACTTTTTCGCCTGCCGAGCGAACATTGTATGCCCGATCGCTTAAAGTCATAGCACACCTCTTCTCAATAAGCCACACGATTTGACACCTCATTCATGGGTCTACAACAAATATGCCAAAGTTTTGTACAGAAGAAGAAGAGGAAGGAGAAGAAACATGTGAGATGATAATAGTGTACTTTGCCTTTCAGACAAGCACCATTAGTAATAAAAGGAAACAGCACTAAAAGCTATTAATTAAAGAAAACAAGACAAATGGAAAGAAAGGGAACAATATGACTCAGAGGGAAACTTGATGCAGACAAGTGCATTCTGTCAAGAAAAACGGGAAAATAAAAACTGAAGAATCAGAATATTTCAAATCAGATGGGAGAGGAATCATTAATCTGATGTTTTTGGAATACAAAAGATGAGTTTTCAAATGCTTTTTAAAAGGCTTTTTTGAGCTTCTGGGCAATATGTCGACCATTACTTAACATGCAGTACTGCGTTGATGTGACAGCAAACCTCAAGGTGGTGATAGAGTTACCTTTATATTTTTGGCATTAAACTTGATCAACAAGATAGACGCTGTCGATTTGAAGGGTGCAGTTTTGGAATAACGAAGGTGAGTTTTAATTTTTGAATTGACTATTCTTTTAAAGTCTCTTCTTCCCGATTGTGACGTATATCTGAGTGAAGCTGCTTCTTGAATAAGAAGAATGTAGGGCGGCACCTGATTTTGTACATTGGGAATTGATTGGATGGTTGTGGTTTGCTATTGGTCGAACTCATGTGAGTGACAGCTTGCCCCGCCCTCACGCTAGTAAACACAACATCAGAGAAGAGATGTCACTGCAAAGGTAGGGGAATTCAAATACAGATTATGAGAAAATGAATGAATTTAAAATAAATAAATAAATAAACACTGCAATATTTCATTAAAAAACAATGGTTCAACTGCAAAAATAATGACAATTTCCAAACACGTTTCCTGAATACTTCTCCTGTCTTTCATTGGTTGCACAAATCAGATAGTCTCACCCCAAATTTACAATGTTATTTGAGATTGAAATAGTAGAATATAGTCTTTTTACATTGAAAAATTACACACTTCATTTTTAAAAATATGGATCTAAACCGCTTGGAATTTTCTCTGTGATCCAGGGACACCCAAAGTCTTTTAAAAAAGGTTATCTGAAATTCACCACTGCACTGGAACCAGAGGTGATTCATCTTAATTTATAACAAAGTATGTCATGAACAAGTTTTTTTTCTTTTTCTTTTTTTTCATGTGCCGAAACTCTGTTTGTAGGTCTGCTGTATAGATAGCGCTGCCTCTGTTCCCTGGATCTTAAATCACTGGCTCTTCGCTTTGTCTCCAGCACTCAACACCTTCATATAAAGTGAGAGCGATATTCTGCTGGCAGCCAGAAGCCGGTGAGCTGATGGCCTCTTTATTTGCTCAAAGCAGTTCATCAGTCCCCGGGCTAAACTCCTGTCTGCACGTGGACGTCACATACAGGTAAAGTCAACCATGAGTCATTTATGAGTCCACATGAGGGGGATCAGAGCCAAGGACAAAGTCAGACCTGCATTTGTATTGTACTTTCAACTGAGCTCATCCCAGAATGAGTTTATAGACAAGTGAGTCCACCAGGTGATGTAATTCCTTAGAGAAATCAACTGATTGCTGAATGTGACAGCAGTGTCTCTTTTGGAAGCTTGTTTCTGGATCACACCTGGGGGAATTGGTGGGCGGCAGAAGAGCAGTCATTTCCAGGAAACATGAAACATGATGAATTCCATCACAATAACCACATTCCCACATCCCGGGCTCAGTTTGTAACACATGAGCCCTGAGTCAAAGCTCAGGGGTGAGTGGAGACATGTCCAGATCTGGAGACAGTATGTCCAGGCAGGGCGTGACAGATTCACTGTGTTATCTACGGTCAGGCCTGGCTCTCTGTCTTGGAATGTTTGGGAATGCACAAAAATCACCTACAGCACAAGAACATTAATACATTTCTAAGATAAACACTTTTCATCTACAATAATTTTGAACTTAATATCGAAATTATATTATATTTCTTCACGCTTGTAAATTATTGACTGGGTGTGGAGAAATTCAGGCAAAATGTAGTTTTAAGTTTTTCTCTTGACCAAATTACCTGTTTGGGGCTGAATGAATAAAAATCAGTCTCTTTGAAAAGACAGCTAGATTCTTTTCTCCAGAAAAAGATTCTGGTGCATTCCATGACATTTCCACTATCACATTAAATCACCAGTCCCTCAGCTCGTTGACCCTTCCTCAGTCTCCATAAATCATACGGCTAATGAGATCTGACCCGCTGATGACTGGCACAGCAGCAACTGAAAAATGTTCCCTTTTGTCTCACCTGCTCTCACCTCAGGGCTTTAAATCTTCTGCTCCATGTCTCTGCTGCCTATCTCTCTGATGACCTGACTGACAGGCTCCACAGAGATTTCAGCAGCAGGGGCGAATTGGGCTGAGAGAGAGAGAGAGAGATTACAGACTTCTGCTGCCCATGTGTAACTATCTGGCTGACAGGCTAATACATGAACATTCATCATGAAAGTGAAGCATTCTGGAAAGATATAACAGGAAGAGGAATGAGGTGTGCCTGTCGGGTTAGACAGCAAAGGGAATTTAAGATTCAAAGATGATGACACCATCAGGAACTGGGGTGGACTAAATCATACAGGAAACCGTCAGGACTAAATTTAAAAAAAAACTTCCTGTTTAATGCATGCATAGCATAATCCATATTTGGTGTAAAACCGAAATGTCCAAGGGCTGCAGAGACATCTGCCTTTAAAAATTATGTTTCTAATGACTTCTGGGAATTTTTTGACTCTTATTAATTTCTATTAATAAGAAACAATTTTAACTATTTTACTGTACAAGTATTCATGGAGAGTACCAAATGTATATTTATGCAATAAAGACTGTGTATATATGACTACATTTCTTTCATTTTTGTGTATGTGATTCATACTGATGGTTTTGAATCCATTAGTCTAGAGCTGGACCTCCATCAGTGTATGGACTGCTTGTGCCTGCTGAATGCTGGCTGGACTGGATGTGTAGTTGACAGCGATTTAATCGTGTCGTCTAGTTCATCATCTCAGAGTGAAAACTCAACAGATCTGTTGATGGAGAGGCACGTGTAAACAAATCCGCTGTTTCCTGTGAACGCTGACTACACCGCCAAAAATATGAGTACAAGCCTGCACGCTTTCATCCTCACACACTCAAACTCTCACACACATAGAGACAGTACACACACACACACAGAACAGTTTCAGTTTATTCCAATTCTGTGCAGCGTCTTCCAGTTTTACTTCGGAGAAGCTAAAAATATGTTTTCAGATACTTGTCAGCCAAGGCAAATATGAAAACATAAACATGAAAACAAGAGTTGTGAAAGACACATAGACAGCACAGACGCCTGGAGACTTTCTGCTGATGCTAAACTTCTGCTGGTGTTGCACTCATCTCAAAAGTTTTAAAGAATGTTGGATGAGCTTAATATTAGGGCCACCAAAATAACTTATTAATTTAGTACAACTGTATAATAAAAACTTAAAATAAATGCATTTTATCATGCTCCCTAATCAGTCTGTAATTTCCCTAATGAGGAGTTTTTAAAACTTGAATTACCACATCACATATCTGTATATTGTTGCACCTTGTTCTGTTTGTCACATGTTCTTTGTTCCTAGTTTCCCGCCACTTGTTTGTTCCCTTGGTTACCGATTAATTAGTGTCTACAGTTCAGATGTGTCTAGTTAGTTGTCTCCCTTTGTTCACTGTATATATATACCTTCAGTTTGAGTTAGTTCCTTGTCTTGACACTGTAGGACCACAACAAAACACCACCATCCTGGCTGAGGACCACCTTTGGGGATTGAGGCAGAGTGGTCGTCCATTGGAAAGGTGTGTGGAGGAGTTTTCTGAGCTCTCTTGTCAAGTGGGTTGGCCGGATGCTTCCCTTAATGCTTGTTTTCTGATGGGCCTGGATGAGGATACCATTCATTATAGTGAACCTGCTTGTTATTTTTCTTTAGTCAAGTCAATTAATCTCGTTCTCTATTTAAATGGTCAATTTTGAAGTTGAAGAATTTCAAGTAGATAAGTATCGTCCTCGTCTAGCCCCATCAGAAACACAAGTGGCCTGGTCAGCTCACTCCCCGCCGGCTCCCTCCACATACCCCTCCAATGAATGGGTCCATTTGTCCTCCGGCATTGCCCCACGTCATCAGTTTAGGGATCCTGATGGCCGCCGCTCCAGAGCCTCATTGCAAAATGGCCGCCACTCCTGAACTTCGTCGCAAGATGGTCCCTTCTCAAGATGGCCGCCGCCACTTCAGAGCCTGTGGCTGATTGACTTGTGGTCAGAGGTGACTCTCTCCTGCGTCCCGACTCCAGCGGCAACTCTCTCCTATCCCCTGACCTTGGTGGCCGAGCCTGGGGTCTGGGCCAAGGCCCTGGAACCTGAACCCGCCGTGGCCTCCCGTAGGGCCAGCACCGCCATGGCCTTCCGAGGCTCCTGACCCGCCATGGTGCCTGGAAGCCCTTGACCTGCCTTGGCTCCAGGATGTCCACCCTCCCTCCATGGTTGTTCCATCTATGGCGCGAAGACATGCCTACCGGGAGGGGGGAGTAATGTCACATATCTGTCTATTGTTGGACCTTGTTGTCTTCAGTTCAGGTGTCTAGTTAGTTTCTCCCTTTGTTCACTGTGTATATATACCTTCAGTTTGAGTTGGTTCCTTGTCCTGTCACTGTTTCTGGATGTTACCTGCCTTGTGATTTATCATTAAACCTTTGAGTGTTATTTGGAAACCTGCTCTCCTGCCGCCTTCTTCCTATGGTCACATACTGTGACACACCTAAAAGCCAAAAAAAAGTGAATTAATTGCAATTATATACATTTTATTGCAATTAATGTGGTTAATAAATTAGCATATCATATTCTTCATTGATTATATGTACAGGACCTCATCTGCGCTGGTATATCAATTGCCTGAGTTGCTGACAGTATTGCTGGAGGTTTCAACCATTGAATCAAGGTAAGCACGTAATTATTTAGATGGACAATATGGCACTGGTTTAGTACATTAACCGCCAGGGTGGTTTACATTTACATCACATGTCGCAACTTGCCTGCCTTCTCCTCCTCTTGAGTCACTGTTGTCCACTCACATCCCAGGTGAGCTCAATCGTGAAGCACCGTATTGGCCTTCCCGGACTTGGTTCTCGGAGCTCATGCTCCTAACGACAACCCCTCCCTGATGGATCCCTCTGAGTAGGAACCTCCTTTCTCAGGAACTGGGCACAATTTGGCACCCACACTCAGACCTCTGGAACCACCATGTCTGGCCCCTAGATGGGATGCAGAAGACATGAGTGGTGCAGTCAGGTCAGTGCTTTCTCCTGCAGGAGAAGTTGGGGGGTTGGCTGTCCCCCTCCATCCTGAAAGTATATGTGGCCGCCATAGCGGCACATCATGACACAGTGGATGGTAAGTCTTTAGGGATGCATGACCTGATCATCAGGTTCCTTAGAGGCACCAGGAGGTTAAATCCTCCTAGGCCACACCTTATTTCCTCATGGTATCTCTCTGTTGTCTTGCTGGGCCTACAGAGAAATCCTTTTGAGCCACACAGTTGAGCTAACGGCCCTCTCACTGAAGATGGAGCTCCCTTCCATAAAGAGGGCGGGGGACCTGCAAGCATTCTCTGTCAGCAAAATGTGCCTTGAATTTAATCCTGAAATCCGTAATCCTGAGACCCGAATGAACTACCCCTTTTAGGGATCAAGTAGTGAACTTGTAAGCGCTGCCTTGAGACAAGGCAGCCCCAGCCTTATCATTGCTGTGTCCAGTATGCACCCTGCATATTTACTTGGACAGCACACAGAGCTTTAGACACCATGAGCAGCTCTTTGTTTATTTTGGGGGACAGCAGAAGTGGAAGGCTGTCTCCAAACAGAGGTTGGCCCACTGGATCATAGATGCTATTGCCTTGGTATATCAGGCACAGGGAAACGTGCCCTGCCCCTTCAGAGTGTTGCATCCTCCTGGGTGCTAGCATTTGCAGATATCTGCAGAGCAGCGGGCTGGGTACTCCGCTTGCACACAATGTAATTTTCCTCCCCTGATGCAATAACTTGCACTTTTTGTGCATGTGAGTTCCTGAGCCTGGCAAATTCTGGATCTATTTTACTTTTCAGCACCCTGTGGAAGTTGGATTCAGAAGAGGAATTTGATGCCAGGTCCAGTACTCATGATGCATGCCCTTTTGGTCAGCCCGTATACTGGAGGTAGGTGCCCATATGTAGTGATTCCCTGATGTGAAATGATGTATTGTCCATGATACGGTTTTCCTGATGGAAAACCTGTGTCTTCCTTTAGGCAGCGCCCCGTCTCTGCTGCCAGTCTCTGCATTTGTAGTAGTTTCTACCACAGGACCAGCCCCCCCCCCCCAATACACCCCCCTCCAAAAAAACCCAAAAAAACCCAGAGGACCATTCGAGTGTTACAAAGGACTACACAGCTTACTTGGGGCACTGGGTAGGCTACAATGTCAAGCATGCACTTGTTACCCAGCACACAGTGGTTTGCCGACATATGCATCGGCAGAACCACGTAGTTCTGTACTTCAGTACTTCAGTAGTTCAGCAGTTATGCTGTTTTCCATCGGGACCCCTAGTGTCAGCATTCGACACCACGTTGAAGTGATTGACAGATAGGGAATGCCTCAGTTACTTTTTTTTTTTACCTCCTTTACCTCATGGAGGGAACAAGGCATGGTGTCCCTCCTGCCACTTTGTATGCTGACACACTCTCGGCTTCTCAGCACAAACCTTAATGAGTGGATGCACGCCAGCTACTTCTATACCCGTATGTCCAGGGTAGTGGAGCAAGCAAATTCCATTCGCCAATTCTCATTGGCCTTTTCTGAAATATCAGATGTTTGGGGTCCCAAGTGCGGCCCCTAGTGTCAGCATTTGACACTATATCTCGTTCCCTCCATCAGAGAACAGAGGCTACAATAGTAACCGAGACATTCTGTCATGAAACTCTAGATGGTTCAGGCTGATGGGTCCTTAACACAACCTGATTACATTTACATTGTTTACTACATGGCACAAGCTGTTTGGTTTCTGTTGCATCTACAGCCAATGAGCTTGCTGCTCAACATTTAAATAGCTGGTTAGTTTCCTATAGCAGTTTGCAGGGCACCTCAGAGTTCCTCTGAAACCCTCCACCTCACCAAGCTCCACCTGGTATAGATCTGGTATGGGTTATTTGTTATTTATATATGTTATTTGTGCAGTAGCAATGTGTCTTGAATTCCACAGCAGCGTATCCGTGTTTGTATTGGCAGAAGCAAGTCCCAGTTGCTCTGCAACAGCAATAATCAACAGCAGTACCAATATCAGCAGCAGAAGCAGCGTGGCAGATCTGTTATAACCATTACCATGCGTTATACATATACACACATACACACACATGTTTTTTTTATAACATCAGTGGACTGTCTTTAACATCTCGCCTGTAGTCCAGACAGTACGTGTTCAAAAAAAAAGTTCCTGGTTTCCTAGCACAGTTCAATCAAGATAGTAATTCCAATGATGGTTTTTGTTCTGCCTCAAGGGCTTTGTTTCCTCCAGCTGATTATTTACTGTCTTTGGTCTTCTTTTGTGCTGTCATCTGTCACCAGTAAATGGCCCCTCTTAAACAGAAATGAGGTGTTTCTCTTTAGTGTGCAACATCTAATGCATGGCTAATCTTTATGAACTGCTTTTATGAAATAATGCCCTAACCAGTTATTCTGATCTGCATTTACATTCCTGCACATTTTTCAGTGGATTAAACATACTAAGTTACATAACCTTATTTGCAGCAACATATTTGCCATTTTGTCTAGACGACTAAATGCTATGAATTATGAAATCTGCATCTCATAACCCAGGCTGACTGACAAATATGTCTGAACTCCGTCACCATGATGCAAGATTTTGCCGACTTCAAACTCAAAGACTAATGACATAGTATGTCTGCAAAAGAAATATTAAAGGGCTCATGTCATAAGGAATTAAGTTTTTTATTGATTTTGAGATGGAAACAGTGCTCGAAGTGGACTGGTATGCGCCAATATGCAGTACCTGCACTTCTATATTTTAATCTGTAGCATACCCTCACATTTTCTGTGTAGCAGCACTTATCAAATGTTGCTTGGTACTCTGACCACCCCGTCCCTGGAACATGATTTCAACCGAGGTGGACCCCACAAAATGTTTTTTTTTTTTTTTTTTCCATTTCAAGCACTGGATAAAAAGAGTATTACTAGGCTAAAATAATAGTACTATGCTAACATTTTCTTACTTTCAGAACTGAAATTCATACTTTCGAAACATGCTGACATCATACAGATTAATGCATTTCAACAAATAACCACCAAAGACTTTTATTCGCAATGTAATGCAGTTTTGCAAAGAGAGATCCGATATAGTTTTTTACTGCACCATCCTTCAAAAACAATTAAAACTATATTGGACAGCAAACCTGCACCTCATGAATTAGTGCAGCACAGCACTGTATCTTATTTCGCATGCAAAGTGTGTGTTTACATAAAAGTCTACAGCAGCAAAAAGCTGCCTGTTTCAAAACTAAAGGTCAGAGACAGAGTGGAAAATGGTCTAAATTATGACTTTCTGGTGCAAAAACAAACTTTAGCATTATAAGAGGACCTCAGGGAAACAAAATAGTTGTTAGTTGTTGCAACATTTGCCATTTCAACTGGCCGACTAAACGCTTTATGAAATATGCATCACAGACTAATCAATATGTTTAAGCTCTGCATGCTTGGTAATTTCTTGAAAAATATTACTTGGAAAGAAATTTTAGTGGGCTGTTTTTTATTTCATATTTATTTTACTTTTCAATTTACATCATGCCAAACAAGTCTAATTAAATTTACAAATATTTATACACTAACTTTCTCTTCCTCTTTCTTTCCTGCTTCACTTTCCCTCACTTAAGTCCTGTGAGAGTTTCAAGTCTGTACCTCATATTATTGATGAAGATGATGAACAGGCTCAGAGAGAAACAACGATGAGAACACCACCTGTATCCATTAACACATGTGCACGCACATCCCACAGGTCGAAGGGGTTTAGTGGATGTATCAATGACAAACACTTTCGACAGTTTCCTAATTGTTTTACTGCTCAAGTTAAGGGAGAGGCAGTCATTGACTCCTTTATCAAGAGGCCGTTGAGTAACGACCAAGCCCTGTGAAAGCCAACACACTTCCCAACAGCTCCCGGGGTGAAGGGGCCTCAAGGAGAGCCAGGTTTGCAGTAATCATCGACTTATTCACTAAGACAAAATGATGGCTTTATTGGTTTCCTGTCAAGGGCCAGAGCCTTTGAGATGGATTTCTTTCTTTCCGAAGTAACCAGCAGATAAGATATCTTTGAAAGCACCATCTCTATATGACTAGTGATGTGTACACATGTCAGTATGTTTTTGTGTTATGAGACATTCAGAGCCTTTAATTACACTTTGTGTCATTGACAACACTGTCCTGAGGTTAATCACTGGCAGGAATTGATCAGAAAGTATTTTGAGCTGAAGAGACATACAATGCATGGCTCACCTTGACATGCTGACCCCTTCATGGTAAGAAGGGCTTTGAAGCAAATAATGAAATGTTAAAAATGTTAGATACATTCTGTTGGAAATCTTAAAGGAATAGTTCACCCCAAAATCACATTGTCATCATTTATTATTCTCATGTCACTCCAAACTAGTATGCTGTTATGTTTCCATGCAACACAAAAGAAGAGTTTTTGAAACTTTTATAGTGACGCAATTATTATAGTAAGTATTATAGTAATGCAATTATTATCTTTTTTTTCTTGGTTATTTAGAACAAAGACTGAGAAAGACTTTTTGCATAGGGAGAACATGAAAATATATAATTAGAGTAAAGAGATTATGTGACTGACTACTATTATGTAACCGTTGTTTACTGATCACTTTTACCCTCTATAATACATTCAATGCATCCTGCTCTATGCAATTTTTGCATGACCTCAGAAAAAGCACCATTTAGGTTATCTCAGGTAATACGGCTCAAGTATTGCTGCTCTTAAAAATTTGCAGGGCTGATATTGCAGTACGATTACAAGGAGATTTAGAGCAGCACTAGTGCAGACAAACTGCTGAGACCGTGATAACCACTAATCTCTGTACAAACTCATTACCTCCATACACCAGTATGCACCTTATATAGAACACAGGTTGTATAGAGACCGTGAAGCTTATTGATTTACATTAGAGAATTTGCACCCACGTGTCTGATCATATGTGTAATATCAAGCATAAACAGTTACAGTTACAGTTCAGATATATTCAGTCATATTCCATATCATATTACCTTTCCCTCCTCTGTTTTTTTTTTTTTTTTTTTTTGACAGACCCTTATCATGATATGACCCCTTTAAAGTGGTCCTATATTGTGCTATTTTAAAGCCTGGAAGGTACTGCGTAATTACAACGTATTTACAGCGTAACTTCCTGTAATTATAGTGTACCTATAAAGTAAGTATGTGTAAGTATAGGGGAACAATATGTTAAAGTCTGGGGAATAAAGGGGTAACAACCAGGAAAATAACAAATTATTTATACTGTAAGTATTTTAGAACTAAGGGGTACTTATACTATTATGATAGACAACAATCTTACGTTTGGGAGCTTTTTAAAAATTTACAGGGTAGGCTATATATCTGTCACGGTCACCGTCATGTTCTGTTTGTTTTGGTTTTCATCCTGTCACATGTGCTCCTTTGTTCTGTTTTGCCGCCACTATCAGTCACTATGGACACTGCACTAATCATCACAGCTGTCTGTCATTTGAGTTAATCATCATACAACCAGCACTTTACAGAAGACCCGACCTAAATAAGATAAGCGGCGTGTTTTTGTTACTATGTGTTTTTGGATCTTTCTGCACCATGGATCACTTCACAGCAGTGGAACTGCTATGCCTTGAGCAGAAGGACCGCTCCCTCGAGGCACATTTGGAAGATTTTCTCTGCCTTCTACCAGCTACAACTTTCCCGGACAACTGCCTCTGCAGCTTCCTATATGCCGGCCTCAACACCGCCACCAAAGAGCAGCTGTCCGGGGAAGGGCCTTGAAGGAGCTTCCCCGAATACGTAGAGTGCCTCTCCAGTCCCAAGCCACGCCTGTCACCCAGCCATCACTGTCTCCCATCAGCCCTTCAGTTTCTCCTCCATCTCCTCTCAGTGGTGTGGATCCACTTAGGGACTGCTGGGAGCCATCTCCTCCAGGGGCGTGAGGAGCCTGTGGCTCCGCCTCCGGCCTCAGAGCGCTCCACTCCCTCTCGATTTATCGACCTGGATCCACCTACGCACCTTCCACCCTCGTCATCAGCAGGTACCATCGGCCATTCAGCCTTGCTGGGCTCCCTCGGCACGTCGGCTCCGCCTGGGTCAGACATTGCCACGCCTCTGCTGCGGACTTGTATACTTATACACATGTATACACACAATCTGATATCACTTGGAAAACTTTATTTGAAAAACAACTTATTTCAAAACAGATTTACAACACTTCTTATTAATTTCTCTTGCTTGGCTTCCTCCTCCATTTTTTTTAGAAAAATAAATAATCTCTGGAAATGCTTTACAATGCAAGCTCATGTGTTCCTAAAAGTCGAAGCATCAAACAGCACATACAGCAATAACTATAGTAATCCATATGACCCAATGGATGAATCAATGTCTTCTGAAGTGAAACGATAATTGTTTGTAAGAAAAATACCAAACATTTTAAATTTTTAAACTGTAATGCTTCTGACCAACTGTCACCTGTGAGTGCATGAGAGGGTTGAGAGTTCACGCTTGACGTAACTTGAGGTGTGACGTAAGCGCGCCAAGAAACTCACGCAAAAAATCATACGGTTGTTGGATGCCGTCCGTTTTTTTTATTATTATAGTCAAAACAAAACACACAGTATAACATATAATAATATTGAGAAACAGACAAGACAGAAAAACAGATGGCAGTTCTCACACGACTTTCACATGAAACTCCTGCAAGAACGCCATGAAAGCTTGAAGCTTTACGTTGCTCATTGAAGTTGACTCTCATGTAGGCGCTTGGTGAAAGTTGGTTGGAAGCGAAAAGATGAGTAAACCATGAGAACATTTCTTGGTGTACTGTGTTTTCTTTTAATACATAATACAGAATAGCAAAAAGATTTATCATTTGAAAGACTGAAAAAGAAGAAAAGGAACAAGAGGAGGAGGAAGCCAAGCAAGAGACAAAAAAAAAGGACAAAACATGCTACTTTCTATCAAGACTTTATAATTTGAAATCATTTAAAAAAAAAAAAAAAAAATTATAAATGAATAAGAAGTGTTGTAAACCAGTTTTGAATTAAGTTGTTTTTTTAAATAAAGGTTTCGGAGTCCGTGATATCAGATTGTGTGTATACATGTGTTTTTATTGTACATGAAACAAGGGTAACCAGCACCACTTTAATTTACAGCCCGCAGATGTCATACTTACCCTGTAACTACATGAAACAAGAGGGTAACAAGCACCACTTTAATTTACAGCCCGCAAAGTTCCCCTAGTATAAGTCCCTCAGCTCTATAATACTTGTTATTTTCCTGGTTGTTACCCCTTTATTCCCCAGACTTTACATATTGTTCCCCTATACTTACACATACTTACTTTATAGGTACACTATAACATATATATATATATATATATATATATATATATATATATAATCAAACTATAATATAATATATGTACCGAAAGTTACGCTGTAGTAACATTGTAATTACGCAGTACTTTCCGGGCTGTAATCTAAAGCGTTACCAAACTTTGCAGACCTTTTACATTCAAAAACAGCCATTTTACACAATGAATAAAAGGTAATATTTGAAAAAAGCATAATAGGGGCACTTTAAGTCATGGTGCCTTTTCTGCCATTTTAGTCTTTAACAAGGGCTCTGTGAGGACTAGTGCAAGAGAAACAGGAATTTTAATCCTCTTTGTGCCTCTCTCAGCTATGATTAATCTTTTCAATATTAGGCACGATGAGAAATAATCGGTCTGAAAGGGCCCACGTCTACCCAGGAGGAGGAAAATTCATTTTTTGAACTAGCTGTGGATGAAAGTCATACTTTAAGCTGAGTTGGGGGGAAAAACTATATGTTTGGTGGGCTTCTAGAAGCAAAGACCTCTGAGCATATATTTGCTAATTCATCTTTTTAAGAAAATCCAAAAAGTTACTTTAATGGTTCGGATATCTGGAAATGTTCCGCTATTGCAAAGCACGGATAAAATGAGTGTCAAATCAATTGAAATTAAATAGCCTCCATTCCTGTAAGTGCTGCTGGCTGCCTTCAGAAAGTATTGGCAAAATAATCTTGTCTAATTTGTGAAGTCAAAGAACAAAGGCAGTGTTGATGTGACCATGCCAAAGTTCTCAATGAGTCTGCATTTCCCATTCACACAAGGTTATTGGATGGATACCTGCGTGTGGTGCTGCCACTGAGCTGTTGAGATCCAAAGCTAAAATCACAGACACTTAGCGGATACACAGTGCTGATGATTGTTCAAAGGCCACAGAGGACTGTATTCTTAACCCCAGCGTTTCCTGGAATGTAGTTGGGAGCTGAAGGCAAGCACGTTTTTTCCATGTCCCTGAAATTCCATGGCTTTGTCATCTCCCACAGCAACTGATGAGGAGTTGAGCACAGTAAATGCACTTAGTTCTATGTTTTAAAGCTAGAACATTATGATACAACTACATATTATAGTCCATCAAAAACAGAGCATCCCAGATCACAAACATTCTGACACGGAATGGCATTCCTAACACTGGTCGCTAGAGACCTCCAGCTATCTCCCCTCACCAGATTACAGTATACTAACATGAAGGAGGTGGGTAACAGCACACCTCAGGGTCTAGAGAGATATTAGAGGCTTTCAAACAATGTGTTGATTGATTGCTTCCAGTTCTGAGGGTGTAAATCCCTTTGGCAATGCATAAGGGTGACCGGGGAACCAGAGGACTGGAGGTCAACTGAGGAAGTGTCACATGATTGTGAATAGTGAATAGTTGCATGCATTATTTCAGCACAAAATCTTGCAGTTTATTCAAAATTGTAGGTTATCAATTTGATTTTACAAAACGGATAGTTTTTAAATACCTTTTTAATATCTGCTGCAGTCTTGTCCTTTTAACATTTAATGGGGTTTCCGTGCCCTGCTGACACTGACAGCGGTAGTCAAAGCATTTGTCATTTGTGTCTTGTTCCGTGTTCACAACAAGTTTCAATATAAAAGTCTTTGCGACTGAGTGACTCGCTCGGAAATACAATCTTTGTCGTAATTAATGTAACTTCTGTTGCTGTTCACGGTCAGGGACTATTTGTTTCCAGCAACTTTTATGATTTTACTTCATAAAAGTTGCATTGATACATATTTTTTGGCTTTCATATTTGTATTGTGTGGTAACCGTTTTATAAAAGCATTAAGCCCAGTGAAGCCGTAGTTTATAGTGAATTTATAACAAATTCACTGTAAACCACAGCTTCTTGGGGCTTATTGCTTTATTAAACACATTATTTTGATTATTTAATCAAATTAATCTCAAATAACAATAACATTAAAATTTGCTTAGAAAAGTTTCTATTAAACATATTACATAAATATGGCAAAAGAAAACATTTTTGCTCAAAAATTCAGTAAAACAGTATTATTGTAAATTATTATTAAAATAAATTTTCAATACATTTTAAAACTTAATTTATTCCTGTGATGTCAAAGCTGAATTTTCAGCATCATTACTCCAGCAGGGTTCCTACTCTAAGCCAAATGTCAAATTCCCTGACTTTTCCCTGATTTTCATTGACTAAAAAGCTGAATTTCCATGACCTATAAGGAACGGAAAGACAGGCCGCTGTTGTGCTGGGCTCTGAGCTGACAAAAATCAGCCATAGACAGTATTTTAAAACCATCCATTTGAAAGCTTTATTTACTTGTTCACAGACATTTTTAGTACAAAACTAAGTTAACTCTCATGCACACTACCTTTTTTTTTTTTTTTCTGTTAAATGTACTGATATTTTTCTGTACTATTTCTACAGAAACTAATTTATAGTTTTTATGCTTTCAGAGGTGAAACGCTCTAGAAGATTTTATGTTTGTCATCAAGTTCATCATTCAGTCTTTTGATTTCTTCACATTTAGTTTTTGCAGACCATCTTAGACTGTTTGACACTAGGCTATTTCTGTAAAATGGTTATGATTATAAATGAAATAATCTGAAATAATAATTATTAATTAAATCCTGGAAAACGCATAATATTTTTCCTTCAGAAGTAATGTTGATAATTTATCCAACGTGTGTATATATTAATTTATTCATATTTATTCATTCTACCATGGTGAATAAACAACGGTAACGGGAACACATGACCAGATTAAAAATTCTGTGCGACTGCCACTAGGGGGGCAAATGCGACAGTCGTATCCTAATGTCGTGTGCAGTGAAAAGGCGGCTTACCATGTCATACCATTTTTTATTGATTTATTTTTTAGTTTACTGTGTCCTAAGGTCCTAACCAGACATGACAGCTATAAGACAACAAAATCAATCATAAATCACAGCCAATCATTACAGAGTGCGGGTGGGCTCTATTCACAGCTAAACAAGAAAATCAAACAAAATTAAAGTACACAAAATTAAACCATAAAACATTATTCAAAATACATACTCAGTTACTGACAATCTTTGTCATGAAATACCCTTGTTTGTGCTTGAATATAATTTTACATAACTTTAATAGACACTATGAGAGCAACAATGGATAATTTAAATTAAAGGAAACAAACGTTCAAACTTTAAGCAATAAATACTTTTCATTGTGCATTTATGTACCTATCTATGACCTGAACTATTAGCTGGAAAATACCAGAAATATAGAAACCATTTCAAAAATAGAATCCTTTGTCGTGTCATGGCTGGTTAGGATAGTCTTTGAAGTGGTCATTTTGTAGCCAAAGCTCTTGAAATTTGCATTTTCCTGGCATGTTTGCCTTAGTTAACAGGTACAGGTGACTGCATTTGACTTAAGTGATTGCCAGTTGACGAGCGGGAAGGGAACAAAATGCCACTGAAAAATAGCCTAACTATAACAATATGCAAAATGCGTGACACACACACACACACACACACACACACAAAAACATATAGAAAGATTACAGTTTGTTAAATGGAAACTAAAATTTAAAGGGACAAACAAATATCCCTGATATTCCATGACTTGGACAAAAAGTATATAAAATTCTCTGACTTTCAATGTCTGGAATAGACCTTTTAAAATTCCATGATATTCCAGAAATTCCATGACCCGTGGGAACCCTGCACATGATCCTTCAGAGATTATTCTAATATGATTTGCTGCTCAAGAAACATTTTTTATTACTATCAATGTTACTGTGATACTTTTTTCCTCAGTATTCTTTGGATGAATAGTTCAAAAGTTCAAAAGAACAGCAGTTATTTGAACACTTTTGTAACATTATACATGTATTTACTGTCACTTTTGATCAATTTAATGCGTCATTTCTGAATAAATGTATTACTTTCTTGCTAGCAATTCCCTCCTTAAACGTGCCTATAGGCTGCAGGGATGATGTCCACTGAAATTTACCCTAAACGTGACTGTCCTCTACTGGCCACAGACACCTTGGGTATGGCAGCCTTGATGTTTTTCTTAGCCAATCTTTGTATCATTAATAAGCAAAATTATACAGGGAAAAGGGTGCAAATATGATGCCGATCTTTTGATATGCTCTGCTTTCAGAATAACTTCATTCAACTTAACTATTTTTCTTTACAGAATATGCTATCAGTGAGGTTTTGTCTTGATTATTTTTTTTCTCTGTCTGAAAGAAACTGAAATTAGCCAAATTGTCTAGTCAACAACACTGCACAAAATACTGTATCCCACAATGCAAGGAACTAAAATGCAAAATCACATTTCTGCTGCTGTTTCATGCTGCTTTAGAATCTCAGAAACATCTCTTGGGCATGACAAATTTCCTGGCCAGTTTTACAATCCGTATTCATCCATATCACCTTTGCTTCATTTCAAGTCACTACTTGCACTGCCATAATACTGTTGATTCCTATTTAAAAACAAGAAAGAAACCAGGTGGCCCTTTTTCCAGGACTGTTTAAGAATGTTCAACTACTATTGGAGCGATACAGTTTCAAATGGAAGTGTGTGTGTGTGTGTGTGTGTGTGTGGGTGGGTGGGTGCAATTCATCAGGATGGAGAGCACTCTTCTGTAGACTTGTGTCCAGACGGCATTTTATTTTCTGCTTTTAAAGGGGCTATATGTTAAAAATCTTCATGTATTAAAGGGATAGTTCACCCCAAAATGAAAATTCTGTCATCATTTACTCACCCTCAAGTAGTTCCAAACCTGTATGAATTTCTTTGTTCTGCTGAACACAAAGGAAGATATCTGGAAAGAATGTCAGTAACCAAACAGAACTCGCTCCCCATTGACTACCATAGTATTTATTTGTCCTGTTTCTCATTATACTGAACAATATTCCCCCTAATATTCACTTGTAGAAACATTTATATTTCCCATGGGTTCGGATGCAACAGTTCTTTACATTTGAACTGGATGGCACTGTGATTTTGCATTTCCATGGTAACATGTCTATGAAGTCAACAAATCAACAATAACTCACTATGTGATGGGTTCAGTGTCTACTTTCCACCCATCTTCTCCTCTCACACCTCAGGGTCCAGCTGGGAAAGTCATTACCTGCCCGCTGTATTGACCCAGCATGCTCAGCGCTTCAGAGAGGAGTGCAGTGACTGCCCAGAGGCTAATTCACAGCACAGTGTGACACACAGAACAAACCCACGGGCAAAGGAAAAACAACATACCAGATCTGTGTTCCTGAGACATGAATGCTGCAAGTCATTGTATTCTACAATTAAGATTGTCATGTAAGAGCTAAGAGGTCTGCTGATCTAAAATATCACTGTGGCTTAGCAGAGTTGTGGTTTTTAAGTATATCTTGTTGTATATTATTTTACAGTGGCCATGTGAACATGTAAGCCAGAATAACAACAGATACAGTACATTGCATTATTTGAATTGTTGCATTATGCATTGTTGCAGTCCTTTTTCATTACAAAAAAATATAAAAACAAGTGCCAATTATTTTGCTAATTATAATATAAATATAGTACAATCCAGTATTATTTTAGTATCGCAATGATATGCTAATAGAGTTTGTTAATATTTTGAATAAGATTTTTTTTTATATATTTTTTTTTTGTTTATATTTTAATGTTAAAGTTGTGAGTTTTTACAATGACGAGCATCAGTGTATTCAGGCCCTTTTTACACTAGTGCATTTTCGTTGAAAATAGAAATAAATAGAAATAAAACGATCCTCGTCTATACTGGCGTTTCCACTGCGTTTCAGAAACGATCCCCATCCACACATGTCACATGACTGTTCATGCGCGTACAAGTGTAAACAATTGCCTCTTGCATATGTAGGCAGCTGCAGTATTATAAAATGCAAAATAAAATGCACAATATCTGCTAAAAAGGACCACAAAGTCAGCAGTTCCGTCTCTATGTTATTGTTTACATGGTCGTCGAGGTTGGTAGGTTACAGAGCCGTTGAGAGAGCAGGCTCTGGGCTGTGTTTCCCAAAAGCATTGTAGCTTAAGTTGATCATATAGTCACCAATAACATGGAGACCGAACTGCAATCTTTGCTGGCTTTGTTGTCATTTTTAGCAGCCATTGTGCAGTTATACTGCAGCTACCTACATGTGAAAGAGGCAACTGTTTACACTTGTACGCGCATGCCCTGTGTTCATGAATGGTCATGTGACACCCGTTTTTGGCCGTGTAGTGTGGACAGAGATAGTTTCTGAAACGCTGTGGAAAAGTCAGTGTAGACGAGGATCGTTTTCATTTTAAAACGCTGTTTTAAAACAAAAACGCACTAGTGTAAACGGGGCCTGAGCTGCGAATTCGCATCACGTGAAGACGTGTGACAAGTAGAAGACTGATACATATGGTGTGACCTCTTGGCTGAATTAAAATATTTATATTTTTGCAGTAAAGTCAAGTAGATTGTATTATATATATATATATATATATATATATATATTTTTTTTTTTTTTTTTTTTTTTTTTTATTTATTTATTTTATTTTTTTACATTTTAAGTATATTACTATTTGTTATATATTGAATTCATGTTTGTAAAAAAGACGCTTCAGAGCATGACGTCATATCACGACCGCTGCAGTTTCTCATGCTCAAAGTCTAGTGTGACCGCGGATTTACTAACACATTTGATCCTGCTGCGGTTTCCTTCGTCTGGCTCTGATCTCTGGAGAGCTCACACTTCCAATTGTGCACAGATGGCATTCTGCAATCAGCCCTGGCGAGTGGATACACACATGTGCGGTCTAGTGTGAGTGAAGTTAGCCAGAGCAGACAGTGTGTTTAATCACAGGTGTTTTCACCTTATGTGCTCATGGCTGAAACGAGACCGCAGCCGCTCCAGTAGGGGTACTGCCAGGGCTGTCCTTAGGGCGGTGCAACCGGTGCAACGGTAGCTTCTGCTACCTCACACTGGTCCCCGCCCCATGCTTGGTACAGTTGTCATATAGCCTATACAGGGGTGAGAAAACAAATACCAGTCACCATAATAACACTATCATTTATAAAATTGCATTGCATGTCCAATATTTATAGTTCTTTTTTCTAAATAAAACTTTCTTTGAAAATATGATAAAAGACACATTTGGAAACTTTCTGCTACAAAGAAGTGATATTGAATGTACTATATATTTTGCGTTATGCCCTTACAACTTGTCAGCAAGCTGAATCGCAGGTGTTTGATTTAGGAGATGAGGTCATGATTGCAGCACATCCAGTGCAAGTAGACTCTGACTATTTAATTTTACTTAACATAACTTTATTTATCCGCTATATTGACAAGACTTTTATGAAGGATATTTTATTAAGGCTTAACTGAGACTTGAGAGTTTGTAGAGGCCTTGCTTTATTGCAATATTGAGGTGTTCAGTTTTATTTTGATTTTAGTTTTATTTTGATTTTGCTCATCTTACAAATCAATTGCTTCTTATTTTCACTGGCATGTCTTTCACTGGTGTCGAGCACTAGTGCATATTTGAGCCAGTTCGAGTAAAATACTTAAATACTGTTCAGATTATATAAGACTTTTACTCAAGTTGTTTTAGAATTGGTGACTTGTAACTTATAATGGAGTAGTTTTCGCTGTAAAGTATGTATTTTTTTTTTTTTTCTTTTAAGGTACTCTTTACACCTCTGCATCACACGCGCGACGCCGGTAGCCATTGACTTCCATAGTAGGAAAAAAATACTATGGAAGTCAATGGCTACCGTCAACTGTCTGGTTACTCACATTCTTTAAAATATATCTTTTTTTGTGTTCAACAGAAGAAAGACATTCATACAGGTTTGGAACAACATGATGGTTAGTAAATGATGAGAAATTTTCCATTTTTGGGTGAACTATACCTCTAATCTTCAGAAATCTCAGAAGTTCAAACTATATATTATAAGACATTTTATTTTCTATGTGACATTTTATTTTTCTATTTCAATTTGTTGTTTTATTTAAAAATATAAAACAGTAAAAAGTATTTTACTTGAAAATGTAGAAAATTGTAAAATGTAGTAAAGGGGACCTATAATGCCCCTTTTACAAGATATAAGTCTCTGGTTTCCCCAGAACGTGTCTGTGAAGTTTCAGCTCAAAATACCCCACAGATAATTTATTATAGCTTGTCAAATTTGCCCTTATTTGGGTGTGAGCAAAAACGGCATTTTTTTCACTTTAAATGCAAGTGAGCTGCTGCTCCCCACCGCTTTCCAGAAGAGGGCAGAGCTTTAACAGCTCGCGCTTCGGTTGCTCAACAACAACAAAGCTGGAGAATCTCACGCAGCCAAAATGACGATTGTCAGTAACGGTGTTCAACTTTACATTGTTCAAACCGGAGTCACACACTGATGGAGAGACTGTTTACAACTTTTAGAATGCATCTGGACGTTTCTGAACAGTTAGTGGATATATTTATGTAGTTACTATGGAGTTGATTCATGTGCTATCATATTAATCTTTTGTGCAAATCCAGTGTTGAATTGACCCTCGTTTGTGAAGCAGTTCAGCGTAAAATGACGGTATGGTAACAACACTCTACTACAACAACTCTTCCTCTCCTCTAAAGCAGCCCAACATGGCCTCGCCCGTCGCCCACGTTGTTGCGTGGTCTCGGGGGCAGGGTTTTATCTACATTTTAGGGTTAGTGATGTCACTAACCCGAATGAAGCTCGTTGTAGTACCAGCCATTTGTTGTAGTCCTTAAACAGAGAATTCTTTAAAAGAAAATATCTTCCTTTGCATTGAACTTTGAGAATTGTAACTTTGCAGGTGTTGTTTATGCTCTTACAGCAACGTTACACTCTAACTAAAATTAAAAAAGTGAAATCATAATCAGCCACACCTTTAAAAAATAAAATAAATATAAAAATACACCTGCAACATATTAACTTGTAAAAAATGTAGTTGTAAGTTGTAAGAAATTGAATAATACTGTGTAATATTGTAAATATTCAATTTCTTAATACTTTATTTATATTTCTGTCCTTATCGCTATAACTTAAACTCTTCTTAGTTCACACTGCTTTCTTTAATGTCAAGGAATGGCTGAATCATGGAAATATAGGAAAGCATTTAAAACACTTGTGACTTTAAAGCCCCCAAAGAGAGGGCGAGGAAACACAGACATTTTTCCTTTCATCCACTTTATTGAACGCCATTAATCATTAGCTTACATATGACCCCCAAAGAGCCAATTCAAACACAGAAACCAGAGCAAGATTTACTGCTGGGTCATTAGAAAGACATGCAACACAAGGAAAAATTTCACAGTGAAACAAGTGCTAAAAAATGAGCTCTAAAAGAACAACTCCCAATCATCAGGAGAAAGATGGATGTTAAAAGTGAATTTTGTCATTGGTTGTTCTGGTATTTTCATAGCTGTTTATCTTGTCTAATTATTCTACCCTGACTTAAAACTCACTTTTGTCCAGAAAGAGAGAATTATGGGTACTGTGGACCTGTCCACGTGACTTATTGTTTTTACTGTTTTACTTATTGCTTTATTTTAAGGTTGTGGATGTACAACGCTCACAGGTTTGCTGAACTTGTCTTCCTTAAAGTCCCATCACGTTCAATGCGTACATGCCAACACAATTGGGCACAAGAAGCCTGAATTGTGAAGAACATTGCTTTGTGTGGTGGTCTAAACAACTAAACATATTGGGTTAAACCCAATCCAGAAGAGGGAAATTGAGTCCTGTTAATGAAAAACAGGCAGTTTAGCCTAAATATTCGGTAAACAGAAAGCAGAAAACTTCACATGAAAATTCAGGCGCATAATTTCAAACTTAATTCTAGCTGGACCCAAATAGCCTGTGCTTTCATGTCATGTCAGCAATACTGCATTCAGATTGTGGTCTTCAGAATCATCTGGTGAGGGATTGTGCATAACAAGAAGAGATCTGAGGTCAACAATATAATTAGCTCAAGGCGTAAGGAGAACCTGGGTCAACTAAGCAGGACCAAATGGACTCTTTTAAAAGGGTGAGAGTCCAAAGTCCAGGCTTATCAAGGCTATTAACACTAGAGGCTGTGCTTTATAATTGACTTGGGGCTCGTTGGAAAAAATCAAAATCATACTTTGCCTGCCTGCTGCGGCACCGAGGTCCAAATCCTATTGCTTTTATGTGGCTTCAGAGGGCTGTTGACTCCAGCTAGGGCTTGTAGAACCATGAGGCCCCAGCAAATAGATCAAGCGTGTAAGGACAGCATTGAGACAATCTGCCACCTTACTGGAATAATTATTTGACTCGTTCAAACTAATGATGGTCTTATCCTCAGAGCAGGGCCAGTGATGATTGAAACAGGGGAAGAAAACCCTCTGTATGGTGGAATAGAAGGCCAGCACATTTACAGCTATAAAAACACAAAATCCCTCACAGAAAGAGCTCTATTGTTGTCGAGGATGGAGAGCGTGCCATATATACGCGGCTCTAATGAGACTGCTGACAGCACAGCCAGGAGAAATCAAAGAGTACTGAAGGTGTCGAACTCATTGAACAGTAAAAGGACAAGCAGAACTGAACAGGTGCAGGGCTCGCTTTTTACTGTGTCCTAAGTGTTATTTTTGTTTGTCATTTCATTTTATGAAATCCATCATTTTGTTGATGTCTGTCATTTTTTCAACATAAAATGTATTATATCCCTGTATTTAGTGCTTAAAGGGTTAGTTCACCCCAAAATTAAAATTCTGTCATTAATTACTCACCCTCATGTCATTCCAAACCCGTAAGACCTTTGTTCTTCTTCAGAAAACAAATAAAGATATTTTTGATGAAATCTGAGAGTTATATGACTCGTCCATAGACAGCAATATAATCAACACTTTCAAGGTCCAGAAAGACATCGTTAAAACAGTCGATGTGACTACAGTGGTTCAACCTTAATTTTATGAAGCGGCGAGAATACTTTTTGTGTGCAAAAACAAAACAAAAATAACTTTATTCAACAATCTCTTCTCTTCCCTGTTATTATCCATATGCAGGTGACGCAGTAAGCACAGGCATCTTGTGCCCAAAACTGCATGCATTTTGCAGAAGAACATTGTTTTGGTTGTGTTTTGGCTCTGTGTGACTGTGCAGATCAATATGGTTATCATACTGCTTATAAAACATTCACTATTAGGCTTAAGAGATATAACCAGTTTAGATGGAAAGGATCTTAAGCTGAGTAGCTGAAGAAGTTACTGTAGCTATACCGATTAATAGACATAGACTTCCTCGAAAATAAATTACAGAAAATAAATGAAAGACATAATAGATAATGTTTTACAATGAACTCTGTTAGAGCTACATATGGCAATTTATCTGTTCAATAAAATATATTACTCACTTGTTGAGTAATAAAAAACACAATTTCCACATCACTTTTACAACATTTCAAATATCTTAGTTCTCGCCATATCTGAAAAGCCAAGCTAATGTTGATTCTTGTTTTATTACAAGCTCTATCGTTGCCTTGCTTTTTTTAAAGCAAGTCAAGTTATCGCTATTTATATAGCACTTTTTACAATACAGATTGTTTCAAAGCAGCTTTACAGTTTGTTTTGGCTGTACAGCAGCTCTAGAAGAAAATAGTGTCATTGTTCAGTGTTGATTCATTTCCATTGTAAAAAATTATTAACTTAGTTAATTTATCTTTACAGCAGCTCTGGAGAAAAAAAGTAATTCCCCGGAGTTTCAAGATTTCACGCGCAATGTCACCATTTCTCGCTCATCATGACAACTAACCTATGCCACCCCCACACCATACACTTGACAAAGTAGCCGGAGCAACTTTTCTCTATTTACAGATATGACAAGACAAACACGGACGAGTGACGCATATATGCAATTACACATGAAAATCATCCCAACAGGTCTAAAATATAAACATTTATAACAGACTTACCATAGTAAATTAGAGTAATATAAAACACATTTTGGAAGAAGGGTTAATGGTGCATGGACAGAATTGTATTAATTCTGAATAAAATAAAATCATCCTTTTAACAAAAATATGTCCTTGAATACTACACATGCAGATCACCCCATCCTTGGGATCTGATCCTGTAGAGTGTATTTTGTGGTCAGATTTCTGATGTTTCCATTAACACCCCATCACTCAAAAACACAAACAGATTTTAATGCTCAGCCAATGAGGATTTTTTTTTTTTTTTTTTTTTTTTGGAAGCACCATCATTTAACATCATTAAAGGCACATATGCAATTCAACCTGCTTACATTACCAGAGAGAAAACACATATACACAGATCTCTAAATCATCTCCATCCTTGTAAAAATGAAAGTCCCTGTAAAATGTTCTCTGAAAATGGGAGCTATTGAATTAGGAGAATGACGCTCTTAGCACTCACCGGTAATCAAGTTTGATGGTTTTATCAAGCACACGGAGCAGTATCCTGCTGAAGCATTTTAGGCCTTCACCTCTAACCATAGAGCTGTTGACCCAAACATCAACCCCAGAGAATCCGCTTCCCCAAACCACTAATGCAATTAGAGTCGCAGCCAAACATAGAGGTGTTAAGGGCATGTCCAAACATCCATGCCAACATGGGTACGCTAGCGTGAGCAACAATAGATGCAGCACTATAAAGAACTCACATAAATGTCTGTGTCTCTCTCCAACTACAGAATAACAATTTATGATTTGTAAAATGAACCCTTTGCACAACTGGATGGAAAGCCAGGGGTGACGAACTGCATGCTTTTGTCCCCTTTTCATTAGTTTTGTTTTTCATAGACTGGTTTTATAGAAAGTCTTCCTGGGGTCATTAGGAATGTCTGAAATGTTCCCAGAAACAATGCAGCAAAGAGTTTGAGACACAAAAAATCAGAATATGAGAATTTCTGAAATAGAAAAGATGGCAGTCAAGCGATGCACTCAAGAGGAACATAAAAGATCTGTAAAAATACACTTTCACTTCACCTTTTACTGTTCCACAGGTCCATTCTGAGCTCTGTGCCACTGCTTCCAGATATATCAGCTCATAACTTCATCATCCAGCAGACTCGTGGAAGAACTTAGGCAACGGGTTTGAACTTCAGTCAGGACAGCAGCAAGTACTACTTCCTATGTGAAACATTCAAATCAGCCCATCAAGGATCTCATTAGACAATGACAAAACTTGAAACATCGTTACTTGTTCCCTAAAACATCTAAATAACAAATATGTTGTGCTTTAACAATGTTTCTTAGTGGGTCAAATGGTCTGGAATTGCCAAGATTTTTCAAGGGATGTTTATGAGCAAATCTTGGCTCAAGTACACACTGCATTTTTAATAATCACTAATTATTGGGTGGGATTTGAGTTGGATTATTGGTTGAAGTCTGTTTCATGAAGGGTGGAAAGAAACATTTGACCGATTTTAGCAGATCAGATGATTATTAATGACTGAACCCAGTGGAACACCAGACTGCTGTTCTGTGTTAGAATTTTTGCATGTTATCGATCAGGTATATCTGAGCTGAGCTGATTTTGTGCAAAGCTCTCTAGTTCCCCCCAGTGATTAGAAAATTTAACTGCAAATTTGTCTTTTTACCATAACCAAGGGGTCAAAGGTTTGTCTGGTTAGTATGAACCCATTAGATTCTGTAATTACAGCAAATTGTAAACTTTAATCAAAATAACTTTCCATCCCTCTTGCAATGACATCTCTTTGATGATTTGTTATTCGGAGCGAAGGCATGACAACCTGTCACTCACGTCAGATCGCATCAATAGCAAATTGCAACCATCCAATCAATTCCCGTTAGACAAAATCAATTCCAATCCTAAATGTTTTATTCTTGTTCTGGAAGCCGTTTAATTTTGATGATTTACATCACAATACAAAAGAAAATAATATTGCAACTTCTGTTTCATATCAGCTTTAAGTCAGAAAGGAGGACAAGAGAGGGAAATGCAGAGATATGTATCAGGCCTGGTTTCCAATTTTAGTTGGTTTGAAGTCCCTCCTAAATAGACTATAGCTGCAAAAATCGATCAAGTCTATTTATCCAGTAAATAATATCCAAAATTCTACAAAACAAGATAAAATTACTTGAAGCAAAAGTACATAATACTTTTTATAACATGGACCAAATTATTTAGCTGTAATCTGGCGTTGCAGTATCTTCATCTCTCCACTAGATGGCAGAAGACACCAGTGCTTAATGAGCAAGCACTGCAGAAATCCAGTACAGTACTTTTATTAATATGTCAATCTAATAAATGTAATGCATGTTAGTATTAATATAATAATTGTTAAAGTAATAATACAAAATAACATTAAAAGCTTACAACTTTATAACTGTTCTACTGAGATACTCCTGAAGGTAAACTTAACCTTTAGACTTAAGACTAAAACAAATTGGTGTCTTTGGGGGAGAAATCGTCTAACCTCATGTCACTAAAAAATGATTATTATATATTATTATTATTATATTTTTTACTTGAAATGCAATTAAAGTTTTTATCAAAATATCAAAATTGTAATGCCCATCATGCCCATAAACTATCTTTACTTGATGTTAGGTTGGAATTCAAACCCCTGGTTAGGCTCACTGAAAGAGTTAATAGACAATGCATGCCTTTGGACTGAAAATTAATGTTTCACACTAATGGGTGTAACTGGAATCGTGAGACTTGCATATGCATTACTGTGAGAGTCCTGAAACTCACAGCATGAGTTAAAATCATGTTAATTTCTCTCCTCTCCACATGTGTACCTCTCAGTATGAGGAAAGAGAACTTAATGAAACGTTTTGATGAGGGCCTGAAGCTTGAATAAAATATCGAGCTTCTTCTTTAGTTCAAACACACACACATGCACGCACACACACACACACACACACACACACACACACACACACAGAGCACAGCATCATATCACAGAACTCAGATAGTTTACACGCAGACAGGTGATTGACAGGTTTCATTCCTATATCAGGTGTCTGTTGAAGTCGGACATTCTCCATGCTTGTTGCCAAGAGCTGTAAACCCAAACAGCTGTTGGAGATTAATGTGTTAGATTTATCACAGCTCTCAATGACCACACTATGAGAGACATTCACTGTTGAGCTAGAGGTATCAAGAAGGACTAACATAAACCTCTCACATTTCAACCTTACAGACAGATGAAAGTGTGGGTCTGTAATTAATATGCAATGTCATCACCATCCACACTCCAATTCAATAGCATCAATAGTGAATTTTCACTAAAAAAAATAGGCACTGAGGGAAATGCACATTTATTTGTTAATGATATCCTCTTTTAGTTCTGTTTGACAAACACAGAATTTCACCTTCAGTGAATTAAACTAAACACGTTCAAAAATATGTATATAAACTACTTTTTTTACATTTTAAAAGAACATTTGAGAGGTGCTTGGATGTGTAATTTTCAGTGACATTTTTTTTTTTTTTTTTTTTTTTGCTGCTGACCTTTCATGATCCAATTCAACCATATGAATAAGCAAAAATGACTTTAGTTAAACATCACATTTTTCTTTTTTGTTGTTGATGTTGTTTTTAGTGTTGATTGTAAGAGTGGCTGTGTCCAAAATCGCATACTCTATTTTGAATAAGTAATTACTTCACAACTGTTAAAAAAAGAGTACATTCTATATAGTATGAATGTGTGTAGTATGATTGTAATCCGGATGTACTACATTCGCCATGTTGTCATTATCATATGATCTACCAGCGCAGGTGCGTTGCTTCACCACCATTCACAAATCCTCTCCCCGTGGCCTCATGAGATATTAAAGTGTCCATTGTATGCACATTTCAGAGTCTTGCCAGAAAAAGTAGGTCATCCGGGTACTTTTTGCCTACTCTTTTATGAGTACTATTAATTCAGACATACTTCCTTTGTCACACCTACTATATAGAAGGGAAGTATGCGATTTTAGTATGTGACAAAAGAAGTATGTATTTCAGACGAAGCCTCTGTCTCTCGAATTCAGCCATTTTGAAGGACATTTCAGTTTTCTAATTGCACCACAAGGAGGCCAGGAATGAGGAGCAAGGAAGCTTCCTGAGGAGTCATGAGCAAGGAGGGTGAAGCTAAGATACGTGATACGCTAAGATATGTCCTTCCCTCGCTAACTTCCCTCAGTCTCGTTGACTAGGATGTACGTCGTTGCTTACGTTGCACGAGTGCCCACTACTGGCGGAAACTTTACAATAGGCTGAATTGGAACGTCCTAAGCCCTCGATCACTTGAAAATCTACTATGGAGTTGATTTTTCCTATTTTTTTTCCCTTATGAAATTGTTTAATGCAACATTCTATATCTATATAGGTGTGTTTGTGTTGTTTTAAATATAATATATATATATATATATATATATATATATATCATAAAGTTGTTTTGTGGTGGGGTAAATTAAACGCGATATGCGATGATGTCACAATCATGTTGCATTGTGGTATATGGAGCTGCTTGAAGTGTACATATGAAGTAGACTCGTGAGGGAGCGAGGGTCTGTCCATATAAACTTCCCTTGTCCACTTCATGAAGTGGAACGCACTTGGAAATGGAGGCAGGGATTCCCCCGAGGGGAAGTGCTTAGGGAAGTTTGCGAGTGCGTGTCTAAAAGTGGAGTGGAACACAGCCAAGGATGCACAAAATAGAAATGAGAAGCACCCCTATTCTTTTGCAATCCAGAAATGGCAGCACAGCTGACAGGCTTGTTTGAGCTGCGCCCTCTACTGTACAGACGTGAATTTTCATTTTTTTATTCAGCCTGAGGCTTATTCATTTCACTTTAGATGTAAAAGGGCCTTTTGAACTTTTTGTTGTTGTTTTTAAAAAAAACAAGCCCAGCCTAGATGAGAGAAAAGTCATTCTAACTCATTACTTTACATAAAAAAGTAACAAAGTAATGCAGTTAGTTACTTTTTAGGGTGTAAAGCAATATTGTAATGCATTACTTTTAAAAGTAACTTTCCCCAACACTGAAAATAACAATCTAAACTAATTTATAATAGCTACAGAAAATAAACAAACAACTGAACCACACAAGCACCATGATATCAGTGCCATCAACAGAGTTCATTTGCTAAAACTGCTAAAAATTAAAATAGATGTGCATTTGACAGTAGTGTGCTTCAGCCCTGCAGCTAATACACAGAGTCCATTAAGCACACTGGATCACTGTTTTAGAGGCCAAACTAGAGCGGATGGGAACTCAATCTCTCTCTCTTGCAGGCTAATGAGCTGTTCCTGGATCCTTGTCTCATCAGATCTGAGGAACGTAAGGCGGGATACAAGCAGCGCGTAACGAGTCCTATTTGACCTCGTCTCGGCAGCGGGCCGGCGTTTGGCAGCACCTGCTCTCAGCGGCTGTCATCGGATTTCAGCCACTGTCCAGACAGACTGGCTTCCACCTCGGGCTCTGTCCTGCAGCACAGTCATGTGAGAGACCCAAGGCCTCATCCCTGCTGATTCAGAGACACAGAGAGAGTAAATGCCAAGGACATTTCAGGGTGCAAACTAGCATGCATGTGCACACACATACTTGCAAAGAAGTATAACACTTTAAAGCCGAACTGTATGTAACATATAATTCTACTTTATCAATCTCATTGGATTATTTGGGAAAACTGTCGTAATTATTCTGTTAGGTGACCCTATACTGGTACAAAAATTACACACTTTGTAAAAAAAAAAAAAAAAAACCTTGCACAACCCTGTTAAACCCAAACCCTAGAAACTGCATACCAAAAATTAAAATAGATATAGGCCTAGAGTGGTGCAGGGATGATGTATTTTTACAGGCCAACCCAGAGAGATGATCCTCAGTGCAGAACACGGGATCCAGGGGGCGAGGTTGGATCCAGATCCAACTTCTCCACTTTACATATCCCTAAACCTACACGTCTCCACCCCATGATCCCTAAACCTACCCATCTCCACCCCTTGGATCTGGATCCAATTCCTCCCACTTTACATATCCCTAAACCTACCCGTCTCCACCCCCTGATCCCTAAACCTACCCATCTCCACCCCTTGGATCTGGATCCAACTCCTCCACTTTACATATCCCTAAACCAACCCATCTCCACCCCCTGGATCTGGATCCAACTCCTCCCACTTTACATATCCCTAAACCTACCCGTCTCCACCCCCTGATCCCTAAATCTACCCATCTCCACCCCCTTGATCTGGATCCAACTCCTCCCACTGTACATATCCCTAAACCTACCCATCTCCACCCCCTGATCCCTAAATCTACCCATCTCCACCCCCTGGATCTGGATCCAACTCCTCCACTTTACATATCCCTAAACCTACCCATCTCCACCCCTGATCCCTAAACCTACCCATCTCCACCCACTTTACATATTCCTAAACCTACCCGTCTCCACCCCCTGATCCCTAAACCTACCCATCTCCACCCCGTGGACCTGGATCCAACTCCTCTACTTTACATATCCCTAAACCTACCAGTCTCCACCCCCTGAATCTGGATTCAACTCATCCCACTTTACATATCCCTAAACCTACACATCTCCACTCCCTGGATCTGGATCCTAAATCACTTGTTCTGCAGTGAGGAGCTACTGAACCCGGGAGACAGCATCAACCTTAGGCTATAAACGAAACATTAGGCTACACCACAGTCGCATGACTTCAATGTCACCATCACTAAGTGTAACAATGTTCAAGTTCATATAAGAAGAGTTGGGAACTGGCAAACTGTAAACATAACTTTAATAATAAAACAAACATAAACAACAAACCGAAAGGAAAGTAAACACTAACATAACGTCCAGACCTGGTCTTCTCTCGTCCTTCACTGTCGTCACTCCTCCTTTTATCCTTCTGGAGCTCCTCCGTGGGACTCGTGTCAGGTGTGGCCCATGGCTCTTGACACCCACTCTGCTTGCCACACTGAGCTTCAAACAACTCTTGTCAATATTTGTAGTTTGAAAGAGTTGCAATTATAAACACAACGAGGCTGTGAAAGCAAATTAGTAACTGGTAACCCAAAGGTTGCTGGTTCGATTCTCAATACTGGCAGAAAATGACTGAGGTGCCCTTGAGCAAACCACCTAACCCCCAATCGCTTCCTAGGCAAAAATGGCTGCCCACTGCTCTGGGTGTGTGTGTGTGTGTCCACGGTTTGCAGTGTGTGGTCACTACTCACTCCTAATGTGTGTTCACTAACTTGGATGGGTTAAAGGCAGACAAATTCCAAGTATGGGTTACCACTTGGCCTTCACATGTCAACTTGATGTATTTTATATCATAGAATAAAACATGAAAACATCTTGAGCTTGTGTTTACCAAAGACCTTATTTCAAGCATTTAACCAAAAACCAATTGACTTCAGGACGATGGGACTGGAAGTACTATAATACTAATTTGTTTCCTGCTTTTGGCCTACAAAAATACATTATCCCAGCATCTTTCTATTGTGGTCTCATTTAAGAATAGATGTTTGTTGACATTAAGTTTACCTATGCAACAAGTATAAAAAGGTTTTCATCATTAACTGCAGTTATTTAATGGCAGTTTTCACTGTTATGAAGCTTACTTAGCAATCTGAAACCCTCCAACATCAGTTCTGCTGATGCACCAGCCTTAATGATCAGGATCATTGGTTGAAACTCAATCTTTAGTGACACACATAGACAGCAGAAAAGCTCTGCTGAAGTTGCATCAAATCAAATATCACCACTAATGAAAATGGCATCACATCAATGTTTCAGAGACATTCTGTGACAACATGATGCAAATTATCTTATAAATATTCTCCCTCTCTCTCTCTCTCTTAACAGCTTTCTGGATGGAATATATATATAAAAAACAGTGTATACTAATTTGGTCCTAGCTGCTGGTCTCCAGTCTGCCCAAACGAAATTCTGTTTAACTGGTCAGGTAGTTAATTCCAGTTTAACAGTTACAAAGGTGTCCAAAATCCCTTTAAAATCAGTAAACCAGGCTGGGAGAGATCAGCAAACCAACATATAAGCCTTTAAAAAATGTTTTTTTTTTTTCATCGGGTTTCTATGGTGAAATATATTTGTATATTGACTGCTAAACTGAATAATTGGTTGTTGTGCTTTCTTACACAACTGTGATAGATTCATGTTTCTTATAGCACTCAGTGTCTTTCTTTTTACAACTCTTTCTACGCTGGGGTCCTGATCACACTCAGTCATAGATTATTTTGCAAAAATGACTGGTTGACTGTATTTTATACCTTACATATAGACTTCAATTTAATATTAATGTCTGACAACCAAAACATGTCTTTTAAAACAATATACACTCCCATAAAACACATTTTGTATCTAATCTTATGCAATTTGACATTAAAAATGAGTTTGGAAGAGCAAATGTGCCGAGTTCAACGTAAAATGTAACAAAATGAAAAGCATCTGCCAGTGCCAGAATGTGGTCCTACACATGACACTTGAGACAAATGAACAGCGGCATCACCAATTACCAGGCGCTCGGATGAATTGGCTTCCTCTGTCTTCTTTGCATGTGCATTGTGATGGGATGGAAGTGTTTGGATGCTCTACAAAAGCAGCTGTCATTTCTGCTGAGACACTATAATAGGACATTCATTTCTAAGATTCAATGCAGGCTTTTGTGTTCAGGAAAAACGTGACAATTTCACGAACAGATTTTGTGTGATTAAACAGTGCTGTCTCAATATGGAGTTAATAAACTGAGAAGACAGAAACACATTTAGGCCTGTATAATATGTTTCATTTAGAGGCAGTCACACTTCTGATTTACAGTCTGAATCAGAGAGGGAGATACCTGTGTATGTGTGCATACAAGGTTATAACAGCTGTACAGTTTATAAGTAACTATGGGAATAGAATAGAATAGAATAGAATAGAATAGAATAGAATAGAATAGAATTCATGGCATTATTTTAAAGTAGGGTGAGTTCAGTAAAAGTGGGACATCAGGTAAAATGGAGGTTTAAAGGGTTAGTTCACCCAAAAATGAAAATTCTGTCATAATTACTCACCCTCATGTCGTTTCACACCCGTAAGACCTTCATTCATCTTCAGAACACAAATTAAGATATATTTCATAAAATCCGATGGCTCAGTGAGGCCTCTATTGACAGCAAGGCAATTAACACTTTCAAATGCCCAGAAAGGTACTAAAGACAAACTTAAAACAGTTCATGTGACTACAGTGGTTCAACCTTAATGTTATGAAGTGATGAGAATACTTTTTGTGCACCAAAAAAACAAAACAAAATAAAATAAAGACTTTATTCAATATCTAGTGATGGGCAATTTCAAAACACTGCTTCACAAAGCTTTGAAGCTTTACGAATCTTTTGTTTCGAATCATTGGTTCGGAGCGTGTATCAAACTGCCAAAATCACGCCCCCCCCCCCCCCCCCCCCAGTGGTGAACCCTTGAAATTTCTAAACACTTATGACTTAACAAAGCCTCGTTTACTGAAATCACGTGGCTTTCACGTTCCGAACCACTGATTTGAAACAAAAGATTCATAAAGATTCGAAGCTTCATGAAGCAGTGTTTTGAAATTGCCCATCACTAGATATTGTTGAATAAAGTCATTATTTTGTTTTTTGGCGCACAAAAAGTATTCTCATCGCTTTATAACATTAAGGTTGAACCACTGTAGTCACATGAACTGTTATAAATATGTTTTTAGTAACTTTTTGGGCATTGAAAGTGTTAATTATCTTGCTGGCAATGGAGGCCTCACTGAGCCATCGGATTTTATGAAATATATCTTAATTTGTGTTCTGAAGATGAACGAAGGTCTTACGGATGTGGAACAACATGAGGGTGAGTAATTAATGACCATTTTTGGGTGAACTAACCCTTTAATGATCAATTGTAATTTAAATATCAGGGGACAATCATATCAGAATGTTTTCATTTGCTTACATTATTAAGATGGTGGTCCAGCTTCAACATCTAAACAACTCAGCAAACATAGAAAATCAAATGGAATGTTATAAATAAATCTCTATAATGAATGCAAATCACTTAATATGACTATAAACACAGCAATAGATTCCAGAACTACCTGTCATGTATACATACTGCCACGTATAAACTAATATTGAGGATTCTAGAAATCTGAACACAACAGCTGTCCACACTCTAAAAAATGCTGTGTTAAAAACAACCCAAGTTGGGTTGAAAATGGACAAACTTACTGTATGGCTGGTTTAAAATTAACCCAAAATATGATGGAAATTAAAAATCAAACACATAATTACTAGAGGCAACAATAATAATCAAAAGGTGAACATTTATTAATAAGCAATTTAATACATGTTTTTTTGTTTAATTATTCAATTCATTAAACATATTAATCAATGCTATTTTTCCAACACATTTTGGGTTCATTTTAAGCAAGCAATACAGTATTTTTTAAACAATAGTTGAATTAAATAAAACTACCCAGCAGGTTGGGAAAACATTTAACCCAATTGCTGGGTTTGTCCATTTTCAACCCAGCATTTTTTAGAGTGCAAACAAAGGTAATTATGGGTGATATTAGATATTACAAGGTGTGAAAAATCAGCTATCCAAGTATCACATTTTTGTAGCAAGGAGGGGATTTAAAAAAAAAAAAAAAAAAAACATAACAGAAAATACAAATATGCAGTAAAACAGATGGCCAGAACAATCATCTCTAGTATTTCCAGATATAGCGGTGGAACATGTCAAACTTTTTAATTATCAGTAAAAAAAAGAAATACATAAATAAATAAAAATAAAGCAAATCATGTGCCTGTAAACATGGTCGTTGTGACTAACAAAACGTAGCATGGCCCTATATGATTTATGACATTGTATTCTTTGGAGTACCATGTACTATAGATGTACTATAGCAAGGTATACAAATACAAGTAGGCCTACCATGGTAAACATCTGGTATACCATCTGCTGCCTTCGCCGTCACGCAACAGATTTAAAACACCAAAGAAACGACAAAAGTAAGTTACAGTCTCTTCTCAAAAGGAGAGCCCATGAATATAGCAAATGAGCTGTGAGAATGATACCCGCGTGCGTGTGCGTGTGTGCGTGTGCAGTGTAATCCATATCTCTGCTAGTAGTATCTCTGGATTACTGACGTGTGTGCCCGCGCTCTTATATCTGTTCGCTCTCGCTTTACGCGCAGTTTGATGGCGTCGCCGCGCGCTCCACTCTGCGTTCTCCGATCATCGCTTACGATCTCACGGTTTATAGACGGCGAGGACCACATATTATGATAGAACACTGTCGGGATTGCTTCTATAACATTTTCGCCAAACTGTTCTGTGGAAACTGTATCTCTGCTTGAGCTCCGAACCGAGCCGTGAGAGATAAGACAAGAAGTTTGCTGGATACAGGTGTGATCTCTCTCTAACTCCAGCTGATGATCACATACACGGATCTGGACTGCCGGATTCCAGTAGATCATATCAGATCTAGCTCAAGGTACGTTTAGATACACACTATTATAATGGTGATGCTGGTTAGAGTTTACTCAGTGCAGGGGATCCTTACAGTGATGCTCTCTACAGAAATAGGGAAGAATGGGACTAGTTGTTTTACTCCAGCATATATTTCTCAGGGTAGGTTTTATGTGGAAAACATCGATATTTACACATACCTCAGAGTCTTGGATACAAAAATCTATATAACATTTTTACCAGTATTGCACACAGGGAAAACGATTACAGATCGTTGAAAGCACGTTGACGGCGGGGCATGTTGTCACACTAAGTTGCCACCATGGGAACCTACTCTTTCTTGACACTGATTCGATTTTTTATTTTTTTTGAATAATAAATATTATCTAAAGTACAAAAAAGTGGCATCTTCCACCACACATTAGGGTTAATCTTGTAGCAAAATTTAAACAGTATACAATTATGTGACACCACAATAATGAAAAAGCATAAAATACAGATATCAAACCTAGGTTTTGGCCAACAAACACAGTCAAACTTTTCAGTTAAAATCTTTGTTGATTTACGTTTGTAAAATGCAGTAAAATATTCTTATTTACAACTGTTTTAAACTTGGTGTTTGAAACCAATATACTACTACTAGAGATAAACAAGTTTTCAGGTCTTTTTTTCAGATCAAACGTTTTACTCCTCAGTGTATCATTTGCATGTTCATTTATTTTTGTAATTGCAGCTAAAATGTCACTGCCTACTACACTTTCTTAAAATGTTTTTCTTTAAACTCAGGGTTGTGTGTCAGAGTGCCAGACTCCACTGTAAACTGAAGCTGAAGTAGTATTTATACATTCTGAGCAGTTTGTGAAACCTGAGATTGTCATAGTTTAAGTTACATTGATCTTTATCCATTAAGATTCTTATAAACGCATCCGCAGATAAGATCTGCCTGTCAGTGTCATGTTACTGCAGAGTCTTGAGAACATGTTCATGTTAACAAGATGCAGAATATATGTCTTGTACATGTCGACATCAGTTGTTAATTTGTAAGAGCAGGAAGGGAGCATTACCATTTATCACAGAAATAGAGTGATGTAAGGTCTGTTTTATGACCATTTGAAACTAATTAAAATAATAAAACCATGCTGACATCTTCAACCTCTGCCACCTTGATCCACAATGTCCGCAGAGTGCACTTTACTGCCAACACTACATGCACAAGTGTTATTTACAACTCTTTCACTCAAACACTCCTGTTTATCCAGCACTGTCTTTTGCTTTTAAACAGAAATTTATTAGAAGCGTGTCCATTGTGGGTGTTTTGTTTGGTTTGGGTCAGAATTCTGTTACAGTCTTGTAGGACCTGCTGTCTGATGCTTATACCATCTGTGATATATTTCCATAAACTTTCACAGTGTGTTATTTAGTATTCAAAGAGGGTAGGGCAGCTTAATAGTAAGGCATGAATTGCCTTATATTAAAATTTTGCAGATGCTTAAATATCCAACTGTATCCCATCATTGTAAAAACATTCTAAAATGTTCAGAAATTCTGATTGGTTGAGTCGTGTTCAAAGCCTTTGTAGAATGCTAATAAACCCACACCTGTCAACACATATTCTATGTTATAAAACAGTTAGTTCCTGTCCTTGATTCTGATTGTTCAATAGCTGTGTTTTATTCACAATAAAACATGGCTATGACCGCTTCAAACAGTGGTTCTGTGTATCACTACACAATACCCTTAGCAACCACTCTTAGCAATGTAAACTGTTTGTTCTCAATAGATATTGTTTATTGAAGCTTACTGTATTATGTAGAAGAGTGTTGTGAGAAAGTGGTCGAGTGAGCGAGTTTATTACCTGCATTCAGATTTAACATTTTCCTTCAGGTCAGTCCTATATTCATAATAAAAAAATCTGTTTAAATGTCCAATGTGTTATCCTGTCCTTTTAACAGTTAAGGGGTTTTCCCGTGACTGACAGCGCTAGTAAAAGCATTTGTCAGTTGCGTCTTTTTCCATTTTCAAAACAAATCAGTCTTTTCAATGTAAAAGTCGTGCCTAACAACGCCATGACTTATTCACGATACCGCACAGCCTCTCGTACCTTATTGCTTACTTGTTACACTAATTTGTTATGTTGCTTAGCAACCGTAAACAGGCAGACAGGGTAATGAACTCAGTGGATTCAATGGAATTATTGCTTATTTTGATAATAATATTAATCACTTACTAAACATTGGTATCATTGATCATTTTGTTGTTGCTAGTATTCTACAAAAGCAGTATATTATGGAAGTGCTAGGTTAGTGTTTTATACAAACACACATACACACACACAAAGATAGATAGATAGATAGATAGATAGATAGATAGATAGATAGAAGGCTTAAAAAAGACTAAAGTGTTAAAATACCATGTCAAGGACAGAAATATTCAGTATTAACTTTAAATTAGGAATTCTTCGGGTCTAATATAACGGACTCTGTATTGACAGCATGTGTGGCATGCTGTTGATTACCACAAAGTAATTTAGACTCATCCCTGAGCAAACGTGTGAACAATAATGCACTTACAATCGAACATTCTTGGACTTCTTAATCCAGTTTCTTCATAAATTTGTTTTCCCTCTCTCGTGTCATTGTGCTGGGTAAGGGTTTGGCTTTTTCTGCTGATTTGTGGCAGAAAACAGCATGAAACAATAGATCATACAATGCATGAGAGTAGCTCTATTTGTTAAAGGGAGAAGTCACCAAACATCTTTATTTACCCACCCTCATGTTGTTCCAAACCTGCATGCTGTTATTTTTTTTTTTTCCTGTGGAACAAAAGGACTACTTTTGAGGAAGTTTTACACAACGCTTTTCCATACAAGGACACAGTCAAGCTCCATAACACACAAACAAACAACATTAAATAGTCTATATGATCCATCCATGTAACTTTTTATAAGGAACCTGCTGAAAGTGTTCACTGAATCTTCCCCTCTTCCAAAGCTCTGTAAAGTAATTCACTAAAAAAAATATTTTAAAATGACATATTTTGCATTAGTAGGCAAACAATCCCTTTAAATCATGTTGGATATTGTTTCATTTCAATACTAGAATGTACAGTAGGTTCATACCGTATGTTTTGTTCAACAGTCCATTCTTCTGAAATCTGCATAGTTTTTTCTGGTCTGGTGGCATTGTTTAATACTTTACACCTCTGGATAGCAGGTGCATGGGGCTTTCTTTAAGGAAGATATATTTGTCCTGTGCCCTCTGTGCTTTATCTATGGTGAGCAGGGATTCTCTAGCAGCTGTGACACCCGTCAGCAGTGAATGATAGATATGGTGCTGGTGCACAGGGGAAGTTTATGGAGCAAATAATTTGCTGTACCATGCAATACGGCTCGCACTGACTCTCCTGCACAGAGACTCAATTCAAGAAATAACAACAGACTTAAAATAGACCTTCGATGTGTGTGTGTGTGTGTGTGTGTGTGTGCATGCATGTACACAAACCCACAGCTTGTGAGGATGTGCACAACGACATATTTTCTATATTAACTAATAGGTTAAAGGATAATTAGGCTGTTATTCGGTTTGTTTTGCGACTTGACCACCATGACCCATCCTTGGGTGTGCTAAACGCGAAGTTCAGATATAGCAGCAATATGATTATCCCTGATTATTCTTAATGCACTTGGTGTCAAAACCCACGAGGCCTCCTTTAAATACCATATTTTTGCCCAATCAACATAATTGCTTCATCTCAGAGGGAATAATAATTATGTGCCTTTTCCTTTCTTTTTTTGGTTTTATTTTTATTTATTTATTTTGTCTAAGACAGGCTGCTCTTCTGACCATGTACTCTAGTTTCTCAACACTGCTCCATGGCAACAGGCATGACGATCCAAAAGCATGCATCTTTTGTACATCTCCTGATCTGCCTTAATTGCTTTTCACACTCAAATCATATGCATGGGGGATGTCACAGTTATGAGATTTGTTATATGTAATGAAAAGACATTTGAGACTAAAAGACAGTAATTCCTGCGGGTTGCCAGTGCAAATGATAGATCTGATCTTTTCTGCTTGAGTGTGCAATCTGAGCTTCCACATTAAACAACATCTATTTTAAAACTAATGCTCTCATATCATGCTGAATAGCTTTTTTTGTGATTTCTGACAGTGTGCTGTGTGTAAAAAGGCTTTGGAGATGCTGTTAACCAGATCCATACTGTATAAAAGTGTCTGTCCCTGCTTCAGCTGGAAGATCCTTTGGTAACTAAGATGTACATACTGTGGTGTGTGTGTGTGTGTGCGCGCGCATGTAAGCTGAATAACAGGAATATAACAGGAATATAGGCTGAAAATGTGAGCCAATGTGTCACAAGTTTTAAGAAGTGACAGTTCTGTGGTGAACATTTTCTTGCTCCTCAAACATTTTTACTGTGCTTTCTATTTTATGTTTTACATCGATTTTGTTATATTTTCTGTAGAAAATGTAAATGTTGCTCTCCAGCGCCTACTGATCCAAGTCTCTATCATATTCTCCGATGTCCTCCTTCCTTGTAAGTCATTGATATTTTTTATTTGCCTATTTTGTCCACTAGGGGTGGTATAACCAAAATCTATCATGGTATAAGTGATTTTAGTATGATGATACTACTGTAAATATACAGGTGCATCTCAATAAATTACAATATCATAAACAAGTTTTTTTTTCTGTACTTTAATTCAAAAAGTAAAACTTAAATATATTCTAGATTTATTAGACATAAAATAAAATATTTCCAGACTTTTTTTGTTTTCATTTTGATGATTTCAGCTTGCTGCTCATCAAAATAAAAAAATCAGTATCTCAAATTATTAGAATATTTAATTTTCAAGTTCTATTAAATTATTATTCTCAGGGTATACATACTGGGTTTAGGTCAGTAATCCCAACAGCAGTCATGGGGAAGTATGTTGACTTGACAGTTGTCCAGAAGACTATCATCAAGACCCTCTACAATGAGGGTAAGCCACAGAGGGTCATTGCTGAAAGAGCTGGCTGTTCGCAGAGTGCTGTGCCAAAGCATATTCATGGAAAGTTGACTGGAAGGAAAAAGTGTGGTAGGAAAAGGTGTACAAGTGAAAGGAATGACCGCAGGCTTGAGAAGATTGTCTGGCGAAGCTGATTTAAGAACTTAAGAGAGCTTTGTCAGAACGTCATACCTGGGCTAAGGAGAAAAAGAACTGGACTGTTCCTCAATGGTCCAAAATTCTTTTTTCAGATGAAAGTAAATTTTGCATTTCATTTGAAAATCAAGGTCCCAGAGGAAGAGTGGAGAGGCACAGAAACCATGTTGCTTGTAGTCCATTGTGAAGTTTCCACAGTCAGTGATGATTTGGGCTGCCATGTCATCTGCTGGTGTTGGTCCACTGTGTTTTCTGAAGTCCACAGTTAACGCAGCCGTCTACCAGGAAATTTTAGAACACTTCAGCTTCTGCTGACAAGGTTTATGGAGATGCTGATTTCATTTTCCAGGAGGATTTGGCACCTGCCCACACTACCAAAGGTACCAAAAGCTGGTTCACTGACCATGGTGTTACTGTGCTTGATTGGCCAGCAAACTCGCCTGACTTGAACCCCATAGAGAATCTATGGGATATTGTCAAGAGGAAGATGAGAGACACCAGATCCAACAATGCAGATGACCTGAAGGCCGCTATCAAAGCAACCTGGGCTTCCATTACACCTGAGCAGTGCCACAGGCTGATTGCCTCAATGCCACGCCGCATTGATGCAGTTATTCATGCAAAAGGAGGCTTGGTTGGCCAAGTATTGAGTGCATAGAAATTAACATACTTTTCAGAAGCCTAACATTTCTGTTTAAAATATCCTGTTTTTTTATTGATCTTATGAAGTATTCTAATTTATTGAGATTAGTGAATTGGTGGGTTTTTGTTAAATGTGAGCCAAAATCATCACAATTAAAAGAACCAAAGACTTAAAGTACTTCAATCTGTGTGCATTGAATTTATTTAATACACAAGTTCCACAATTTGAGTTGAATTACTGAGTTGAATTGAACTTTTCCACGACATTCTAATTTATTAAGATGCACCTGTATATACACATTACTGTTCAAAAATTTTTGCTTTTTTTTTTTTTTTTTGGAAAGATACTAATATTTGTATTCAGCAAGGATGAATTAAAGACATTTATAATGTTACAAAAACTCTCTTTTAAAAAACTGCTCTTCTTTTAAACTTTCTGTTCATAAAAAAATCCTGAAAAAATGTATTGCGGTTTCCACAAGAAAGATTTCTGAAGGATCATGTGACACTGTAGACTGGAGTAATGATGCTGAAAATTCAGCTTTTCCATTACAGGAATGAATTAAATTTAAATATATTAAAATAAAAAACTGTTCTTTTAAATTGTAATAATATTTCACAATATTACCGTTTTGATTTTTTTTTTTATCAAATAAATGCAGCCTTGGTGAGCATAAAAGACTTCTTTTAAAAACATTAAACTGATCCCAAACAACAGCATATGTCATTTTTTCAATCCAAGTAATGATAATCTAGTGACTTAAATGCTTTAAAAATGAAAGCGACACTGTTATTTGACTTATTTTTGAACTTCATGGGTGCAAACGTAAGATTATTTATAAGAGATGAATAATGTGTCTAGTATCAGTGCAAAAACAAAAGTTTAAAGACTAAAAACAGTGAATGAAAAATTTGACTGGAAGGGCCACATTTGAAACCACTATAAAATAGCCAATGTATGCAAAGATATATGACAGTCTGACCTTACATCACTTAAATTCTATAGACCTTATGTAGCCCAGCCCCTTTTCAGCACTGCACTCGTAATGCAATCATTGAATTCAGGTGTTCCAATCACTTCCATAGCCACATAGTATAAAATCAAGCACCTAGACATGCTGACTGCTTCTACAAACATTTGTGAAAGAATGGGTCGCTCTCAGGAGCTCAGTGAATTCAAGCGTGGTTATCACCTGTGCAATAAGTCCATTCGTGAAATTTCCTCACTACTAAATATTCCACGGTCAACTGTTAGTGGTATCATAACAAAGTGGAAGCAATTGGGAACAACAGCAACTCAGCCACAAAATGGTAGGCCACGTAAAATCACAGAGCGGGCCAGCGCATGCTGAGGCACACAGTGCGCAGAAGTCGCCAACTTTCTGCAGTGTCAATAGCTAGAGACCTCCAAACTTCACGTGGCCTTCAGATTAGCTCAAGAACAGTGCGTAGAGAGCTTCATGGAATGGGTTTCCAAGTGTAAAGTCTGGTGGAGGGGGGATTATGCTGTGGGGTTGTTTTTCAGGGGTTGGGCTTGACCCCTTAGTTCCAGTGAAAGGAACTCTTAATGCTTCAGCATACCAAGACATTTTGGACAATTTTATGCTCCCAACTTTGTGGGAACAGACATGGATGAGCGAGTTTGGTGTGGATGAACTTGACTGGCCTGCACAGAGTCCTGACCTCAACCCGATAGAACACCTTTTGGATGAATTAGAGCGGAGACTGTGAGCCAGGCCTTCTCGCCAACATCACTGCCTGACCTCACAAATGCGCTTCTAGAAGAATGATCAAAAATTCCCATAAACACACTCCTAAACCTTGTGGAAAGCCTTCCCAGAAGAGTTGAAGCTGTTATAGCTGCAAAGGGTGGGCCAACTCCATATTAAACCCTACAAATTAAGAATGGGATGTCATTAAAGTTCATGTGCATGTAAAGGCAAGACGTCCCAAAACTTTTGGCAATATAGTGTATTTATGAATAAACCGCTCATTTTACCGCATTAACCAGAAGTTCAAACACAGAAATTCTAAAGATGGCTGCGCACTTGTTTCTCTGGCACATAAGGTCTATATTAATGCAGTTAGATGTTGTTAAAGTTACACTGTGTCTACACTGGCCACAACAGGCCAAAATTAATTCACTGCCATTATAATAAAAGAAGCTATCTACTTTATATCACTTTTGTATGCTACATAAATTGAATTGCATTGTGATATAAATGCTATAGAAGAATGTATAGCATCACACAGTAGGAAAGTAAAAGCACTCAACAAGCCACACAATTTGAGATCATTCATTTCCATTATACTAACAGTTTAGGTTGAGTTACACTGTTGAATGAACACACACAACACAACAATTCAGCATCTTTGTTAGTATATTTAAGTTGGAGTCTACGAATACTCCTGCTTCGGCTGTGATGTCCCTCGTGCTACTGGGGTGACGGCTCTGTCTGTTATCTGTCTTCTGTCACTCGTGTTTCAGATGTCCAATGAGAGCTGCAGCTCATAGGGCTGTGAGTCATAGACCGCATGCTCTGGTGTGAACGAACCAACAGGATGAAAGGAATGCGAGTCTGCCTTTGTTACAGGATTTTGTTTGTTCTCTCTCCATCTTTCTCTCTCTCTAATGTTCTGTTTACGCTTTTAATGATATCACCTCAAGGTAAGCCACACCACAGCTGCTGGAAGAAAAGGACATCGCTTTGTTCTTGTAGAAATTTGAGCAGCGAACACTAAAAAGGGAATGAAAAAGGAAGAAAAAGCCCTGATTTATCTCTTTTAAAATGGCCAAGCACATAAAGGAATAATTAAAAAAAAAAAAAGTTATTATTTACTCATCCTTATGTTGTTTCAAATGACATTTTTTCTTCCCTGTAAAACAAAAGGAGAAATGCTGCATAATGTACTAGCCCCCCAATTTAATAAAAGTGAATAGCAATCTGAACTTCAAAATGACGACAACAACAACAAAAAAAAAAAACATAAAAGCAGAGTTGAGTCACATTTATTTGTGATAAATATTATGACTTTTGTTGTGGTGTATGTTGTTATTTCATGCTTGTAAGTACTGCTAGATTTGTATGCTATTTTATGTACAGCACTTTGGTCCATTTTTATGGTTGTTAAAGTGCTTTATAAATGAATTTGAAATGAGTTGAGTTATTTATATAGCACTTTATACAATACAGATTTTCACGGCAGCTTCACAGTAATAAACAAGAGAATAGTAGTATTAATGTTGTAAGTTTATCACGAAATTATGAAACTAATACAATTCCAGCTCTAAAAAGACAGCACCTCAATTTAGGCCCTGTTTATACCTGGTATTAAGATGTGTTTTGGTTGATTGGATCACAATAGACATTCCTGTTTACACCTGTGTTGTGTTCGAAATTGCCCCCTATACCCTCATTCACTATTCCCTACATTACTCCACTAATATAGTCTACTTGAAGGAGTGAATGTAACGAGTGAGTGAATTCGGACACTGAGTGCTCCGGAAGGGCTGCCGATTTCGTATAGTTTGTGCTGCTGTTTAATAATCTTTTGAAATGTAGCAAACTGGCAGCTCCAGTAGTAATGAATATTTATGTTGAACTAGCATGTTCAAACCTTTTAAACGATTTAATGACTAATTAAAAAGGAATTTATACTTGTATGATAATGCTGGACCAGCGCAGTTTGGAAAAAGAATGGATTATTTATTCAGCTGCGGGTGCCATCTCCTGGCAAGATGCGGGAATTCATTCAGTGCACGACTCTCACAGTGCATTATGGGTATTCTCTAGCCGTTGAGCATGCATCGGTTGTACACTCATTATTGCGGTGCATTGTGGGATTGAATGAGTGCACTCAACATCGTCCACTATGGTTTCGGACACCACTACAAATGGCTGTTCCCTCAAATAGTGCCCTATTTAAGGGACAATTTTCGGACACAGCCCTGGTGTTTTAATCTGTCTCTTTTGTCCACATTCGACCACTTCTGTCCTGATTTCTTTGAGGGGAGGGTATATGGGTGGGTAAATGTATGGCTTTTCCAGTTCTTTTCGATCTAACGGACGAAATAAGCTCATGCAGTTTACATATGAACGTGATCGGAGATGACAAAAAAACATACGGAGAGCACATTCGACCACATGAGCGTTTACACTATTAAAGCAATCCATTCGAATGCATTTTCGACTACCTCTGGAAGTGGTCGAAAGTGGACAAGCTGAAAACGTTTTAGACCTCATTTACACCTGTATTGAGTGTCGTCTGCTTGTGATTGGATCATCCAAAATGCATCTTAATACCAGGCATAAACAAGGCAATAACCGTGTGAATGTTGCAAAGATTATTAGTTATGAAGCGTATTTCAACTACACTTCCAGAAAAAACAGTTGTCACTGGTGCTGTACCTTTTTAAAAGGTATGCTTTTGTGCATATTAATACTTTATATGTACATATTATTACCTAAAGTGTACACACATTCAGTATACATACAGTATATTAGTAACTTTTGAATGGAAAGGCAAAGTTTTTAAAATGTGTGTAAGCAGTTGAAAAAAACTGTTATTCATTTAAGTTCAATGACAGCGTTGATGTTGTAGCATATGAATATAATGATAGAGTTCTAGAAGACTTTTATTCCAAGAAAGAAAGAGATTCATGTTGGTTTGAAATGACTTGAGGGTGAGTAAAGGATAATAGAATAGTAATTTGTGGGTGAACTATCTCTTTAACCCAGGTATGAGGAAAGGGTAACCCTGAGGGTGCAAAAGCCAGTGATGTGGGGCTTCAGGGCTGCTCCATGTTTCCTGGCACATGAGGAGCCCAATGTGCCAGGAACCCAGTGGGTGATGCAGTCTTTCTGCTCTCACTACATCATGGAATCTGCCCTCATATGCTGGTGTCCTGTAGGCATAGCTGGTTCATCCCCATATCCCTATCCAAGAATTAGGAGGAAAACACAAATTTACAAAATGCCCTGCAGGAAGTGACGCACATGACATTGGCATCTGGCAGTCGTATATTTGGCTTTGTGGGGTGAAAAGAGGAGTGAAAAATTAATACTGTGATTGACAGGTTTACAAACAAGGGCATGGCAATGGCAAAAAGTATTTTTTTTTACTGCAATGCATCTTTTACAGTTATTGCTTCATGGTTAGTTTTGGTCTTGCTGACTGAGGCCATATTCTCGTGACATTTAGTATTACAGCACATTCAATTAAGATGTGTAAGGTCGTTCTAAACTAACAGCCTAATGTAATGGACAGTACAGTCTAGGTACGATTAGTCATATTTGCTCTCTAATTATGGCTATATATGAATAAAGGATGATCTTGCTTTAATCCTAATTAAGATAAATCCTTAACGATAACTGACCATTCATATTATTTTTCATCTGTCCAAGCCTGTACCAGGCAGGTAATAAAAAGTGTATAGTTTGCATTTCCTGAAGTTCTTGCAATGCAGCAAAAGTGTAGTGTAAAAAGGTTTTAGGCTTTGGTTCTGCATAGATACAGTGCCACATTAGAGCTGGTTTGCTGATGACACTCACTATGCATTTTGCAGACTGTCCTCCAAAAAAAAAAAAATCAACAACCCTATAGGTCTTTTTTCAAGCACCTTATTACGACCTATATTTACGTTTTGAAGTCATGCGCCCTCTAGCGGGCTTAAAAATAATGACAGTGTCGTGTTACATCTGTTGTCATGAAATGACATATGACCGTCGTTACCAATCAAAATTGGGTTCATTTAAATGCAATGTGTGGACTTTTTACATGGTCCCTTACCCACCATTTGTCCTATTTCCATTTAGCAAAACTGATTTTTTTTTATTAACGACTACACCTACCCCAACCCTAAACCTACCCTTAGTGATTTATAGTGCATATACACTTTATATGTACATGCGTTCCCTGGGATCGATCCCACAATCGCATGATTGCATATTATTGTATATTGCAATGCTCTACCATTTGAGCTACGCAAAACCCGAAATATGACGCAGATAAAAGGGTACAATGCATTAAGATGAAAGTGTCCTGTTGTCTTTCGTAAATGTAAACTTTCGTAAACGCTCGTATGGGTCGTATTTCATGCATTAAAATTAAAGTGTCCTGTTGTTGATAAGGGCGCAACTTTAGTAAACACTCCTATGGGTTGTATTTCAGGGAAGTGACAAACGACCTATATGGGCGTATTGGTTGGAGGACATGTTGCCATTTAGTTTTTTTTTTTAATCAGCAATGCATGACAATCAATACATAAAGCAGTTGCTGAGATGATTAAATAGATGTAAAATGGCAAAGACCAGTCACAGCATGTAAATAAATGCTTTCGTCTAAATGTAAATGCAAAAAGTTTAACTAACTATTCTATCAGAGATTTAAGTTAACACTAAATATTTTTTTGAGTTTTTACAACTCCGCTAAAGTTTGGAGTTCAGTGAACTTGAAAAAATAGATTCAAAAATAATCAAATATTTTAATGTCAAACATATACCCTCTAGTGGTGTTTTTTTACCGAAAAAATACCCAGACGTTCGCAGGGCAGTTGGATTCGACAGCAGGTCAATTCAAGTAAAATCTGCCAGTTCTGCTTACTTAAACTTTGAATTTCTTAACTTAAACATTTTGAGGTAACTGATTGCCTCAATTTTTTTGAGTTTTGCCAACTTATTCAGGTTTACAGTGTACTTAAAACTTTGAGTTGCATTAAATTAAGATGAACAAAACACTAAATATATATTTTGATTTAAATTAATGTTTATTTGTAAATTACAGTTATTCAAAAAACAAAACAAACAAACAAACAAAAAAAAACTAGCTATGCATACTGATGATATTTAAGTTTGCAAATTTACAAAAATCAGTTGCCTCAATTTTTTTTGAGTTAGTAGAACTTATCCAGTTTTACAATGCACAATTCCTGTCTCATTTGCCCTGTTTTGTGTTTAAAGGGCTTTTTAAGGACACAAGGGTGAGTAATTAATGACAGAATTTTTGGGTGAACTAATCCTTTATAGGGTCATAAAAAACCCCAAAACATTTTTTTTGTACAAACAGTATTTGAATAGATACTGTATGTCCAGGCTGCACATCATTGAAAACCCTAAAGGTACTCATTAAGTTTATCCATAAGTGGAAATTAGTTATTTTTGCATTTTTTAGAGCAATTTCTGTCTTCCGGTTTGAAAAGCAAAGTCGGAGCAACTTCTGACTTCGGCTTCTGACGTCAATGTATAATACCGGCAAGATCCGGTGTGGTGACTGGCTGCCAGACTGGCTGATGTCAAACGTTTCTGAGCGCTTCTCTGCATTTATTTATGACAAAGAGCTCATTAATTCCAATTCTTTATTAGAATGAACTCTTTTCATACAGCGCAGTGCTTGGATTAACTCTTTTATTCCAAGCACTGCGCTGTATTACGCATGAGATGGCATAGCAGAGAATTCAAATGACGTGCGCTGTCCATTCACTTCTTGTGAACTGTGTTGTTGTCCTTCAGGCACAAATAAGTGTACGGAGCCCCATGTTTCAGTAGTCTGTTGTCAGTCATAGTCTGTACATCATCATTGTAAACCTGTTGCGTTTGTCTTTCTCTGCGTTGTCTGGATTTGTGTTTCTTGTTTGGATTTTCTTTTTGTGTTTGTTAAGTAAAAACTGCTGCAATTAGGTCCTTGCCTCACCTCTTCCTTGCTGACGATAACAATCATAAATAATTTTTAATTTTTAGATTTTTATGCACTTCATTTAGTTACTGTTGCTTTGTCCAACAAGCCATGGCACTCTTACGCCACACATCATGTTCTCACAATGACAACATGCCAACAGACAAAACAGAGCAGGTTACTTTTGGTATGAAGCAAAGTGTCAGCTTTCAAATTTTTTCAAACAATAAATACCGTTTCGTGGCTCTTTAATGTGTCGTGACAGATCGCTGTAGCATCTCAGTTCAAATGGCATGTGAACCGATCATCTCTTCCAACTAGTAATAAACATGAATTAACATTAGAAGGTATGTTGTTTCAACCCCAGAAAGCCATCAATATACATCAATATATATATACTTTTTAAAAGTTAAAGTTCACCAACGTTAATTTATTAACTCTCCTGTCAGACAAAATGGCGGATTCAGCATCATGATTAGTCAGATCGCCTGTCAATCAAACTCCCGGCGAAGGGTGAACTACGCTCTAGAAGACATACTGAATAGTTTATTTTTTATTTAATTTTTATTTAAAGAAATGTAAGATTACATTTTGAAAAATGTTACTTTTAGGATCTTAAATCTTGAATGGCAAACGAGCAGCAAATTGAGACGTCATCGTAGATTCATAATCGTAGACCTGAATAATGAATTGCTTGCAATGTTCCCTATTTGTAAGTCACATAAAAAAAAAAAAAATTAAAAAAAAAACACAAACTTGTTGGAAGGACATCTCTAATTTAATATCTGTAAGGAGTGTGATGTCAGTGCAACTATGAATAAAACTGTTCAGTTGTCATTGTGCATAAATTAAACAAAGCACTTTAAATCACATAAGATATAAAGGAATATGAACCATATAACAGCAGAGAAGATTTTGTTGTAAGTAAACAGTGATCATGGAGTCTCAAAAGGGCAGGGAGATTGCGTATTCATAACACATGTGATAAAAATAAGAAGCTTTAATATTTAGTCAAAGGTGCTGAGATTTTCTTCTGGAATATCACACAGAAAATGTGCCCTGACAGATATCACTGAAATTAGTATCCTGAGATATCACACCTGTCTCTGACAGTCATCGTCAAAAAACAAGACTTGAGGATGCTGTTATTTAGCCAGTCAGAAGATCTGGAGACAGTCTCTGCATGTCAGTCATTTTGAGCATTCAGTTTTGCTGACATATACTGTATGTTTGGAGGAAGGATTTTAAGGGAAGATGGTCTAATTCAGTGGCCAAGTCGCTGGAAGTTAGCGAGACAGCTTACATTGACTTGGGCGGTAGGTTTGAAGGTTGTGTCTCAAGAGACGTGGTAGAGAAAGAGCGTGGCATTTTAGAGCGTCCAGCTCTTGGTGAACAAAAGTCAATGTGGAATATGAAAATCAATATTTGTATAATCTAGATGTTTGAGGTTGCATGACCCTCTCAGAAGCACCTGTATCGGTTTTTCCTGGCTTGTTTCTCTGTCATTATTGTGACATTAATATAATCTAATGAACAAACCCTCCGGCTAAAGTGCAAGTAAATGTTTTCTTTTTAAGAAACACATGAATAAACAGGCTTTCAGCGTTATCGTTTGAAAGCATGTATCTAATATACAGTAGATGTGTGCATCCCATCATTCCTAGAGAGGGTTTAGCAAGCAGGGCTAATCCTCTGTCATCTTGAAAGTGGGGTAAATAGGCATTTATTCAAAGGCTTTTCTTGGAAGCTCCGATATCAGCTGCAGCCCACATTTAGCCCCAGACCGTATCCAGGGCATTGTGAAATGAACCAAAAAAACCCTGGAGAGCAGAGGTGTTTGTGCGATAGCTCGCACACAAACTGAATAATGGACAAGATCATGGAAAATATATCTGCGCTACACGCTAACAGCCTACACAAAACATTAAGCTGCAAGTTTAACAAAGGGGCATTAGCTCTTTGGTGTCTTTCTCTGCTTGAAAGAGGGTTTCTCATGGCTCTGATTCCTATTTGGACTGACATGCTGTAACTCTGTGGTTGGGGGTTGTTCATCCAGCTTGGAGGCTTTTGTTGCTGTGCCATCTTCATCTCTCATCTCTCATCTCTGCTAGAAATGGCCAATCTCACAGAGAGCTTTCTCTGATGGGCATGATGAATTTGGCAGGTATAAGGAAAGTGGGATGCTCCCAAAGGTCAAAGACTTGGGACTGTCTATAGCAGTGATGTGTGGGAGAATTCTGAAATGAAGAGGCAAAGTCCCTCTCTGGGTCTTGGCTTTAGTTCAGTCCAATAAATTTTCATGTTTCAGCTCCATTTGATGTTTCAGTGTTTCTAGGTATATGGAACATAACTTATCTTACACTGTAAAAAAAAAAAAAAAAAAAAAAGTAAAGTAAGTAATTACAGGGTTAGTTCACCCAAAAATGAAAATTATGTCATTAATTACTCACCCTCATGTCGTTCCACACGCGTAAGATCTTCGTTCATCTTTGGAACACAGATTAAGATATTATTGATAAAATCCGATTGCTCAGTAAGGCCTGCATCGCCAGCAATAACACTCCCTTTTTCAATGCCCATAAATCTACTAAAATCATATTTAAAACAGTTAATGTGACTACAGTGGTTCAACCTTAATATTATAAAGCAACGGGAATACTTTTTGTGCAGCAAAAATAACAAAATAGCGACTTTATTCCACAATATCTAGTTATGGGCAATTTCAAATCACTGCTTCATGAAGCTTTGAAGCTTTACAAATCTTTTGTTTCGAATCAGTGGTTCAGAGCGCCAGAAACCCATGATTTCAGTAAACAAGGCTTCTTTACGTCATAAGTGTTTTGAAACTTCAATAGTTCACCTGACTTTGGCAGTTTAATACACGCTCCAAACCACTGATTCGATACAAATGATTCGTTAAGCTTCATGAAGCAGTGTTTTGAATTCGCCCATCACTAGATATTGTTGAATAAAATTGCTATTGTTATTTTTGCCGCACAAAAAGTATTCTAGTTGCTTTATAACATTAAGGTTGAACCACTGTAGTCATCACATGAACTGTTTTAAATATGTTTTTAGTAGCTTTCTGGGTATTGAACAAGGGAGTGTTGTTGCTGGCGATGCAGGCCTTACTGAGCCATCGGATTTTATCAAAAATATCTTAATTTGTGTTCTGAAGATGAATGAAGGTCTTACGGGTGTGGAACGACATGAGGGTGAGAAATTAATGACAGAATTTTCATTTTTGGGTGAACTAACCCTTTAACACTGTAATGTTTATAGCCTATAATAATTGACATTGACATTATATTTATACATGCACATTTAGTTTTCCAAACCAGTCATATCAAAGTCACATACAATTTCTGCATTTTTACTAGAGCTGTCAGTAAATTTTTCTAATCTATATCCAGCCTATTGAAAATGCAAAAAACAAAAAAGTATATACATAATATACAGATTAATGAATCACAAATAATGGCATATGTCACTGCTTGTTAAGAAAAGTTCTCAAATTAAGATACTAATATACATTATTGAGACAGATGAGTAAAGCATTGAATAGATATTTAAAAAAAGTGGCTTTAGGAGTTTCCATTATGACGTTATGACGTTAGTGATGTTTTTCGAGTTATGATTGATTTCATTAATGGTTGTCATGTGTGATACTTTAGTACAAAACACTGAAAAATTCTGTTTCCAGTGCCACAACAGTGCTACTGAATCTACAGCTCAATCCAGATACTCTGGGTCAGAGTGTTGTGTATCATTCTTTCTAGTGAATCAAAAACTTACAGCGTGACCAGTGTTATCTGATTCCTAAGCGATTCAGTTGTATGAAATGGCTCTTTTTAGCAGATCAAAAACCTACAGCGCGACTAATGGTTATAGAGTCGGACTTGTAACCCAAAGGTTGCGGGTTCAAGTCTCAGTACAGGCAGGAAATGTAGGTACGGGAAGTGAATGAACATCACTCTTTTCCACTCTCAATTCCACAACCCCGAATCGCTCCTGGGGCGCCGCAGCAAAAAACGTCTGCCCACTGCTTCGAGTGTGTGTTCACGGTGTGTGTGTGTTCAATACTTACTGCTGTGTGTGTGCACTTGGATAGGTTAAATGCAGAGCACAAAAGTATGAGACACACTTCACTTTTTAGTGGTTATGCAACCAGTGTGGTCCGACTCCGTTATGAACTGAAACTTTATAGTGAATCAAATGCATACTGTGCATCTAACGGCTTACTACTGTATTTAAGGTTAATGACGATGATTAGTCAGTAGTAGGATATTTTTAAAAAAATGAATGAAATATGTAGCCACATTTTTGTTTGCTTAGTGTAAGTTTAAAAGTCTGTGTAAATGCATCTTTGTTGTATATTTATTATTGAAATAAATGTATCACATTAGATTTGGCAATGGAATTGCATTTTTGTCCAAATGTAGTTTCTTCCTCAAAAGTACTAAAATAATTATTTATAGTTTCACAATTTTTAAATTCCTCAATATTCCTTTTTTACTAAATTTTCCTTCGGGTCAGGGGGCATGATTTACTGCATTAGTTCACTGCATCTTTAACCCATATATATTCAAGAATAAACACAACACAGCACATTTCCCATGTATTTTTGACGTAATGAATGTAGTTTATGTGTTTTGGGGACTTAATGATGTTTCTGTCCATCTGAGGCTTTCATCTGGGGCGTCTTTAGTCTGTAAATGAGCTTGTGATGCTAATGTTCTGGTTCATTACCCTCTGAAATGAAAGCATACAGTAGCTCACTGCTCACTGGAGTCACCAGTTAATACAGTGCCTTATTTGACTATGCAAATAGTGAGAAGGAATAATCTATATTAGCTCACTGACTGGGTGGCATTTTCAAACAGTCTTAATGACCAGGTGGGTCAGCACACTGTATTTGCAGCTCTGAAATTTAAATGTCACTGCTTTCTGATAGAGTTTGCATTTCAGAAGAAGAAGAAGAAGAAGAAAACATTTCATGGTCATAGTGTGTTATGCTTATTATACTTAGATATACTTAATTATACTAAAATCTTATACTTAGTTATACCGAAATGAAAGCCTCTAGATAAAAACCAACAACAACAAAAAAACATATGAGCCAATAAGTTAAATTAGCGTTGGGTGCAGCATAGATGAAATAAAGAGCTGGATTTAGTTGTAGCAGTAATTCGATTTATTACAATAGTCAAAGAAACCAACATATCGCATTGCCTGCCTAATCAAAAATGCAGCACAGTATCACAATATCTTGTGCTAGCTAATCAAAAAAGCCTTTCTTAGCTAGTGCTAACTGAAAACACAAAGAAAAGGGTAAACATTTGGCCATTTTATGCTATATAAAATTTATATGGACACTGTTATTTGTGCTTCTGTCTCATTTTTTTCTGATGTGAGAATGTGTGGCTTATAAATAACTCACACACTTGACATGGCATATTAGTGGAGCTGCTTTTGTTTATGATTGCTATTTTACTGCACAAGAGTGATAGAAACAGGCCGATAGTGTTTGCAGCAATACTGCACATCATTTAATGTCACTGAAAAGGGGGGAACCTCTCTTTCTTTCAGATGTTTTAATCAGCAGTGAGTCAACCTGTGGGATGGAATCGGACAGGAAATGTTCCTAATTGCGACAAGAAAACGAAGCAGATGAAGAGATTTCTGAAGCTGCTCCTCTTCTCGATGGGGTTGGTGGGGGAAGAGATCGCGAAGGGAGAACGGAGGCCCAGATCTCTTTCGTCTTTTAGCTGATGTATTTTTAATGCTTCCCTTGTGCTGGTGGATGGGCGAAAAAAAGTTCTCATCAACTTTTTAGGGTCGCTTTGAAGAGATGTGGCTGTGGGATTCAGTGCCAGTCGTGGGAGCCCGAGGCTTTCAAGCCTGCCAACATTAATTTCATTTACATACACGTTTCTTTACCTTCATATCAGAGTTTTAACCCCATAGAGACTGATGATCTGCTGGGTGGATTTTGGCCACTTTGAAAAAAAAAAGATCTTTGATACTGTAACCCTAATCCTTACAGTTGGAGTGCTAAAGCATGTAATAGTGCTGATTATCAGATTACATGGAAAGCGTTTAGAATGACTGTCTGTGTGCATATTCACTGCAGCTGACAATCAAATAATCCTCTCTATATCAAGCACAAAACAGCACAGCTTCATGATGCTTTGCATCATTTGACACATATAGCAGCACATCGAGCATTACGCTCTCCTTTAAAAGAGCATTTGTAATTTGCCATTCTAGAGCGTATAAGCACATTTATTTAAAGAGGCCTAATGATATCATGTGGTGGGAAACTTCAGCTCATTTACTGTGCCAGCAGATGTCTGCCGTCGTTCTAGCGTTCAGCTCTGAAGGTCACTCATGACTCTGCCTAAGTAGGCCTGATTCTTTTTCGATACTTCCGTTACTTTGTAGTAATATATATATTTTTTTGTTCATTCCTATTATTTCCATTACAGTTCAAATAACTCTTTCCCCGCCAGCTCTTTTTTTTTTTTTTTTTTTTTAAGTTGCCAGGCATGCAAAATTGATCATTTTCACCAAATTTTCATGGTCCCCAGAATATTTTGTTGTATATCTGAACGTACAATATATCAAAAGAAAGAAGAGAGCTTTCTTTATGCACACAATAATAATCTTTAACATTGTAATCCTTTTATTTTTTAATATTTGTCATGTTTGTATGCTGCTGCACATCCCTGTGTGTGTAACAAGCAGAGTGTACGTGCATTGTGCACCCGCCTATAGGCACATATTACTAACACGCTCTTTAAATAACAACAAACAAAACTGCGCCATTGACTTTAGACCAGGTTTCAGTTGGTCAATGGCGCAGTCTATTTCAGTTGCCTCAAAATAGTAACACGCCAACAATGCGCCTGAACACACCTCGTTTTCAGACCAGCATGCCCATGGGCGAACAGATGGGTGCAAATGCATTTGCTATTTAAACAACGTGGCGCAGGACGTGATATTGATTACTGCATTGGGCTGAAACTGGCAAAAAACACTTGCCTCACACCTGGCGCCATATTGCGCTGGGTGTATGATAGGACCCTTAGTCTCGTTGGGATTCAGGACGATGATCAAACATAGATTGAGTAGATCAAGTCCATCAGCTTCAGTCTTTAACTCTTCCTAGGTCGACATTTCAAAATGTTGGGGCATTTTTGATTTATATGCTGTTAAATGTTTGATGATTGTGTTATTATACACTTGCATAAGCAATGCTTCTATCCCTTAGTTCTGCTTCTTCTTTGCCTGTGTTTTGATCTGGAGATTTTGTACTATTTCAGACGATGCATAATACTGCCCCCTACCATATAACAATGAAAACATGGATTGCCGGAAAATTCTGTCAGCGTTGTGTCATAAAAGACAGAATTTTGTCAATGGTGCAGAAAAGCAAGTTAAAAACAAGCCAGAAACCACTTTATATGGAGAAAACTTTAGATTACAACAGACTCTCTCCACAGCTTTAATCGCAATTAAATCATGATATTGCTACGCATCGCAATGCATTGAACCTGCAACATGTGCTACATGAGCTGTGTATTCTGCCATTTTTTTGCCATACCTGCATGTAAATTACAAATGTAATTGTACTATAGAATATTTTGCTTTTAAAATGTAAAAATACAGTAGTTTATAAAGTCTCTTCAAGGGTTCCTATAAACATAAAATGGACTTTCCTTGGAAATGGACCATTTTTCTTGTCTGCTGCCTTTACATCATATTTTAGGATAGTCGCTAATGAAGGATTTGGGACTGTGTGTTCTTGTGGTGCCATCAGCCAATCAGGATAGCCAGAAAGATCTATAAATATTAGATCAATAGCTTACACTTAAATTAGAAATGTTGCACTGGCGACTAACTGAAGTGAAATGAAGTTGAAGTTGAAGTTGAAGGTAGCTACTAAAATTATTAAAACTAGAACTCTAATAAAAATATAATTTTATATAAATATAAAACTATAAATAGTAATATTAACACTAATAATTAAAGCACATAACACAATTACTAAAACTGAAACTAAAATTGAAAATATACAAATGAAAGCTAATTCAAAATAATATAACACTGATTAAAAAACACTCATTTGTAACATTTTGTATATCAACAAAACATTTAAGTAAAACACGTTCACAGACTGAAATTTATAGAAAAATTCTACTCAACTTAAATTATTTAACTGAGATGTTATGTACAATAATGAACTATTTATAATAATATATATATATATATATATATAATTTTTTTTTTTTTTTTAATTACGAAGCCAAACTCTACACAAAGTTATATATTACAAACTGACTGTAATCTGGTCCCAAACACGACCAGGTGGTTGGTGGTTAAAAAGTCGGTGAAGCCACCTGCAGTGAAGATAAATGAAACTGTCTTTACTATGTTGGACCTGCGTGCTCTTTTGAACAGCAAAAGTTATGAATACCTCAGCTGTGATTAAAGCGATGCATGAACTTCTGCATCCACAAAGGTAGGGCGGCCCATTTCTCTCTGTATCTTTCTCCCATCATCCATTACTGCTTTCCCCCCCGTGGAACACCTCACTTTATCAAAAAAACAAGTGTGTTAGTCCTCTGTCTGACAGTAGCATGAGGTGAGAGGAAAGGAGCGAGAAAGAGAGCGCTCTAGGGGAGGAATATAAAGCTGTTGGTGGTTTCACCACATGGGCTGTGAAAAAAAAAAAACAGAACAACATCAGCATGTCTGTCATGATGGCATGACCTCCCCACAGTCATGGCCAGCTGTCAAGAGAGCAGGAGGCAGATGGGAGAGGGAGGTATGATGAAGAGGAGGAGGACTTTCATGAGTAAACTGCTCTAGACACGTGCACCACGTCCCACTGACACCGAAATCATTATCATCATGACTCTCTGATGTGTGGTCCATTTACACTTATGCAAGCAAATGTGGATTTAGTCTGGAAAGAAATCTTGTGGGCTGTTTTGTGAGGGTTTTGTACGTGTGGCTGAATCTTTCTGTCTGTCTGCCTGTCTGCCTGTCTATCTACCTATCCCTTCAAACATCAAGGCTTTTTATGTTTTCTTTCTCCATGGCTTTGGCTCATTTTTCGAAAACAGTCTTAACATCCTCTAAACTGTAAGTGCAATTCTCACAGCTGTTTGCTGGAACATCAGAACTCTATTGCATGTCTACAAAATTACTCTCCCAGAACATTTAATTCATGCTTCAAAACATAGTTATTGCTTTTGGTTTAGGTTCACATTAATGTTTCCATGTCTTTTATTTTGTAATTTGTCATAAAGTTTGTTTGAGACACATCGGCGCAGACCGATCGGCGTATGACATCAGAGAACAACGAGAGCAATTGGAGAGCATACGACTCCTTATGCTTTTAAATCGCTCACGTGGTACTTCGATGTCATACGCCAATCGGTCTGCGCAGCGTCATGTCTCCTGTTTCATGTCATGTGATTCCCCGTTTCCCTCATGTGATCCTGCCATGTGGTTCTTAAAGGGGACTTATTAAGCCTTCTTTTACAAGATAAGTCTCTGATGTCTCCAGAGTGTGCATGTGAAGTTTTAGCTCAAAATACCATACAGATCATTTTTTATAGCATGTTAAAATTGCTCCTTTTTGGGGGTGAGCAAAAATGTGCCGTTTCAGTGTGTGCCCTTTAAATGCAAATGAGCTGCTGTGCTCGGCCTAAGAGAGCAGAGCTTCAAGAGGTGATTCTCCGGTGTCAGGAGTCAGTCAGGACTGTCTGTATAATGTCAGAAACTGAAAATATATGCTGCATGGAGATAGAACAGGTAGTTTAGTTTAATTACAGTTATAACTTATATTGTCTTCTTGTTTTTATCCACTATATTAGTACAAGCCTGTTTACCGATGAGTTTTATAACGTTTATTGTACTTCACACAAAATATGAAGTGTCTGTTTTCACTCTAGAAAATCACTGTAAGAGCTTAATAAAACAGTCCAAGTGTGCATTAAAATATTATCCATAAACTCTCTCTCTCCCTTGCATTATCATCAACATACACAGTGAAGTACACAGAAACACTCATTGCAACTAACAGTAAACAAATATATAAAGACCTTATGCATTTTCGGGTGGTGCTTAATAAACTGGTAAACTATATATCCGTAAATCAACTCCGTTAAACTGTAATAAAGTGCTCTCACCTTCATTACTGCCATATCCAGTATCACTCTGGAGACTGTAAGCTGGATCACGAACAGTTTACTGATCTATCCTTGAGTAACAACTTTTTAGCACAACCTCTGTTTTGTATTGTCCCTTTGTATTGACATTTGTTCACAAAGCAGTCCGGTGCGAAAAGATTCGCGCAGCCATAAACAAATTTCGGTAGAGTTGAGGGAGCATTTTCTTCGAAAACAAAATTATTCCACCTCGTCTTCAGCGGCTCAGATTTAGGGAGTAAATTGAGAGAGCTATGTGGATTAATACATCCAGCTACAGGGAGACGTTCTACTTGGGAGACGCAGTACAGCAATGGCGGACTGTATACAACTCACTCAGGGTGGTTCTATGTTAAAACGGCAGTGTCTGTCAACGTTTGTGGGCGGGGCCTGTGGCTAATGTGACATCACACTGCCAGGAACCTGCAAACGGCTTGTTCTGAGATACTGCTTATGATTTATAGGGATTAAAAAAAAGGAGTGGTTGGCTTTTTATCATTATAGGGTGGTTGTGTCTGCTAACACACATTTATATCTAAACACCATGCAAAAGTGAATTTTGTATAATAGGTCCACTTTGAGTTCATGTGTCAAGTTCTAGCTTCTCATTGGTTCATTGTGTTGATTACTTTCAGGTGTGTATTGTTATTTCATTAGTCCTTGTGTATATAAAGCCCTCATGTTTCCATTGTACTTTGTCTAGTTTTGTTTCTATATAACCTGCTGTTGGTGAGTTTCTGTTCATGGTCTAGTTTAGTCTAGTCTGTGTTTTTTTTTGTTTTGTTTTTTTTTTCCCCAAAGCTTTTGTAATAAAACTGCACAGTAAATTGGCCAATATGCCACCAAAAAAAAAAAAAGAAAAACTATATTTGTCATTGTGTGAGCCACAAAAATGTAATGTTTTTTTTTCTACTTTTTTGTTGACACTGACTTCTTTCTACACTATACAAGAATATCAGTTTTGTCTGTGTGTCACACTGAGCTTTTTAGATACAGATATCAATAATAGGTAAAAAAAAAAAAAGAAGGGAAAAGTCAATACTGAAGCACACAAAAAGAAAACAAGCATTTGTATTTATACAATAAATTTATTTTTGTAGAAATGTGTTACATGTAAATTAACAGTTGTTTGTTCATTTTTACACACTCTTATTATGTCTTCCCCTAATACCACCACACATTCTTACATATCTTCACATTGCTCTTCCACGACAAGCAACTGTGAATTTTCAATTTACATATAACACATATCTACAAGAATAAAGTAGCTGCTGCTGTTTAGGGTTGTGATGTTCAAAAATGTTAGTGTTTGTGCTTGGCAAATATGCTTCCAAACTTGTTTGGCTGATAGGAATCACAATCTTACTGTACCAATTTCATTAGAATGGCAAATAGACCTTACAAATATTGCATGTCAAATGTTTATGGAATATACATGTATGTCTGACAGATTATAATAACTCAATGGATCATTTTGCATGTGATGGCTTCAGACTGTAGTATTAAGCAAAGCAATACTGCACTCCTGTAAAAGAGATTTTAATTAGAAAATAATGTGACAAAGATTTACATAAACATATTAGTTAGAAGTTATCATTATTAATATTATAAATCACGTTATTTTAATAGTATAATAACTTACATTCATATTCCACACCTCCAGCAATCTCAGTCAGATAGAGCTCATTCCATCTGTAGTCGTGTCCTTGATAGAAAAGTGCAGATAAATGTTTTTTTTTTTTAAGAAAAAAAAAAGAAATTTCTGAGAAAAACATCATTGTGACTGCCTAAACACTTTAAAGGCTGCCTGTGTTGTTCTAAAGAAATAAAAATTCAAGCTTATTAAATTAGACTAGCATCGAGGTGCTGTGAGAGATCACTGATGTGTCACAATATAATTATAATCACAGAAAATGAAATTGTGTGTAACAGGTTCTGTTTCTGAATGCACACGGAGGGCTTGTTTTTGAAGCTCAGATTGAAAGAAATCTTTAACGAGGCCGCAGAGTGAATCAGAAATAAACTTTATTATGCCACATGATCATTTTCCACCTAGGTTATTTTAATTAAGATTCTAACATCCAGTAGAGAAAAGCATCCATGGAGCCAAAGCAAATGTTTACTCATAAGTCTCCCATAGCTTCACTGCTGGCCAAATCAGATTCATTTTGCAACTTACTCTGGTTAAGACCAGTTTATACCCACATATAAATTGACCAATCACTTTATATTCCTTTTATGCGAAGTTCAGGGACAGATAAATATGAAATCAGAAACTAAAAGTGAAATATACGGGTATGCTCAAGGATATCTCATTTAAGTGAATCAGACAACACTCTTGAGGGAGAAATTCAATAAGAATGAATTGTGCTTGCTAATAATGTTGTTTATTTGCTCACATTTTCAGCATTGTTTTAGCACCAGATAAACTAAAGGAATTATGCAAATCAGGTAATGGCGCTCACAAAATTAGTGCTCATTACAATTTGCATGGGATTTTACCTAGCTTGCAGGCGGATTCCTAGTGCTATTGTAAAGAATGCAACAGACTACCTACTGCAGCGGTTCAGCATTGCCCCAATGCTGTGATCCACACACCTCAATCGTCTCCTTTGCATGCCAAAGTGTGCTTGACTACACTGTGTCTGGATATATCGTTCCCTTGGAATTATAAGGTCTGCGTTCTGAGAAGTTTTGAGATATTGAGCTTCAAAGTTTTTGCATTCCTTATAGCAAAAATGATATGGGGAACAAGTTTCTTTCAAACATGAAAATGACAGGGACCCTAATTGTATTCTAAATGTACAATATCAATGTTACAGTGTTGTAACAATGTGTTGACATACATGAGAAAGTTAAATTTAATGGTTTTCATGACATTTATTTCATATTTTAAATGAATATATTTTTTTCTTGTTCAAGTTAAGCATAAAAGGCAGTGCTAAATATTTTGTCCAGTGCAGATGTTAAATTTAGGTAGGAATATGATGGGTAATTTAACACATTATTGCAGGAACCATTTAAGTTTATGTTTCCTTTTGTTTAGACAGTAAGCAGCCACTGTAATACATCTGAGCAGGACTTTATTCCACAGAAAGTGGGACAGGTAAAACGGCTTTCTCTCTAGACATCAGTATGGCTGAAATAATATGGAGCTAGAAATATGACACAATGATCTGAATTTGGATTGTGTACATTTGAATTATTGACAAATGTCATTTAACAGAATTTAATATTAAGTGCCATTTTATATAGATTTGAATTTGAATTTTTTAAACTTTAATCCTGGACATTTGAAATTGAATTTTTTTTATATCATAATTTTCTACATATGTATTTTCAAACAGCGTATTTTTTTGTTCTGAATTCTTAGACTGCAAATATTCACTTCTTAAAAATACAGCTTCAAGTTTTCAACATGAATAACAAATTCAAAACACCAAATTCTAAAATATTCTATAATATCAAATATTCTAAAATTCAAAACGCAGAAATTCAGATCGTACTGAGAGTAGGTCAGAGGTTCAACTTCCGGGTTCCACAGGGAAGAGCAGAGGATCTTGGAAAAGTCGAACGTTGCATTTTGGCCAATTACAGAGCAGCAACAATTCTCAGCATGCCAGACATTTATCTCTGTTGGTCTCTGCTACACCTATTTGTTTCAGTATAAAGTATATTTAGTATGGAAGTGATTAGCATGCGTAACAGTCACACATAACTCTATAATTACTATATTTCTGCTGCATTCTGTTATCGAAGCATTCTGTTATCAATTTTAAATGTCCAGGATTCAAGTTTAAAAAATTTGAATTCAAATCTATATAAAATGGCACTTGATATTCAATTCTGAATATTACAATTATTCTGAATATTATTAATTCTGAATTGACACTTCAATTTCAGATCATTGTCATGTTTCTAGCTGTTTCTAAAATAACATGCTAACATTTATTGTTGTAATTAAGACCCCATCAATTAAATTATTGACTATTTGACCTTTTAAGGTGTCTAACTGAGAATAACTCCTCAGCAATAGCTACAGCAAAACACACAAAAAGACTGTAATTCCCTGGGCTACTGTCATTGAGAAAATCATAAATAAAATAGTCGATAATTTTCTGCGCTCTCTTCCGCTATCGTGGAGCAATTTGGCGAAGAAAGTTGATCCTGATTGGTCCTCATGTGTGCATTCGAAGTACTGATGGGCTCACACAGATAGAACCTTATAGTTCGACTTTGTGGATGGAACCTTTTTGTTTTCTAAAAAAAAGTCCCAAAATGTACACAACTTAAAAAAAGAAACATGACATAATGTAAATAAGTTGTCACAGAATATGAATATGTCAATAACTCAATTTTAACAAAAATGTCAGATAGAACCTTATAAGTCCAAGGGGATGATATGTTCAGTTATTATGATCTTCTCCATCATTTGATGAAGTACTACTGCCATTTTTATTAGAAACTGTACACAAACATCTCTTTATGCACCAATATGCACATATTGGTACCAAATTTGTTAATCTAGAAATGTAAAAATAGGGGAAATTAGCATGCACAATTAAATATAAAATATTAATAGGTGTTAATTTAATTGTGCATGCTAATATTACCTATTTTTACATTTTGATTACCTTTGCCGTTATCTAACACTCAAAGGAAATCTTCAAAAACACGAATAATTTAAAAACACACTTAAGCAAATCTAAAGATGAATAATTATTTTCATACCGCATTATAATGCAGTGATGCCTTGTTCTCTTGTAGCATTTACTGTAAAATGACTGATTTTATATATGTATATATGTTAACACAAGATGACTGAAGGATCCAATCAATTCCCTATAGACAAAATCAAGTTCTGCCCTACTTTTTTTCTTGTTTGAGAAGCCGTTTCTCTCAGATATGTCACAATATAGGGAAAATATATTGTGAAAATATATCTTTTTTTTTTTTTTTAATGATGAATTTAATATTGGTGCATCCATAAAAAATTGCCAGTTGTTAATAGCAATGTTAATTCTGACAGGGAAAAAAAAGCTTTAACGAGTTTCATTTGCATAGAAAGGACAAGAATTTGTTCTAAAAAAAAAAAGATTCAATGTATAGTGAAATGCTATACCAGCACATATCACAGGTAGGCTTTATGTTTAAATACTATGTGCAACCATTTAGTGCACCTGGATACCTTCAAAGATTTGCACAGGTTCTGGACTCTCGATAAGCTCCATACAAGCAATCAAATAATGACAGTCTGTATTAATTCAGGAGAGTACTGAAAATAAGGTCCAGTATGTTCCCAGCTGTCACGATGAGAACCATCTGATATCTCACTGTATGCTCCATGTTCCGCCAGTGGCTAATTATTCTGGCCTTTATCTGAGATTCTTGGGCGCTTTGAGTCACCGGTGTGACACATGCTGTCAGGCTGATGTGTACCTATCAGTCCCTGCACACTAACTGCACCTGAACTCCTTAGCTCTGCATGCAGGCTCTTCAAGAATCAAGATTAGACCACACTTGAATTCCACAAGTGCAACCTCGACACTAACCACAGATTGCCATGTCTCCAACACTGTGAATAATTGATTTTCACTTCAGAATCACCCTCACTCACAGATGGCGAAAGAGCAATGTTGAATTCTCATGACACTTTGCTTTTCAATTATACATCGAGGTTTTGGTTTGATGGGTGGTTTCCTCGAATATCTTATTCATTTTTGAGAAATCATGAGCCTACTGTAGTTTTCTCCTGTGATTAAATGCTGAATGCTTCCTCTGACTTACTCTGCTTCACTGTCCTGCAGAGTTTAGCTCAAATCAGCTCCAAAACACCTGCCTGGAAGTCTTTTGTAATCCTGAAAACCTTGATTAGCTGGTTCAGGTGTGTTTAATTGGGGTTGGAGCTAAACTCTGCTGGACAGGAGCGCTCCAGGAACTGAGTTTGACACCCCTTGATGTACAGGAACAGTGGGTTGTGAAACATCTTTTATTTAACCATCATTGTTCTCAGTGGGAAAGAAATCATCCCATGTTTCCACACTGTTGGTCATGTTCTGAATGTATGTTTGACCTTGAGAAAGGCAGGTCATTTTACACGCTGCGTACTGTAGCTCTTCACAAACTGTAGCCTGTGACTGGAAAACATTCACAACTGTTCTCAGCGGAGAGTGAAAAACAGATGAAATATTACCATTTTCAGTGCAATGAATGCGAAACTGCTCACTTCAGCTGTGTTTCCAAACGTGAGCATGTTCCAGATATTTGTTGTGCAACATGTATTAGAAAACACTCAAGCTAAATAGGCAGCATCAGATATAGAATTCATGGATAAAGCAATCCCAGAATGCGCTGCAATTAGATCAGTGAAAAAAAATGACTTTACATTATTAAAAACAAGACACTCAAAACATTAATTCATTATAAATATGTTTGAATGAGCCATAGGCAAAGATGTGCAAAATAGTGGAGTTTTAAAAACTTTACAAAATGTATTTTTTAGGATTGTCAAATGTTAACTAAAGAAGATAATACAAACCCCATTTCCAGAAAAGCGTTGGGGCGTTTTGTGAAATGCAATAAAATCAAGAATGTGTGATTTGTTAATTCTCTTTAACCTTTATTTAATTGACAAAAGTACAAAGAAAAGATTTCCAGTGTTTTCACTAGCCAAATTAATTGTATTTTGTAAATATAAACAAATTTTGCAACACACTCCAAAAAAGTTGGTACAGAGGCACTTTACCACTGTGTCACATCACCTTTCCTTTTAATTACACCTTTTAATCATTTGGGAATAGGATACTAATTGTTGAAGTTTTGCACGTTTTGCCCAATCTCACCTGATACAAAACTTAAGCTGCTCAACACTTTGTGGTTATCATTGTCTGATTCCCCTTTTCATGACGGGCCATACATTTTCAATAGGAGTCAGATCTGATGGCCAGTCAGTCAAATCCACGTCTATGAAATCATGCTGTTGTAGCACATATGCAGAATGAGACCTGACATTGTCTGGATCTAATAACCATGGACTTCCCATGAAAGATCCTGAAGGCAGTATATGTCTCTGTACAATCCCAATATATGCTGTTTGCACTGATGCACCCATATACCATGACGTTTGCTTGACATCCTTTTTTTCCCAGAAACAAGCTTAATCGTGGTCTCATATGACCGCAGCACACATTTTCACTGTCTTTTGGACCATATGAGATGAGCTCGGGCCCAGAGAACTCACTGGCGTCTCTGCATAGAATTGATGTATAGATTTCTCCTTGTGTAACAGAGATTCAAGATGCATTTCTTGATACAGTGGCAGACTGTGTTCAGTGACACTGGTTTTCCATAGTACTCAAAAGCCTATATGCCTGTATTTAACTCAACAGCATGTTTCTCATGTAGTGCCATCTGTGTGCTCAAAGGCCAGGCACATTTAACTGAGGTGTCCTGCATTGACCTATGCGTACTGAGACTTCTCTGGATTCCCTGAAGTTTTTTCACATTATGCATGGTAGATGGTGAAAGTCCTAAATTCTTTGCAATTTTGCACATATGTGATTTTTGATTTGTCTGACAATTGACCATTTGCAAAGACCCACTTCCTATAGTTACTGTCGCTATGTCGACAAGCCATGCCGCTCTCACGGCATTCACCCTCGCTCTCACATTAAATTCTCTTTAATGTGTCGTGACAGATCGCTGTAGCGCCTCAGATCAAGCGACTCATGAACCGATCATCTCTTCTTACTAGTTAATTTATATCATCAAATAAACATGAATAAACCACATTTTAACCACAGAAAGATGTCAGTACACATGATTTTTCAAGTTCAAGTCCACCAACATTAATCTACTAACTTCCCTGACTGCTTTGTCGGACAAAATAGCGGATTCAGCATTATGATTGGTTAGATCGCCTGTCAATCAAACTCCTGGCGAAGGTTCATTTATCTAATGAAATTTGGCACAAAGTGATAAGCAATAAGATTTTTAAGCATTTTTTTTTCCAGCTGTGAGAGCTCTAATGCTTTTATTTCAACTATGCCACTATACACGTTCATGTAATGAGTTCTGTGAGTTTCACTGTACTTTGTGTGTGTATGTATTTGTTCAGATGAAGTCTGCCGGAGCTGGTGATGAAGGACTCTTCACTGAGAGCTACTGTAACATCTGCAACGCTCAGCTGATCTCCGAGTCCCAGCGCGTGGCACACTATGAGGTAAGCACTCACACACACACACAGACACACCAGTGACACACATTACGTTAAAAGCAGGCCTCATCAATTGATCATCAGGGATGTAATAATCATTTGTAACCTAAATGCTTCTCTCATGTATCTTTCAGTCGCTGCTTTTAAAGTTGTAATGCAGTGCACCTTTCCTCAGACCCACAACCCCTTCATAAGTAACCCAATGATTGATCATTAAATAATCATCCTCCTGCATTATTTACATCTCTCACGCATGGTTCCTGAGACCACAGAGTATGCAATCACTAGATTAATGAGCACGCTAATGAGGACAAACTCCTTCACACAAAATCAGTGTAGCTGAGGGAATGAGTCTGTTCAACAGGATCGTTTGGCCAGATTGGTTTACGAAGAGAAGCCAGCAAGATATATTCAGCATTACGGTAACACTTCAGGTCTTCTGTCACTGATCCCTGCGATCCCTCGTCTAGAGTAAACGCTCTCAGATGTCACAGAGTGAGGCTGATGTCCTCAATTACGTGTGAACGAAGGCTGGATTTAATTTATTTAAATAAACAGATGTATTTGCCCTCAAAGAGCTTAAATGGGAGATTTTTGGCCATTCAGAGGAACGGTCATTTCAACCAGCTGTTGCCAGAATTCTCTGGTTTTTCAATGAAATGAATTATTGAAACATACTATTCGAAGGTCTGTAGTGATCTCAATAGTAGAGATGGGAATTATAATCAATTTTCTGATTCAGTAAAAAGACAAGATTCATAGGACTCATTTATTTAGGAATCATTTTAGTAGCGTGAAACTAACCTATTGCCACATCTTTTAGGAAACTTAATGGGCAAATAATGATGCATTAAAATAATTAAAACAGTATTTACAATGTTAATGTTGTGGTTAATTTCATTTTTTTTTTTTTTTAATAAAGTTAAAAATAAAAATATTATCTGATATATTACCCAGCCCTACACCTCAGATACATAGCAGTTTCCCCAGTATCCAGAAAGACTGCTGTATCCTGAAAGAAACTCCAAGTGGATGAACTCGTCACTATGACCAGTTCATTTCAGGCCCTGAATCAACCCAGCCATTTCCCTGGAGAGGCCAAGAGAAGTAAAGGGAGAGAATGAGAGAAAAACAGACAGATAGAGATGTTCTGTGTGATAACATGAGTCCGCCGCACCACAGCACACATTAGAGCCGTTCCCCTGGGACTGAGCCGCACCAAACTCTCTCCACCTGTCAGAGCAACTTTAATGGACTTTCGGATATCTCTGGGCCTTTTCCTCTTTCAATTTCTCATGCTGTGTGTGAGTGTGTGCGCGCATGGCTGATAATCTGATGGATAGCTAACGGACATAGACTAAAAGCTTGAGTTTAATGTCTCATCTCAGTCTGGAGAGAAACCTCGTTACCTGTCGGCTGCCCTTCACTCTCTGGACTGGACGCTTCTGTCTCCTCCATATCATTGCATTGTTTGTCCTGTCCGTTTTTCCATTCTGCTTTCCTTTTCCTCACTGTTTATTTCGGTTTTCACCTGCTGTTCCTTCCTTTCTGGAAACAAAAACACATACAGTATACTGAAGACATAAACATCTTGGATGACATAGGGGTTAATACATTTTCAGAAAAATTTTAATTCTGGAGTGAACTAATCCTTTATATGATCAATAATTCTTTATATCAGCACGTCTGTGATTCAGCCATAGGCAATCACAGCGTGCTGATAATCAGCCATATCGCACGGCTACGAGTGTGATATTGCGTTTATACAACAGTTTAACATCACAAGTGTGTAAATAAATAAGAACAACAATGGAGTGTCTTTAAAAACCCTCTTTTGTGAGGAACTACTTCTTTCCGCTACGAAATAAAATCTCAAGTTGACAGTTTAACAGTTGAGCCCACACTTTCGTTACTAATTCCAAAACGTCACTTTAGAACTAGTAATGAAGGAACGTTGAGTTGCTTTATTGAAACTCACTGTAATATGTAGAGTATTATGAGAAAGCGATCACCTGAGTGATATCTTTGTCTTTTTAAGATTTAAGAAATTCCCATGACCGCGCCAGTCAATGCATTTGTCCTTGTTTCCTTGTTTCAGTCCAATTCAATATAAAAGTCTTTGACTGACTCACTCACTCACTCATAAATACAGTCTTTGCCACCATCTAATGGCTTAATAATGTAACTTTCACTGACGTTGAAAGTATATGCTGTCAATTTAACACAAGGTAAATGTTCTTCAGATAAAATTTTGGTAATTTGCTTTGGCATCACAATGACAATATAAAAGCCAATACATCAATAATTTTGTATTTATTTATTTATTTTCATTTTTTTTTCTCTCACACAGTATAATGTATCTTTAGACATAGACTTACATAGAATTATACACATTATATTGCAAAGGGATCATCAAAAAACGTTGCCGTTATAAGCAGTATAGCAAAATCTCAACCATTTTCAGACACTTTTTTTTTATTGCCAAATGAACATACTGTACCATACTGCTCATGCACTACTGGCACTGTGTACTATTTCAAATCATTCAAATACCCCCAAACTTTTTGGGGTATTTTAAATAGCTGCCCTGTCTCCTCTTAAACCCTCAAATCAAATCTCTCCCAGAACAAATTTTGCCTCGCTCCCTCAGTGTCTAGTCTGTACCTAATTTTGTGTGTATCAACGGCTCCTTTCATTCCCTCTCAGCACTGAGCTCCTCACTGGACCATTGTAATCCAGTCTAACTGCTTCAGAAACAACAGAGACTCCTCTCTCTTTCTCCCTCTATCTCTCACAGAACTCACCCTGAGCCCAGCTGTGCCTTCACTTCCCTCCAAGTCTATCGAAGTCTTTAACTCTTCCACACACTCTCATTTGGGTAGGCCAATATATACTGTGGAATGGTAAAAATGTGTCCACCAATAGAAATCTTGCTACAATATGCAGTTTATACAGTGGCAGATATATTTGCAGAGATTTAATATTTTAGCTGTGGTGCTTTAAAGGGGATACATTTCGAGACTATCTTTCTGAGAGGGGTTTAACGTTCTGACAGCCTGTCAAGCACACTAAAACCTTCCTGAGAAGTTTCATCTTTAAATTCATTCCCTTTACTCTTAAGCATCACTACTTCTGTGACAAATTCAACAACAAATTTTAAACAATGTTTTGGTTTGGGAGTGCTGAACATTTTCATAACATAACCAACCATCTAGATCCATTGTGCATCCAAAACATTCTATAGATGCCATTGTTTCTAATACCCAATGGTTTATTGGAGTTCATTTGATTTAAAGACTTTCTAAATTATTAAATCATGTTTTAGATTAAACTAGTGCACAGTCCTTACATATTGAAAGAGTTTTTTATAAACATTTCTTATGAATATTAATAAATCAAACGAAGAGCCTCAGAAAACCATTTTATACCTTTTTACTGAATAATCATTCAGACAACTCGCTGACTACTCAATTTTGATATGTTTCGAACAACCATAAAAAGGGTTAACCAACCATCTAGATCACCTAGAAACTATGTTAAACCAGCTATACCTTAGGCTTGCCAGTGTTGTTATTGTTGCTAAAACTAAAACTACTACAAATTAAAAATCGTTGACTGAAATAAAGCTCAAATTACATAAATAAATTACAAAAGCACATCAAAATGTCTAAAACCTAAACTTATATTAAAATAAAAATTGAAACTCTTCATGCTCAGCATTTTCATCTAACCAATTTCCTGAACCAGCAGAACTCACCTGCAATCTGTTCTTAGTCTAAACTTATATTAATCACTTGCTTAATACCCACAGATGCTCACATTCCAGTTTTTAATATCAGACATATTGCATATTACATTACAAATTCAAGCTATTCATCTTAAACCCACAGTGTTATCAGAGCATTAACAATTTGTCCAGGGTTGATTGCCTATCTATGCAAATGTGGCTACGCTCCAAAACCTAATGAGTTGTCTTGCTGCGTACTGCCCACATATACATCTACCTGAAACAGAACCTTGCAAGTGACTAATATGAACATTCTACATACACTGCAACACCACAGAAACAAAGCTCTTCATATGAAGCATTTGGCTCACACCTGATTTCAAACTAAGTTTTCCGTATATGTTACTAAGCTAGCTGATCGAATAACCATAAAAATACATAGAGCACAAATAATTTAGTCATTTTATTTAGGGAGGGGTCACAGTGCTATAGACCAATTAGTCAGTTAGTGAGGTTAAGTAGTTTACCATTTCAGAAATAGTTTTTCTTTGAAATTCTTCCACTTTAAAGCACTGCTGTTTAAATACATTCAGCTCATTTTGAGTGTCCTGCCACACATGCTGTGTTTTTAAGGTGCTGTGATGAGTTAAAAATAACCCAACTTTTAATAATCAACCTTGTTCAGCTAATGCCTTATATTGATTGACTTGGCTTATTTTAAGTTTAAAATAGATTTCAGTTATTTTTCAACTCGTTGACGGATTTTTTTTAAATATATATTTTTAACATATTTATCAAAGATAATTCTCTTATTCATCAAAGAATCCTGAAAAAAATATCACCGTTTCCAAAGTATTAATCAGCACAAGTTGATAATAATGTTACTTGAACACCAAATCAGCATAGAATGATTTCTGAGGGATCATGTGACATGAAGAATGGAGTAATGATGCTGAAAATTAAACTTTGCCATCACAGGAATAAATTACATTTTAAAAATATATTAAAATAATAATAATAATAATAATAATAAACAATTGTTTCAAATTGTAATATTTTACAGTATTACAGTTTTTGCTGTATTTTTGATCAAATAATTCAGCCTAGGTGAGCATAAGAGACTTTTAACAAAAACATTTAAAAATCTTACCTCAATCTTTTGAACAGTAATGAAGAACACATACAGTGGGTATGGAAAGTATTCAGACCCCCTTAAAATTTTCACTCTTTGTTATATTGCAGCCATTTGCTAAAATCATTTAAGTTCATTTTTTCCTCATTAATGTACACACAGCACCCCATATTGACAGAAAAACAGAATTGTTGACATTTTTGCAGATTTATTAAAAAAGAAAAACTGAAATATCACATGGTCCTAAGTATTCAGACCCTTTGCTGTGACACTTACATATTTAACTCAGGTGCTGTCCATTTCTTCTGATCATCCTTGAGATGGTTCTATACCTTCATTTGAGTCCAGCTGTGTTTGATTATACTGACTGGACTTGATTAGGAAAGCCACACACCTGTCTATATAAAACCTTACAGTTCACAGTGCATGTCAGAGCAAATGAGAATCATGAGGTCAAAGGAACTGCCTGAAGAGCTCAGAGACAGAATTGTGGCAAGGCACAGATCTGGCCAAGGTTACAAAAAAAATTCTGCTGCACTTAAGGTTCCTAAGAGCACAGTGGCCTCCATAAACCTTAAATGGAAGACGTTTGGGACGACCAGAACCCTTCCTAGAGCTGGCCGTCCGGCCAAACTGAGCTGTCGGGGGAGAAGAGCCTTGGTGAGAGAGGTAAAGAAGAACCCAAAGATCACTGTGGCTGAGCTCCAGAGATGCAGTCGGGAGATGGGAGAAAGTTGTAGAAAATCAACCATCACTGCAGCCCTCCACCAGTCAGGGCTTTATGGCAGAGTGGCCAGACAGAAGGCTCTCCTTAGTGCAAGACACATGAAAGTCCGCATGGAGTTTGCTAAAAAACACCTGAAGGACTCCAAGATGGTGAGACATAAGATTCTCTGGTCTGATGAGACCAAGATAGAAGTTTTTGGCCTTAATTCTAAGCGGTATGTGTGGAGAAGACCAGGCACTGCTCATCACCTGTCCAATACAGTCCCAACAGTGAAGCATGGTGGTGGCAGCATCATGCTGTGGGGGTGTTTTTCAGCTGCAGGGACAGGACGACTGGTTGCAATCGAGGGAAAGATGAATGCGGCCAAGTACATGGATATCCTGGACGAAAACCTTCTCCAGAGTGCTCAGGACCTCAGACTGGGCCGAAGGTTTACCTTCCAACAAGACAATGACCCTAAGCACACAGCTAAAATAACGAAGGAGTGGCTTCACAACAACTCCGTGACTGTTCTTGAATGGCCCAGCCAGAGCCCTGACTTAAACCAAATTGAGCATCTCTGGAGAGACCTAAAAATGGCTGTCCACCAACGTTTACCATCCAACCTGACAGAACCGGAGAGGATCTGCAAGGAGGAATGGCAGAGGATCCCCAAATCCAGGTGTGAAAAACTTGTTGCATCTTTCCCAAAAAGACTCATGGCTGTATTAGATCAAAAGGGTGCTTCTACTAAATACTGAGCAAAAGGGTCTGAATACTTAGGACCATGTGATATTTCAGTTTTTCTTTTTTAATAAATCTGCAAAAATGTCAACAATTCTGTGTTTTTCTGTCAATATGGGGTGCTGTGTGTACATTAATGAGGGGAAAAAATGAACTTAAATGATTTTAGCAAATGGCTGCAATATAACAAAGAGTGAAAAATGTAAGGGGGTCTGAATACTTTCCGTAGCCACTGTACAATACTGTCTTTCAAATTGGTCAGAAAAAAAAAAAAAAAAAAAAGAGATTTCTAATAAGGCAGTGTAATGTTTCTACTTACTGTTTGAAACAGCCTTTATATCAGTAGTGTGCCTATGAAGACTTAAAATGATATCTAGGTATCTCAGCCTCAGACGTCACATCCACGGACCGTTGGCTGAACGTCTGATGCATATGGCACACTTAACTGGAAACAATTCAGGATTTTCGAAGTCGTCATCTGGTTGGTTGAATTCTTCAGGATGTCTGGGAAACGTGTGTCACGTTCTTTAATGGTCCACCTGGAAACAAATGCCATAGCACCAAACCCCCTCGTGGAAGAAGAACACCGTCGTGTTTACAACTGTGTCAACTAAACACTGGATTTTCAAAAGTATGTGAAGTTCGCGGCTCCATTGTTGCAGTAAACTTGCACAACGTTCTTGAATGAGTAATTTATTAAATGCACGTCGGTCTGTTATTGTAGGGACATCGACTTTACATTTTCACGCCCCTAAACGAACTGTGATTGGTTGCGTTACATTTCAGTGAAACCTCTTGGGCGGTCCTTGGGCAATGTAAGCTGTGATAGAGTCCAGACCTTCTGCCGTCAATCTGAAGGTCTGGCTATGTGAGACTAATATCTAGGTAGCTCAGGTTTTGGAACAAAACATCGCTTTATTTTACGTGTTCTGTTAATACAAACACTTCTGCTTGAGGAGCACGTCTCTGTAACTGATAGTATAAATATGTTCTGTGATCTTAAAGAGACAGAACTGAAATATCATACTGCAAGCCTTTCATTTTTCTATTACATTTTAAAAGCAGTATTTTAAAATATATCCTCCCTCACTGAGCTCAGGAAACAGCTTTGCATAAACAGTGTGTGAAGTGGAGCGTTTTGACGCAGACCAACTTCAAAATTAAGAGCAGCTGTAAGTTTTATATTGAAAAGAGAATATGGAAAAAAACAGAGTCTGTCATCATGATCCACTTTACATTTCATATTCTCTCATATATGGCCAGATCTCATATTATTATCTAGTATAGCGTTCGATCAGAATAGGTTTAAAACTGTTACCCGAGATGCCAGCAGTGCAAGTGAAATAATTTGAAAAAGAGTCAGTCATCATAAACTACAATGTTCACAGCCTGGACATTACTGAACCTTATAGCAGGAACGGTATGTTTTTTTTTTTTTTTTAAAGGTCACTGGGGCTTTGCTCTCCTGGCCCACCTTGACTATTTGATATGTGTGTGGCTGTAAATGTTTTGAAAGCTAAGTAGTCACATGCATTTTTCAGAGTTGAAGTGACTGCCAAACACTTTGGTATGCTCCGATTCCTATGAAATAATAAAAATGTTTGGGTGGAGTAACAGAAGACAGCAGGTAATATTTAATGCATATAAGAAATAAGAAAATATATACATACATATACATAACATTTTTAGTAAAAAAAAAAAAAAAAGTCACACTTTAGATTAGGGTCCAATTCTCACTATTGACTACAACTTTTATCTCAATAAACTCCTAATTGCTGCTTATTAATAGTTAGTAAGGTAGTTTAGGTATTGGGGAGGGATTAAGGGATGTAGAATATGGTCATGCAGAATAAGGCATTAATATGTGCTTTATAAGTACTAATAAACATAATACATACATATCATAGTAATATGCATGTTAGTAAGCCACTACTTAATAGTGAAAGTTGGACCCTAAACTAAAATGTTACCAAAACAATTTTTGATAACAAACCACCTGTTCAAATCCCAAAAGTTGATGAAAACAAAACAAAGTTTGAATGGAGTACGTGAAACCAGAATGTT